>OX336417.1:4716824-5316824 GCA_946903255.1 Schistosoma spindalis | reverse complement strand
TAACAATTACCAATACATGATGGAGAACAAGCTCAGGCTAGATATGGAACAATATATTTAATACGAATAAAAGATAAGAGACAACATTCAGCTGGGACCACACCTGCAAGGCCGAGCCATGCCATCCGATCAACTCGGACTAATTCAATTTATTCTCCCCGCCTTCTCCATTCTTCGGTATTCCTCCGCGTTAAATGTTTAATGTCTATTTCTCATATTGTCTCGTGGTAGGGCCCAATGCCACTACACTACTCTCCCACCAGAATCAACACTATGTTGGTTCGATACCAAATTGTGTGGGATTGTCGTGCGCCGGAGGTTAGCAAGAATAATAAGAATCATCCGGGTATTGATGAACTGAAAGATAAGTCAAAAAGAAGGCGGCAGCATTTTGTCGGGAAACACACGTAATAATTTTAAAGTGTCTGGCTTAATGCTTAACACGCTTGAAATGAAAATTTGGGCGGAGATTATTTGAGCTAAACAAAGCGGGATTATAATTATAATGAAATGACTCCGTATAGGGATATTTTAATAAGTCGCCGTAAGATAGTTAGTAATAGCCGTAGGTTAATAACATTTAATGTTTAGAAATATTAAAAACAATCAGTATTGTAAAAATGTTAAAACTGGTATTATATATTTAGTCCAATCTATGAAATAAAATAACGTTTATATCAGAAATTTGTCAGTGAGTTGACTTCCAATTGCATCTGCATTAGTAGGCTAACTGAAAGAACAAAAGTATAAGCGCGGAGAAGAATTCCAACTAGTGTTCCAGTTAGTTTGATACGGTTTATTTAGATATGGGGAGATTTTCTCGACCTTATTTTCACTGGATTATTATAGAATCTAGTGATACTACTAATACAAATGAATGATTATCAAATATGTTTTAGTGCGTAAGAAGTGATAATTACGTGAATTTCGGACAGATATACGAAATCAAATCGTAAAACATGAGTGTATTCGTAAGAGACATGCTCAAGACTCAATGTTCTGACTTATCATAGACTATTTATTTATATCTACACCTAACAGCTGATGGTGCATACAAGTTATTTGAAAGTATGCAGTTTAACATGAGGCGGAATAGGATTTGATTGAGATATAGTGAATATAAGTTATTAAAATCAGCTAAGCCTATGTGCCACATTTCTAGGTGATGTGGTGCTTCACGATGTATTCGGCTAAATAAGTTTTAACATTATGATTAACAGTGAGTGATGCTCATGTGGTTATCAGGGAGAACATAAGTTGTAACCAAGGGGAGTACATTCCCAACTCATGTCTCTGATAATGGCCTGATCCTTAGTCAGTTTTGGGGTAAGTTCGACATTGATGTTTTCAGTTTGCAGGAGATTTTCTCAACTGATCATAATTGATTGATCACTGGGTGACCAGTGTCATGCGTGTCTAGTCCTTATTACCAGTGTAGATCGAATGCTATCGATCATGTTGGAATTTGACCACCAGTCTAGGTGACTGGACACCGCGGGCACAATTGTAAGTTTAGATGGTGGTTGGAGGTAGTAGACAGGAAACCCTGGACCCGGGTTTCGTGCTACTTGGCACTCGTCAGCAAGGTGTACCTGTAATCTTTGAGGGTCCACGGTTTCCTGTCGACTACCTCCAACCACCATCTAATCTTACAATAGTGCCCGCGGTGTCCAGTCACCTAGACTGGTGTCCAAATTGCAACATGATCGATAGCATTCGATCTGCACTGATAATAAGGACTAGACACGCATGACATTGGTCACCCAGTGATCAATCAATTGTGATTACATGTCAGTCCTACAGGAGGTCGGTCGCGGCCCGGAAAGCTTAGTGGTAACGTCTCTGACTTTGAAGCTGGGTGACACGGGATCGAATCCGCCAGGGAGCACCATTTCCCTCAAAGATTACAGGTACACCTTGCCGACGAGTGCCAAGTAGCACGAAACCCGGGTCCACGGTTTCCTGTCGACTACCTCCACCCACCATCTAATTTTCTCAACTGCTTATACTGATTATTTGCATGCATGTTTGTGTCGCTAAACCTCCAATTAGACTGACAAGGTTTTGAGATATTTACTGTATGAGCGACTGGTAGAGAAACATACTGAAAATCATCTGTAATGGATGAAGATACCGAGAAAACAACACTATTTGATGATAATTACAAGTCAATTTTCTGACCGATTTTGTTAATAAGTTCATCAATTTTATCAATCACATTACGTGATTGTCAAGATATGACAATGCTTTATGACGATGTCCTGAAATCGTTATGTTTATCTAGCTATAGTGTTGATTTAGGATTAGCCAGTGAAAAATAGATGCTGTTGCTTTGTGTGATTCAAAATTATCAGAAATTCGTAGCGTGAACGAATCCGAGTTACCTGTTTATATTACTAATGGTAATTTAAATATATTCGTTTACATAATGTCAATTTTAATAATAGGCTCCGGAGTTTTAATTTTAAATATTTGTTTGTCGAACAACATGAGAGTTTAGTTATTAAATCAGTGCAGTATGATAATACCTAGATTTGGTGACTTTATTATCCCTTATATGTTCGTCTTTTTAGGCTACTAATACACTAGACCAATTCGTAAACCCAAATACGTATAGCAGTAATGTCTATGACGTGTTTATTGAAAATGTTAAAGGCGATTCAGATGATTTTTAAATTTAAGAGGCATAGAGATATAATGCAATGCATGTACGGGCCAGATCAACATGCAGGTTGTTGAGATATAAGGCAATTAAAAAATAATAAACAGGGCCAAAATGAAAAATATTTTTCTAAATCGAGACGACTTATGGAATTTCAGTTAAGAATATGATAAGTTATAAACTTTACATAAGACGTCGCTGTAGTTAACCTAGCAATATTTATAAATGTGTGCAAAGGGAACTAAAAATAAGAAATGCCTTTAAACAGCACGTTTTCTTAGTAGAATGCTGTGGTATAAAAGTATTAAATATTTCTACTTAGTCCTGGAAATGGCTTGTACGAAATATATACAACCAATCTAACAGAAAAAAACCTATGTAACTTAAGAAGTACTTTAATCATAATAAATGAACCAGGAAAGGGAAAAAGTAAAACTCGCCTGGGTTGTTTTCGCTTCAAGGTAATGATTTGAATTGGACAGTAATTCGAATCTGGATTATACACGGGGTACTGTCGACAAAATTCCTGGATTAACCCAGCATTGAAAACTGGATTTGTGTAAGTTCAAAATTAATTTAAGCCAAATATGCAGCATTGCTTGACGAACAGTCGTAAATTTCCAGCATTTGCATCCTGTTTGGCCATGAAACTCAGCAATTGGAAATTAGGCGGGCAGTGGTCAGAAGAAAAAATATATGACAGGATAGTGCATAGTTTAAGACAGAATGAGGAGTTACGTGAAAAAAACG
Organism: Schistosoma spindalis; assembly: GCA_946903255.1. Lineage (NCBI taxonomy): Eukaryota > Metazoa > Platyhelminthes > Trematoda > Strigeidida > Schistosomatidae > Schistosoma > Schistosoma spindalis. The sequence continues at coordinate 5,313,412 of OX336417.1, read as the reverse complement.
ATATGAAGAATTAGATCCAGATAACTGTTTAGTCCTTGCTTATGTTGCTAGTCAATGTATATTTACGTTATTTACAGGTCATATTTGTTAGAGCTTGATGTAAATGCTATTAAAGCTTGTCAATGAACTAACAAAGCTAATAATTAATATAGATGACCAGTTATTATTATCGATTGAGCTAATAATTTATGAATACTAATCAATACAACTTTACGATAATACAAACGTGCATTAATCAGAGGACTATTAGAATAATGGGTTTACAAAAATAAAGAAAAATCGATCGAAAAAGTTAGCGGGGAAATACAGATTAACAATAATAGGTTGCGTTTCTTTAGTCGGGCTGACCAATGTATTATTATAATCTACTATGATATTAGCACTGCTCTAATAATAGACCTAATCCTAAAATTGTAGATTTGTCATGATGCAACTGCCTAACCTATAAGATCTCACGTGGAAGTCACATTATTATCCACACCACCTCATCGCATCGTAACAATTACCAATACATGATGGAGAACAAGCTCAGGCTAGATATGGAACAATATATTTAATACGAATAAAAGATAAGAGACAACATTCAGCTGGGACCACACCTGCAAGGCCGAGCCATGCCATCCGATCAACTCGGACTAATTCAATTTATTCTCCCCGCCTTCTCCATTCTTCGGTATTCCTCCGCGTTAAATGTTTAATGTCTATTTCTCATATTGTCTCGTGGTAGGGCCCAATGCCACTACATACGTACATCTTGTAGTGTCAGTTGCTATGTCAAGCCCATATAATGTATTCTAGCCTCTGGGCAGGTCAATTAATTCATCCATATCCAGTCACGTTTTGACCTTGGTAATTATTCACTTATCAACCCTGACTATTGTTATATGAGCGTACATGTGTGTACGCGTTATCCTAATCATTACATGTCTATAACTTATTTTTGTGCGACTATAAATATTGATTAAGGCTTGATTAAATGGGGTTCGCTCATACGCCGTCTCCCTCGCACATCTTTTCGTTTCGCTTCATCCATTCGATCGTCTGCCTGATTCAATGATTGTACAAGATGTACGTGTTCGAAATCCTTTCTCGTATTTGACTTATTTTAATTCCGTTATTCACTGAAGCGGGTTGAGCCCATAATTACATGCGACGATAGACGGAGTGTATATTTCGATTACAATAGTTGCACAAAAAATGGAGTCAGATCTGAGTCATTAAAATCTAAGGATAGAGTGAACGTTTTAAGTAATAGTATTTCCATGTCTGGTCCTTTCATTTTCTTTAAAGAATCGACGGCACGTCGTCTACACAAGGACGTTTATTCTGCTAAGGATTTTTGATGGGGGCGTGTATGCTACACAGATCGAATTCGCTGATAGTAACGAACAAATTTTATCCAATTAGATCAGTCTACGGTCATCTGTATAGCATAAGAAGTTTTTGAGTGACTCGTATTATATTATGTCAGAACACAAACTCCGTGTTCAATTTATTCCGTTCTAATTTAATAAAGAAAATAAATTATACCAAAAATATAAAAACTTCAGACGGTACAACCTGTGCTATGCAGTCAAGGGTTTCTCTAACACAAACTAGTATTGAACAATAGAAGGATTAGTTGGTAAAAAGAAGTTTGATACCCGGGAATCAATAAAACTATTCCCAACAAGATGGGATCAGATATCTATCCGCAAATATTTTGGCAAACTTTCCAAACAGACAATCAAATGTCCATGATCATACACTAAATACCCCATGACCTTGAGTTTAGTCAAACACGGCCTTGTTGTTAATGGTCCGGAAACACGCAACAGTGAAATTAAGTAATAAAAATGCATCTTTAACCAGGATCAAATAGTAAGGGTATCGACAAAGAAGACTGAAGAACATAAAGTGTGGTTATTAAGAGACCTGAATAAATGTTGGAATACAGGGCGGAAAAGTAACAAAAATTGACAATAATGTTCAATAAAATGTTGTGGAGGAATCCACTTTGCGTTTTTCCGTTACACTTCTTCATGAGCTTTTAGACGAGGCAAAATATGGTGAAGATCTAGTTGGTGTTGTGGGTGCAGTAAGTTTCTCCGTTTATGCCGAATTTTTGTTCTGGTGCAGAAAACTGAAAATTTTGAACACACAAGACATACCTTCCTGTTTTCATAGTTTGACTTCAGATTTTAGTTGATAAAATAAGTTATTGTTTCAAGCCTTTTAAGAGGGTATCGTCGTGTATAGTGCGGAACATGCGGGGAGTGCTTCGAAACCTAAGCTGACAAAACTATATCGTTTTATTTTCTGTGTTCGAATAATTCATCAGGAATGGGGGACATATCAAGACATATCAGAAGAATATTCTTGGCACGACTTGAATTTCGAGTCAATGTCATAAAACCAAAGTATACGGAAAATTGTCGTACACCCCAGTATAAGTTTCCCTTTGACCTACGTTCTAATTATAAGAACAACACTACACTGCTCCTTTTTAGTGTCCCTAACTGATATTTATTGCCTGCGCATTGTGTTCCTCTGGAGTTATGGTTTCTTTGTTGAAATTTCCCACTGTTGTTGGTGGGGCTGAGTACGGGAGCCTCCAGGGTACGTGAATCTTTATGTTCAATGAATTTCGTCGTTAAATTTTTCACACACTACGCGAGTATGTACCTGGATAGTGTGCATTGTGACACAATATGAACCCATCATACCGCTCGGATATTACGGTGTCACAAGGTCAGTGAACCCAGTCACCATAGTAGCTGCCTTTCGATTCGGAGGCGCTCGTTCCATCAAGTAGATGGCACACGATGCATCCGTAGTTTTTGTGTCTTGCTCCTTAGACGTACAGTGTTTCTGGGTGCTTAAGTATAAGGCTCTCTCCCTCATTATTCTTTCGCTGCTTGCATATGTTACTGGAGATAAAATTTTTGTCTGTGTGGGGTCTTCTCTGCCTAATGAGGTATTAGCGTTTAGTGTTCGAATGGTGTGATCAATACTGTGTGCATAGCCATGGGATATTTTCGCAATATTTTGGGGAACTTGAACTAGCTCACGAAGGGTTATTTATGGATTTTTGACTTGTTATCAACTCTTGCAGTAAGGTTTCGACCAGTAGTCTTTGTTACCGCACAGCAGGTACTAGGAGGTGCGCTAAGACCGTGCGTCCCATCAAGCTGATTCACAAAGTCGTGGCAGTTGTTCCACAGATCCACTGTTTGCACGTGACTGGATATTTGAATGTTACATTTGCGTCAGATGGAGAGATGGCAGTTGGCCCAGTTAATAAGTCTTATCACACGGAGGTTCAGCCTTAGTTTGACAGAATTTAGAGAGCGTTCCATTGTAGTTGATCTCTCCGCAAAGCCAACCACATTTAGCGTTTTCAGAGTGGTCGGGTATTTCGAATGTGTTTTTAAGATCTGATGGTTCTTGCTTGCTATTGATCAGCATGAGTGTTCGCCATAGACTAACCTCAAATTGTTGCACTGCTATGACAGTGAGAGCTATCAAAAGAAAGTAGGCCGTGACATACTTACTCTTACAGACTATCAAACACGTAAGCCCGTTAGGCGAAAGCTTCTTCTATTCCGTCTACAACCATTTGAACCATTTGAATCAATCAACTTTGACTGCTTTGAAAAGACTGAAGTATACAGTTGGCGGGGTGAATAACCTTGAAACCGGCTTTGCATTTAGTGCGCACTTCGATGTTGACGTTCGAACCAATCAGTCGAATAGCTGTTGTAAGTATAATCTGTATGTTTTAACATGATTGCTTATCAGAAGATACATAAATATAGACTCAATCTGTTCATCACTTTATGATGAATTTAGCCCGAAAAAGATGTAAGGCATTGACTATCATGATAGTCATTTTTTGACTCATAAGGTAGTCATGGGTTTATTGTTCTAATGCGGCTACGTAAATTTTCTTCATCTCAGTGGATTTGTTCAAAATATTCATCCATTATCAGATATTCCTTCTTTCAGTTTTATACGATGAAAACACTTATTAGGAGACCATATAAGTCTAAAAGTTTCATAAAAGAGCTAGTCCAGATACCTCTAGGAATAGGTTATGGCCATCGTTATTGATAAAGTCTGACCTATGTAGCACTTGTCCTCAGTGAACGAACAGGTTATTTTCGATATGACTACATGACGAGATTATAATTTATGAACAAACCAACCAAATGCTGTCTACCTGCTTGAATTAGTAGTCATTTTTTTTGGAGAAGTACAAGCATTATCCAATCAGTCCGAGAACACTAACTGTAGTTGCCTAGCTTGTGGTTGCGTCTTCTCAGTTGTCAAATTAAAACGATGAGTAAGTCCTTTCGCCAGGAATGACCACTTCATTAATTTGCCAAATGAGACTCTCTTTACGTCTCAAAGGGCAGTGATTAAACGGTCTTCAAACATCCTACTCAAATATGACAAGCCGTAGATGGTTAGGGATGTCCTAAGAAAACCATCAATGAACAGTCAATAACTGTTCAGAACAGTAATTTTCGGGGTTAACAATTTAATATGCAGAAGTTCGGACAACCAAATTTACACAACATGACAGTGAATGTTGTTTTCGCGATTAGTAGGAGTGTATGCGACTATGGTGATTGGTGTGTCTTGGTTTCTCTCGCCCGTCAAACGGAAAAATAATCAGGCATCCCCACATAACGTCTATTAACTCTAGGAATCGGGGGAATTCGACTAAAACCCTTCAAATCTGATACTTCATCAATAACGGCGTACACTATCAAGTAATGTGTCATGAAAGCTAGTCTAGATAGTTAAAACCTAGTCTAAACAACTAAATAAAATCAACCCTAGTGTCGGTCGATCTCAATTAGCAACCCATTATCTAGGACATCGAAAGCACAACAACACAAGCTAAACTTGCAAAATGAAACAAAGTACCAACCTACCCTAAACCAAAACCTGCTGGTAACGCTGCAAGTGCTGTGAATCTACCATCGTGACTAATCCCGACAGTCAATGACCTAATGGGCTGATATCACGTTTTGTTTAAACTTGAAATTGAATGACTGGCTTTGGTTTAACCATCACTTTCTTTTTGCAACTGATTGCTGCCTGTCGATTTAAGTAGTGGTCCAACTTATGCAGTGTTCGTACCTCGTTAATCGATTCCTCAGTTTACCTAGTACCCTGCTTTTGACAACAGGATTATTAACCCAGTCTTTCTACGAGATGCGAGCAATACTTCGAAGACAGATATGATAAAAGCATGCAGCCTGCAGACGTTTTATATTTTCATAGACAGTTTTACAGTCATAGTATGGTAGAAAGCGAACTGACTGAAAACCGATATCTTACTAGTATCAAAAATTAAAGTAGACGGAATGTCACTATAGCCTAAAACATTTTCATTTAAAACTGAGTACTTTAGTCTCCTGCTTCAGTTGGTTAGTACGAATCCATCGACTGGTTTCGTTTGCACCCATTCTTCTTAGTTTCACTGCAAACAATGTCTTATATAACGTCGGATGACATTTCAACATATGTAACACATACCCTTATCGTCTTGTTTGGTATATATTTCTATTGAATGTTCGATGTTATTTATCCATGCATCGCCATATTAATATATGTAAAAGAATGCATCATATTTCTTCGTAATAACTTAGCAAGTTTGTCGAATAGCTGCTTGTTTATTGTGACCTTATGTAAATTTCAATCTAAAATAATTATCCAGTCTTACAGGTATTTTGCTGCTAAACATTTGCAAATTATTTAATATTACCAACTGATTCAATTCATTATAAGCAGAGATGAGTAAAGGTCAGCAGTGTAATCCAGGAATCACGTTTCGTCCCATTTTAGACTCATCGTGTATATGTACCTGAATCCCAACATGAGCTTTAACTATTGGATCCAGGTACGTCCAACCGATGAAACCTAAATGGGCCAAAACTCGAGTTCTGGATCATACTCATGGCAATTTCGAGGCAATCCACACAAAATTCACATATGTCAATAACCGACTGATCGACTGCAGTCCTCAACTTAGGTTGAAAAATTCAAACAACCAACACGAATGATTCAAATCATGTTAGATCTTTCTATGATTTTTTTTATCGATTTCTCGAAATTTTATCATTGCTTTCACTTATCCTTCTTTCTGTTTTTCAGGTCAAGTGTTTGGGACCACGACTAGTTTTGTTCTTTAAAACATTTGCTTTGTTCTATGTTCTTTATCCAAAATACGAGTCAACTGTGGGTTATTGTGTTTTTAAATGCGCACCTATTTTATCACTTATTGGGTTTGTTTATATGTATGGGGTTAAGATGCCAAACAATCATGTCTATTCTTTAAAAATTTTCCTTGGTCTTCTATTCTCTTGTCTAGGCGATGCGTTTTTGGTATGGCCTAGTCTTCTTATTCCTGGCATGGCTATGTTTGCCATTACACATATATTATACATTTACGCATTTGGTTTTCAACGTTTAAAACTATCTATATTGTTCATTTTACTGCCAATACTTCTCTGTGTATGTGTTTCAGTAAAAGAAGGACTAAACGGTATCAATACACTTGTTATTCCAGCTTATGGATTAATATTAGTAATTATGGTATGGCGTGCATTAGCCCAATTAACTAAACATGAATATTCTATACCATGGACATGTATAGCTTCTGCCGTTGGTGGATTACTATTTGGTGTATCTGACACTATATTGGGAATTTGTTTATTCTGTAGTGATATATCGTCATTTAAATGTAATTTAATTTTACCAACGTATTATGCTGGTCAGTTGTTGATTTCCGTATCTGTTGTTGATAGCCATTTGACATCAATAAAAACGAGTCCATATCATGAAGATAAAAAGCAGTAGTAGTTGCGTTCCTTTGTTAAATAAAAAGCGTTTTCCTCCATCTACTGTTTATTTTCTCTACTTCTTTCTGATATATGTTTGTCTTTATTACTTCTTTGTACTTTTTAGCTTGCTTATTATTTCACGATGTATCTATTTTGTTGTTCATTTAGTTGATGATAAATAAATAAACGCTTATTTTGTATCTGTTATCTTGTTTTATTACATACCTGTCTATGTATTGCATTGTTTCTTGTTAACTAAATCATACTTCAATCAGATGTGGTAGGTAGTATAAAGGAAGTAAAATTGTAAAATAATCATACAATAAAATACCACACGGTATAAAATTTAATTTTAAAGTTTTCATTAGTTGGGGAAAGTTTTTCATAGTATATTTTCGGGTTTCGATCAGCAATAGACTCAAGGATGCATGTTTTGTTCTATTTAGGACTCAACAACTAGACGTTCATGCATCATACTAGGGCTATAACCTAGCATCTATCTCTGGGATGCAGATGCATACATTTGATAACTCCTCAGTATTATGAAATACGCCTATTGAATTTCGATGCTCATTATAATTCAAGAATTTACCAAAAGCATCCACTTATAAGCAATATCGATGCATCTATTGAGGATTTTTATGTGCCCACAGAGGCTGTGTTGAATATCAACAACCGGAAAATACAAACTTCCAGATAGCCTATTATGGTTTGATACAGCTCTTAGTGCTTCACTTTTTGTTAAGACTATCCAGAGGGCTAGTATCCATAAAATATACCTCACATTAATAATTTGTTTTTCACTGATAATAGATTATCAGCACTACTTTCTTCGAAATAAAGTGATTGTTAGATAACTTGCCATATCAAAAGGCGTGGCTACAATTGACGTTCACTTCTACATTTTGTAACTACTAATCATACGTTTATCTTTGACGTGTAATTAAGTTACGGCTGAATTTATGCTTTTACTTTTGTATCAGACTTCGTAGTTCTATGTAGAACAAAACTCAATATTCAAAAGAAATCGGCGCCTCTCTCAATGTTTCTGAGGCACGAACAGTTCTAGAGAGAATACCATCTCGTTTATCCTTCCCATCCTATCTAATTGATACTTGTGGGTTAATAAAAGTATTAGGATTTCATATCTGCGTTTTATCAAGTTTTATGACCTTAGTGTTATAATTTCAGTTAACTTTGGGGTTAGTGGTTCGGTTTTTACAGTTTGTGAGTTTCTATCATTCTTTTCCTACACAAATGTATTGAGGAAATAAGTTTTTACAGTCCTATGACTCGTTTTATTAGCGCTTTCCTTAAAGAAGCAAAATTATTTGACAAAGTTCGCAGTTTATCTTTGCCTTTTTTACTCAGTTTAGGACAAATCATACTTTATGAAGAAAGAGACTTTAAAACTCGTTTGCGTTTGAAGAATATTCTTTTAAGATGAAATTGATTCAATCGGGGTCCATGCACAGACGCAGTGATCGTTTATTTCCTATTCATCCGCATAATTTAAATAAAGTTATACAAGATGAATGGAATATAATCATACAATGGTTATGTGAAGTTTTATCGTCTGGTGATATCATGTGTGAAATTAATCCAGTATTTACTACTATTCAAAGGTTAGTCATGTCGGTACTAATACATTTGATAATCATTTTAATAATCTGGTTCTTAATCCACGATGTATATTTGGAAGTTTTTTGAGGAAACGTATGTATTTTGATCCGCAATAACCAACTTTGATTCGCTTGTACATAAAATATTTAATTGTTAAATAGATCTCTTTAGTGAGATAATTAAAAAGGACTTAATTTACTGAGAAGCGATACACATTTCTGTTATTAATTAATTTTTCACAACAATCTAGATATTGGGGTGGTAGCTTAGTAGTTGGATCACTCGGCTTTCAACCAGTAAGTTACGGGCTCTAACTTCTTTCCTTCTACTTCAGTTTGGGCATCCGAGTAGTGTCACTACCATTCATGCATCTAAGGCGTCGCTTAAAACTGGGGGAATAAACTTGTACTTCGTAAGTAAGCTACAATAAGGTAGATGATAGATTTAAACTTAACTCGTCTATGTTAGTCTGAAGGACACATACATTAGTACAGAAATACTTTGCAGAATCGAATCTACAGATTAATCGATATGTTCACACTGATAAATTTCCCGATAACCAATTCAAATCGAATAGATTTTCTAAAACAGAATCACTAACTGACTGAATTTATCACTAGAGAATCTATTCTGTTATATTTATACAAGATGTTGAGCTAACTTAGTATGCTTTATCAGCTAAACACTAATTAATGAGAGGAAGCTGAATAAAAACTGATCGAACTTTTCTTACCGCATCCATTGTATTACCTATACATTATTTAGATTGTGCAATCATTCTAATGTTTAATCATAACCGATGAAATGTCCTTTTTTATCTCTATCCATCTAGATTTATCAATATATTTGGAATGCGTTTATCCAAAACACAGCGCATCGCTTTAATTCGTCTAACTATAGCTTATATATGTTGTCCAAATATTGATACGCAGGTTATATTCAATGCGTTAGAGCTTTTAAGCAAGTTGATGAGGTATGAGTATATATGTGTATGTGCATCTACTCACATACTTAATGTTTCAATCACTTTAAATTTTTATTCAGTTGTAGGTATAGATGATTAATCTATAATAATTAATTTCTTAATTTCGTGCATTACAGTTGTTGCTTATAATATAGTTAGTCACTCTGACGTAGACTACGTCGAACGTGACATAAATTTGGAACCATTCAGGCTATAACATATCACATCGTTGTAGCGATATAAAAAATCGATAAAATGCGAAAAAGGTGGATATTAAAAGAACATAATTCTGAAGAAACAGACACGATCGAAGAATAAATTTGAGATTTAAGTGTAAATATGATAAATTCAACCACGTCTCTGTGACCGGTTTTTACTGCTCATCATCTAAGTTCTTTAATCATAGATTGTGATTATCGTGCCATCTCTAACCTAAAAGTTTACACTTCCTGAAACCATAGATCAGCAAAAATAACTTCAAAGATTGATACAATATCTTGGTTTGATCTCTGTTGGTTTCCAATCTAGCCACAACTGTACGTTAAGGTAGGCCGTAGTTAGTCGTGCGTAACGTATGTCTCAATTATCCGTTTTTATGAGGGTTTACAGCTTCATTAACCGACTTGTTTTTTTTTCTTAAACCCTAGGAATACCTCGGCATTACTCACCAGGTGCTTCCACCATATGCAAGTAATATTTCTCATACACTTATGACTAGATGCTTAGAACGAACTAATGTATCATAGTTTCACAGTTGTGAAGGAACGCATAACGACATACACTTCAGTATCATTGCTTTTAAATAGACAGACAGACAGACATCTCATACCACATTTGTGGTGTTTATAGATTAATATTTAATTGTTTGTATTACACAATAGTTTTTAAGGATCAGTCATAATGTATAGTTTTTTCATTTGACTCTTGTGCAGTAGATCATATTCTCTTCCATCATCAACCTTGTCTATTAACTGGAGGAATTTCTTTGATATGCGAGAATGGATTGATGATGCGTGGCAAGCGAATTTTCACTTAATACAACTGTCTAAGTAAGTTATAGTAATTATCAATTGACTAATTTATTACTACTTAATTGGGAGAACACATAAACCAACTAAATGATTCCCGCAGACGAGAGAACACTGGGACTTCATTGGTTACTATTGGTTTAGAGCTTTATCACCAATACATAATCTTGACTTTTTTCAGTATTAAACGCAAAACGTTCATTTCCGATGGTAAGCTTATTGTATTTTTGAACCAATTTGCATCGGTTTTATGAGGTACCTAAATCATGCACCTGTTGATGAAAACTTTCTGTTTCCTTGTTCACCTTCACTGATGATGGTGTGTTTTTCATCTTTAGCTTTGACTATCTACTAATACTTGGGCCGTGGCGTTAGATTTTGCTTCTAGGTTTGAGTAGTTCCAATGAAATATTTTGCACGATGAAAGGGAGTTAGATTGATTTTCTAAGATATTGTTATAAGAAAGTAGGAAAAATTCATAAAACGAACCAATGATCCATTGTTTTCATGTTTTTGACTACTCTTATGTTATCGAATAGGTAAATCACTCAGCTTTCTACCGGGTTATTGCAGGCTCAATTTTCTCTCCGCCTATTTCAGTTTGCGCAACCAGGTAGTATAACTTGTCCTCCTATACAAGTAAAATATATCCCAAAGCTGAGTACATAAATCTTTACTTAGTACATAAGTAAATTATTCGTTAATTATGCAAATTACTGAAATGAATGATAACGTTGTATTTTAATGAATGATGAGCTCGCTTGCATAGTGTCAACATAATGCAACGACACAATGTTTCCTAATTTTTAACTGTTTACAAGACAGATTTATTGATACAAACACTCAAATAAATCAGTATCGAAAGAGATCTGATCAATAGAATAGGTCTTTTAGTCTAGTTTTGATTACAAAAGTTAATATAATTAGTTATGTCATTTAACAAATAAACGATTAAATAGTAATAGTTTTGCAGACTATTCACATCTCAATCAAAAATTTCCTGTTGAGCTGATTATTTTTTGTAAATAAAAAAAAAGTCAACTGTCCTTATCGAAATCTAGCAATTTCAAATTTACACAGTTTTATAATTGAATGTTGTTTATCGTTTCTTCATTGTTATAGGATATGATAAACACATATTTATAATAATGGATAAATAAACACATGACTTATAACAAATATAACAACAAAAACAATAAATATACATTTTATTTTGTTTATCACAAATATTCGATCAAATCTATACACACATAACTTTATAAATATCATGTTTTTCATCACTAGGTGTTAGTGTATCATGATTTTTATTGGTGGATATTTAAATGGTTTATGCTTTTCAACTAATTCCGATTAACTCCTAATTTGTAGTTTTTTTTGGTGAACAGTTATATATATACTTGTGACCAATCGATTCCCAAAGGTTCCACCTTACAGCTGTGAAATAATATCTTTAAAAGTAGAGGATATATGTTGGGACTACCAACTGACCAGTACAAATATCGTGTCAAATGTGTTAACTAAGAGGGTTGTTTGTTTATTGAAGTGAAAATCCTTCATTTATTGAGTTTGTTGGAACTCGTGTTGTTCACTCAACCTACCACTGCAATTTATTATGGCTAAGGTTAGAGTAAATATAACAAACTCTAAAAGTGATGATTCAATTAAAATATGATATCAGTCATCAGAATCATTGACTAGCGTTTTGATTTGTAGTTTTAGGTTTATGTTTTCTGATTGTGATTCTCAGGACAGACACGATTCGTAATTGAAGAATTAGGGCGATACAGATCGTATTCGATTTGAGTTAGGTATATGAAACATTTCAATTACTTATGAGTTTTTGTACATGACTTAGAAAATAAACATTTTAGTGTTAGAGCCATTGACAAAATTCGATAATTTCGAGAAATTAGATAATGAATTACCCGATATTAGATTTACTTAGGATTCAGTCAATGGTAAATTATCTTTTCTGGACTACCTAGTTGGACAGAATGAAAATGGATATTTTGATGTGTTTGTTTTCGGAAAGGCAACACACGAACGAATATTAGGATTTCGAAGTCCTCACACTCCAGTGAAAAGTATCAGTTGTCTTCAGCTTTTTAAGAAGAGCATACACGTTGATGACAAATGAAAAAGAAAAGAAAGTGGAGCTAACGAACATAACCAAAATTTTTAAAATAAGTAACCATCTGGAAAATGTCCAAAAATTAGAAAACAATATTAAGCTTGACCGACAAAGTACTCCAAAATAATAGACTGCAACAATCATTATTCCATACATATCACACACAGATGAAATCAACAGAGTACTTTAATCAAACATCAAGTTGTTTTTTAAAACATTTGATATACTACTAAGCAACTTTGTTCATCCTAAAAAACAAAATACTTAAGGATTCATAATCTAATTCTGTTTGAAGTAGAATTTTCAGACTATGACTCAGTATACTTTGGATAAACATTTCGAGAAACTAGGTTCAAAACAAGTATGAACATCGTAGAGCTGCTACGTGAACATCGAGGAATTTAGTAAAATTTGAAAAATTGCTCATAGATCCACGTGCTATAATATCAGGCCACAAGATTAAATTTGATACTATTGAAATTGTTCAAAACATTTTTAAGACCACAATGGCTCATGGCAGGAACACTATATTAAGTGGAATATAAAATTGTCTGAATAGATACAAGGGGTTAAGATTAAATTTAACTTGACCCTAGCACCTACTCTCTTACTTCAGTCAATAAACTATATTCAGTTCATCTATCACTGTTTAATGAATAGCATATTCATTTCTCGTCAAAGCGAAGACGCTGATAAAATGCAGAGTTTTTTGATAGCACTGAGCAACAATGCCAGAATGTTGGGGATGCATTTCTCCCCCTCTAAATAAAAGTTGTTGCTTCAAGACTGGTCTGCGTCAACACCCAAAGTAGTCGTACGCGTCGACAACTTCACTTATCTTGGAATTCTGATCAGCCCTAATGGGTTAGTGTCTGACAAAATCTCTACACAGATCCAGAATGCTCGTTTGGCTTTTGCCAACTTACGTCACTTATGGCTAAGGCGAAATATCCGTCTATCAATAAAAGGACGAGTATCAGTCAGTTAGTCGGCTGCAACGTAGGACCAGGCACGTATATGCATCGGTCCAAGTTGCCATACCGCATTAGCACAACAAGATGAACACCGGATTCATAGAAGTAGTTAATTCAGTGGTGGTAATATATAGAAGAAAGATTGTGTATAAGGAGATAGTACAGGAAGAAAGAATTAGTTCCCAGAAAGAAAGATTTGAAGTGATTTTAATCTCTTCGTTTAAAGGAAGACAGAGAGTGTATACACCGACGCCATTGTGATCGATTCTGAGCCGTTGTTGCTACCTTGACGTGGTGGTCGGGCTTGCCTATCGTGATGAAGCAACTGAGCTATACTGGCTGGAACAACCGTTCCTCAAGGTCCTACCATGCCAGAAAGGTCGGTTGAAGAGCGTTAAGACTAAAAGCAACAAAACCAAGGTCCGAAGGCGAAGTCGTACTGCTGACTGTACAGAGGTGTGACAGCAGTAAGGTGTTTCCTTCAGACAACCAGCATAACAGCGATGCTGCCTTCCCAAAAGGAGGGGTGGGGTTAGAAAAGGTCGACCCTAAAAATGCACACCTCTCCTTATCCCATGGATATCCGTCTCCGGCGGTAAGGTCTCAACAAGTACGGAGCTAACACAAAAATTACTCATAAAAAGTCGTGTGTGACCGACCTCAAGCAGCTGTCCCTTGGGCACTGCGGTCACGCTCTCAGGTCACTAAGACCACCTCTAATCCAATTTCCTTTTCAGGTTTCTCCAGCAGAACCCTTCCACGGTGTGGGCAACCGGAAGTGATAACCGCCCTCATACCTCTAACAGCACTCAAGACCACAAAAGACGAGTATACTACACATCAGTTCGTTCCGTTCCACTTTACGGGTGCGAAACGTGGTCATTAAGAGTTTAAGATATTTGTAAGTTACTAGTATTTGACCACAAATATTTTAGAAATATTGCTTGCATCTTCTGGGATCAACGGGTACGTAATAGTGAGGTTGGACGCAGGGTATTAGGGAATGATGGTAAATCAGTAGATAAGGTTGTGATTCCTTGTCAATTGAGATAGTTGGTTCGCGTGTTACGTATGTCTGAACACCGATTACCACGATGTGCAATGCTGACTAGTGTTGGGGATGGTTGGGAGAAAGTCAGGGTAGCCAAACCAAAATGTGGCATCAGTGCTTGAATTCACTAACTTTTAGTCTGAGCCATGTTGGCAGATGCAGACTAGTTGGTTGGGGTCCGCGTGACTATCGTAACTAATGGTTGGAAACTCTGGGTGACATGGCTCAGAATCGATCGCAATGGCGTAGTTATATACAGTTTTTGTCTTCCCTTAAACCGTGAGATTAAAATTACTTTATATCTTTCTTTCTACCAACTAATTCTTTCTCCCAGTAATATGTCCTTATATGCAATCTTTCTTTTATTTATTACCACCACTGAATTAACTACTTCTATCAATCCGTTGTTCATTTTGCTGTGCTGATGAGGTGTGGCAACTTGGACCTATGCACATATGTGCCTAGTCCTACGTTGTAGCTGACTGACTGTTGACAATCAAAATATCACGAGTTTCGTACGATATTTGTCTTTAATTGCTTTTGTATAACTCATTTATTGATTTCAAGGATCATAACGAAGGGTTGCTTATTGATTTAGAAAAAAAACATATATTCTCTCTTTTATTTTAGCTTAATTATCTACAATTTTTTGAAGAATATTTATTTGTTTATTCTATTTTAACATTTTCCTTTTTCTCTTAATTAAAAAATTGAAAATCAAACAGAACAGAATTTGTAAAATTACAACAGATCACTGTATTATGCTCAAAGTAAGTACTGCATGAAACTTCGGTTATTTTTTTATTTAACTGTAATTCTTGTTATCAGTAGTATAACAAACATTATATAATTAGTTATGTTTTATACATTGTTTAGCTATTATAAGAAAGATTAATATTCCGATTGAGATCATGGACCGATTGATGTTAGACCACCATTGGAAACCTGAAAGCACTGGACGCCGTTTCTTCCTATTGTGGGACTCCCCAGGAGTGCGTATCCATGGTCCCGCTCGCTAGATTCGAACCCAGGGCCTTCGGTCTCGTGCGCAAACGCTTAACCTCCAATCCACTGAGCCGGCTCAGTGGATCCCATTCGCGGGATCTTGGATGCGCACTGCCGAGGAGTTTTACAATAAGATGAAAAACGGCCGTCCAGTGCTTCCAGGTTATCAGTGGTCGTCAAACATTGATCAATTCATGATCTCAATCAAAAACTTAGTAATCTCCACAATCCCTTACTAATAATATTTCCATGTTTTCATAATAATTGTTGTTATTCTTGTTTCATTTTACACTATGGTTATATAATTGTGTATCTGTATGTCTGTTGTTCATTCTAACAACTACTAGCAGCTCGTTCAAAAGAAGCGTAAATAGTATTGTAGAATGTGGTTAGCTACTGTTTTGATGTTTATATGTAGCTCTTATTGCAAGCTCCATCTTTCGACTGTTACAGTTTTACTGTTGATAAATTACGATCAGCCATAAGTTTGTTACTCATCTTTGCGTATGAAATGTCATAGTTATATATCTATTACGACTTACTAATTGTAATGTATTTGCTATAACTTGTGACCGCCGATTAGAGAGCAGTGACTTATCGATCGGTTCAATGACGCGTAAAACCCGTACGAGCAGTCTAGAGCACTGATTGGTCCTCCTTTCTGTCTAGCCCAGCCAGTTAAGTCTAGAACACCAATCTAACCCTCTGCGATATGAATCATGTATTTCAAACACACTCGGTCTATATACCGATCAAACAGACCACAACGTACCATAAAATAGGAAATAACATTTGTACAAAATTTGGCCATATGGGGTTGTGAATGTGGGAGTCAGTGACTAATAGACAGGGAATAATTCAAGAATGGAAAATCGTATAATAACAGTTCATAGGTTAAAATAGAGCTTATGATAAGAGAGACATGAATATGAATAGTTTAGTTATTTAACAATTATACGATAAAATTATACATACAGTATTGGTCCACAAATGGATCTCAAAAATTACCACTCATTATTCTTATCGAGGCATAACAGTATTATTGTCCACTACTATGCCTGTTTAATCATCTAAACCATTTGTCTAAATATTTAAAGGATTCATGATCACTTGACTGTACTAATGTTCTTATTAGAGGTTAGGTAACTTTTGAGTTTGCATGACCTATAAATCATGTTGAGAATACAACAGAAATAGTGGGTTTATCATTAATGATTGGTTGAAGACACAACACTAGTATCTCGATTCAGTGGTCGCCCTTACCTCTCATAACAAACCGGTTGTTAAGATATAGCAATTTAAATGGTTTCATATTCATGTCAGGTCTTATAGATTGACTATGACTGACTGACTGTCTATTATTCATGTTATAATTACTTCAGTACCCATGTTTCTTCTGTTCAACAGATTCTTTCCGAAAAGTTCAATTGAAGAAGTTTGGTTAGAATTTCGTCATCATATTTGTAGTGATATATTGACTGGAGCACCGATCAGATATTTGAATCATTTTTTGATTTATACACCATTTTATCCAAAATATTTTGATGAGATTAGGTAGGCATTTAGTACATAGAGTTTATTACTACACTTTTGCTCATATCTTGCATAAAATATTGGTATTGAGATAATTATTTTCAAGGTTCGATGTAATTTGTTCATTCATCTATCAACTGTTCAATTTCGGTGTATGTTTATGCTTTTATATAAATTCTGAATACCAATCACGAAGGAATGCCATTCCATTGAATTTACTCTAGGTGAAGTTATTAACCACATCTACCTTTTTTTACTAGTACATGTGTATGTATGCTAGTAAGTATTTCCAACTGATCTTATAGGGGTTTTGCTTCCATTAGTCAATAATTCTATGCTAGTTATAGGTAATGATCTGGTTATATAGAAAAGAGGCCAACTTTAGGGAAAACAAGTCACTTTAATTTTACTCATTCAGTCAGTTTTACTGCTGCTCATTTCTTCATATCTTGGGATTCGATTAAGTTCATAGTTGACGTATATTACTCCAAATAGCAAATTCATAGTTCTTTAAATTTGATTAGATGGTTATTTTCTCGTAACGGTGATAACTTTTCAGTCAATAGAAATAATGTATTATGTAAAGTATGGGTAGTTAACGAACAAGGTTAAATAATTACAGGGTTTTATTTGTTTCTTCTGATATCATGCTTACCACTTGACATCCTTATTGGTTCTTCAATATAAAGCTAGCTTTTGAAACCTTACAAAAGTCGATGTGTCTACTATCGTTTGTGTTATGCTGAGGAATATTAATATTAATCTTCAATGTTTCAAATTTGTGCGACCACTGAAGCTAGAGATCCTGAAGTTTATTAATACTTCTATGAAGTAGAATAGTTGAGTTATTTAGGAATTCATTTTAAAGGATCGATCCATTGGTTTTTAACAATATTTAACTTTTGTAAGATTATGTCAAAAAATGAACAAAACATGCTTTATGTTCCAGCTGCCTTTCGAATTTTTTTCATGAAGTTTTGAATATCGTAAGCTGTTGCTCATGATGATACTTTTCTAACCATTTTCTGGATTATTTATTAGTTAGCTCTTATAATCATTCTATTTCTATCTTCAATATGGTGGAGATTTGTAGCTTAGGTGAGTATTTTCGGTCTTGTTACCTTCTTTAAGCTAAATGATTTAATTAGAACGACTTTATGCTTGTCATAGATTGATATGATGAGAAGAAAAGTCAATATTCGATTGATTTACTCAATATGAGTTTTATTCATCATTACATCCTTTTTGATTCAATGTAATGATTACGTGATGTAGTTTTTGTTTTCTTGTCTCGTATGATATTTTATTCTGTATAATATACAATATTCTTGTATTCCATTGACTATGAACTATACTCATCATATGATTTGTTATAACTGTGAGTATTTTTCATGTATGTGATTTCATTCTTCTAATTATTAATCAAAACGGATGTACAATCAATATATAAACGAATGTATTTTCTACTACGCTCGCTCATTTTTCTGGTTGTGGCAGAATACACTTCTCATTTCAAGCTTGGACTTCTCCCTCTAGATAGCTGGGGCTGGGAAGCATCAATAGCTAGCCTACTGGTCATTGGTCACCGAATCTCGTTCTCGTTTGCAGATTACATGAACTAGTGATAGATTCAACCTAACATAGATAATATCATCGTTATCTATTTAAAGTGGGAGTGAGCTCATCTATACTTTTATCGAAGAGTTGCAAACTCTGTAGCTTTAACTCATATACACGCCCATGTAGTCGGCTTTTAGCTAATCTGTGTATGTGAGGATTGGTGATTTTACCTGGCTGCCCAAAGTGAAGTAAGCAGAAGGCATTTCAAACTTGTAGTGGACAAGAACACCAGGTAGGAATAATCGAATGTGTTTGACACAAAATTACAGGACTTGTTAATAAATTCTAACAATCATATAATAAATGCTTAATTTGCAAAATGTCCATCAATTGTCTGAAAATGACTGAGACTTCATTGTTCTTGCATTTTCGAACAAATTGCATTCTGTTTCCATTCTTTACTGTTCTATCCTCTTGTCTCTTTGATGCCAGACATGCTGTTCACGACTAACATCATATACTACTTATGTCTATATAAGTAGCACACACCACATTGTGACCTACTGATTGAAAATCAAGTGTTTTAACTACTGGGCCGTCTCTTCGCTCAAACAAGATGAGTCGGACAAAATTATCTTATGATATTTATATGACTCAAACATTATTCAACCAATATATCATAAGATGAGTATGCAAGTTTCTCACTGTTTTCATATTTTGTACTTTAGTTTGAAAAAGAGGTTCTCTGATTAGTGGTGAGTCAAAAATCTGATCAGCAAAACTACCATGAATACTGAAATTCATCAAGATTTTTCAATTTCGTTGTTTACTAAGTAGCCATAAAACACTTATTTATTGAAATAGTGTTACGTGTTTCGGATTGTCTCAAATTGTAATATATCTTGCGGAAGCTGTTTATCATTTTTTCATGTGTGCATGCACCCTAAAAATTAGACTACTTGGGACTTTATCCAGGTTTGAATTTTTTATCGTTGAAAATACTCTATATTCATTTTAAGTTTGACCACTATTTTTAGTGTGGACTATCCAACTATGATGATGATATAACTTTCATTTTTATTTTTCAATTTGCCTCCTATTAATCATTCTTGTTTTATCATAACTCTTCCCTTATTTGTAGTCGTGTTTGGTTAACAGATATATTTGATTTGTGGTATATGCACCCTGAATTAGGAAATTTTCGTGTAAGTTAAATAAACAGTTGAATACAAATATTCTTTAAGATTCTAATTAACAATATATATATATATATACTAATTGTTAAGTCGGCTTTCTGAGAACTGCAACAGAGCCTCCGGAGGCCCTGAAGGAGCCAAAGAGTCTTAGCCAATCAGAGCACGATGGAGCTTTCTAGAATGCCAACGTGGCGTGCTACTGTTGGTCAGTAGCATAATATGTCTTTTAGCGGATTGGCCAAAATATGGTGTTGATTTAACAAATGTTAACATCTATAAATACCCATGTTTTTCTGTACAAAAATGAACCTTGGAGTAAAGTACTTTTCGCATACTTTGCGCCTTCTCTCTCGTGTTCAGGTCGCTGTATAGTTCTAGCTTGGGGGTTTTCAAGAATAGCTTAGGAATCGAGTATAGCATTCAAAATCGCAAGACTTATCACTAATCCATATAAAGCTTCTATATGCGGTGCAAAATTTAGTATCTACTTGATGAACATTACATTTGTGATTGTAGTTAAATCATCTAAATAGTCGAACTTTTGGTGTTCGGTCGAGGATTTGATTTTTATTTAACCTATTAGACTTTAAATAGCCACATGATATCATTAGTCGTCATTTATTAGGCGGATCATAAAATTGTGAGATCTCTAGGTATTTTCATTTTGGATCATCAGAAAGTGCGAGCATATTTTATGCTATGATAACCATACTTTTGTTCTGTTATTCCTTATCAGAAATTGACTACATCCTCTATTTTTGTCCAATCTTAATATCGACAAGTGATAGTGGATATGGAAGTTGCGGAAAAGTATGATAAAAGTATTTACATCTCACTGAAATTACTGTTGTACCATGGCACATTTGATTGAATCACAATGTATAGGAGTAATTTCAGTACCTCACGTTGTACCCCCAACCTTTATAAACAAATTAGTATCATATCGGTGCGAAAGTGGCGTAGATTGATTGAGTTGGTGCACAACTAGTGAATGTAATAAAGGTCTTGCATCATGAACTTATATACAGATAGTTGATTGGTTAATCTAAAATATTCATCATCATCATTTGTTTTAACTGTAATATTTAAAGTATACTTTCACTGTTTTATAAAATAAAGGAAATTATCCGAATATTATGTTATGTTTCTCGTATTGGTCGTGGACGAATCGATTGGGAACCACATATGGAACGTATATTTACTGGTCTTTCAAGAGCTATCACTTTAAATAAAAAACCAGTACATGGTGAATTATTAAAAATAGAAGATATAGAACTTTACGCTGAACTAATCATGAATACCATTGGTCCTGATCGTTCAGATTGTCAATCATCAGTATTATATCGACTAGAGCAATCATTAAAAGTTTGTATGCATATCAGTTATTTTCTCATTTTTTAAAGATCAGTTTATTGCATAATTTTTGTTTTGTCTTTCTAATCAAAGAGTAGGATTTATTGGTATTATCCCATATAAATGTATATATTCAATATGCATTCAATATTCAATATAATATTTAAAGATGATTTTAAAAAATTAAGAAAGGATTAAGATTTATTCATTCCGATTGATTTTGAATGGGAAACCAATATTTTCACTGTTTTATGTAACTTGTTATTGTTTGTCCAAAAACTGTCTAAAACCTACTATAGGGAAATGGTTGAATGTTGAAAGTTGACATGTATAACAGCGAAATAAACTGTCAAATAGTATTGTATAGACTACGTCGCAATATGATTCAAAGCTTCTATCTCATTGGCCAGCAGTTTGAAGTATCTGTTTTGATTGTAAAGGAGTCCGGTTGTTTATGAGATTGTAGATGCATACTGTGTTCAGGGGTCTCAAATTTTGACGAATTAAATCTATTAAACGGTTTCATGTTTTTCAGTCTTAATCCAAGTAGCGTAAGTTCGCGATCGAAACCCATTTAAGATCTAATTAGGTCAAAAATGCACTATACTATGTGATTATTTTCTTTTTATGTTTCGATGAATGGTTCTTCGTCACTTGTTTAACCACATATAATGACCTTACTTTTGATTAACTAGTGTATGGTTGTATTTAGTCCTTTTCGTCTCTAAAAAATAGTTTTCATTAAAGTTGATACACAGTGATTTCTTGTAAATTTTTAATGTTTACTCAAAACCGATCACATCAGCCCGTAATAGATAAATGAGTCGTATTAAATGATGAATATGAGTACGATGATTTTGTGAATTCGAAAATGATATTCATTCTGAATAATAATAATAATAATAATGTTTATGCTATTTTGTTACAACTTACTTCCTCATATCGTTTAAATACTTTTATTTTATATATTTATGTGTATAGTCTGTTGAATCATTCTATCATCCATCATCGAGTCAAATTGAAGCGGGAAAATTGTTAAGCTGTTTTATATTGAAATTTCTACGTTGTTTAATTAGTCGTTTACGTGATGAATTATTTCCACCAGTTGAGGCATTGGATTTAGGCTACACACCACCTGAGGTAAGTTATAATCTAATTTTTAGTCGAAGAAGATTCTTTTTTGTTTTCACTTCCGGAAGTATGTATTGAAATACTTTATCGGCAATATCTTTTTTTAAAATCTCGGATCGTTGAGTTTATTCTAGTGGCTTTCTATTATTATAGCTATAGTTTTCATTACCGCATTATTATTTTTAGCAAAGTTTTGGCCATTTTTACACTTGGTAATTTACGAATTGAATAACTTTGTAAACGGTAAACTACAAAATGATGTTGGCGTTTTAGTTACATCTACATTTTTTAGACTTATAACATCAGAAGTACTAAGATCGTACTGTTATTCATATTCTTAAGCAGTTAGTTTTGATTTATTTACAACTCTAAGTTATACTTCAATTGCGCTCTCAATTTCTATCATATAAGAGATTGCTTATGAACTGGTCGAAATGATGTCATGGTAAATTCCACATTTAATGAGGTGAAGTTAAGGGCGTTTTTAAGATCAGTTTAATTTGATGACAGTCTTTGCCTTTGTCGCAACTGCATTCAAGGTGGGTACCTAAAGTTTCAGTGAAAGGTTGTAATTAATTGATTTTAGCCGGATTGTGTTTATCCCAGTTACTCATCCATACTATTCGAGATCTGAGGGTTGTGCATTCAACCCCTAGAGAAGTCGTGGGTGTACACTTCCGCGAGTTCCAAATTAGGACATAATAACTGTTTAATTTACACTGTGTTAATCAATCAGTCAATCAGATATCGGTCAAATAATATGCTCACACTATTGACCATGGTTCAACTTTCTTTCCTAAGTAATGTGACCCAATTCGCTGGTTGAACTTATGGCTTAAAATCCTAGGGGTAGAAATATATATGAACAAGTGTACAGATATCTCTCGATTCAGTTTAGCCAGTAAACTTTTCTTCTCACCCAAGTGTTCGGTTGAACTTGGGTATAAGTAGCTGGTGTATCAACATCAGAATCGGACATCTCACACGTAACATTAATTCTGAAATATCAGTCCGTGAAGAAAAAAATTTCAATCATTACTTTCATCTCATATTTTTATTACTATATTCAAAAGGATTAAAAGCAGCGTCATTTATGTTCTCCTATTGATGTTTATTTCGTCATTACCTTTTTTTATGTTAAGCGGATATATCAACTATTACCGTTTTAGAAGCATATATTAACACTAATATAACATATAATGTGGCTTTTTAGTTGAAACTTACTCCAAACAAAGTGTCAAATCTGGTTATGTTTAGCAGTTGATTAAGAGTCAAACACCCCAGCATTTAATGTTTGCTTTGCAGATTCAAACTCACAGCATCAGATTCTTTAGTTTAACTAGCTAAATAGTATTCGTTGGCTACATATGAAATAAAAAACAAGGGGCCTTAACTCGCTCACGCGTATTTGGGTTTCGTCACTGTATTTCATCTTGCTAACTAGTTCGCAGTTTCTCTTCATTATGACTTATGTGTATATTTTTATCTTGTTTTCTCTTTTCAGTTTTATCTGTCTGTGGAACAAGTTGATCAAATTGTTGATTTATTTACACCAATTTGTTTAGATTACTTCTTATATTCAAAATCTGATGCTGTAGTAAATACCACAGTGAAAATTATTCCACTGTTATGTAAATTACGTCCTAGTCGTGTTATGCCATGTTTACTTAATAATCTTGAATCTGGTTTAACTAAACTGGAAATGCCGTTACGTTTCACTCGACCATTGCACGCTTTAACCTACTCAATACAATCATTAATTTATGTTAGATTTCCGTTGTATCCACGTGGATCATCATCGTCGTCCAGTGTGTATTCTGTCAACGAAGATCCTGATAAATTAGAGGACGGTATTGATGATGAATATTATGATAATGATGATATCGATGCAGAGGTTGGTGACAAGGAAATGAAAGAAGGAAGCGAAGATGAAATAGTTGATGATGATGACGAAGGTGAAGAAAACGACTCATTAACATCATCTTCACCCTCGTCATCATCAGATGTAGATAATGATAAATGTAACGATACACTTAAATATCATAAACCAAACAATCATAGTCCTAATAGACCTGTGAATGATACTGATGAAAGGCTTACAATGAAAAAGCGAATTTTTCAAAAGGTAGTTAATTGATTTAGATGTTTGCCCTATTCGATAATTGTTTCACTAAAATGTTCACTTCCCCTCAAAAACCACAATTGTTATAACGTTTGTGGAAGTCTGTGAGTGTTATCAGTGTGTATTTATTGACCTTTTTTACTTGTTATCAGAGAACATAATGTCGTATTTCTCCGACATCATAGTTTATTAATAGTGTATATGCAATCTCTCCTCATCTTTGTTGCTATTTGTCTGGTCCTACCGCTCTCCCACATTGTCCAGAAATTCCATGTACCTATAATAATTGTTGCTCTGGTTGTTAGAACGAGCATCCGCCTCATGGCTTTCAAAGAATCTCGGCTTTCATCATGATGCTTCATAATTCTTCCTTCGACCGGGAGGGCAGAGTTTAAATATTTATTTATTCTCATTGGTGTTTTTTAGCAAGTTTTTATCTACGGGATGGGGTTGCTGATCATATAACTAACCCCCCTCCTTTACACGTGCTTGGGACCGGTAATAACTAGAAGAGTTACAGGCAGAATTATAGGACTCATAACTTTTTTTAAAAATAAAAAATGTTTTGTGTATGCGAACTAAGTCAAATACAGATGTAACCAGCCTTTAGGCCACTGATACATTTTCTTGTTAAATATCCATTATTTTTAATTTCGCAGACAATTTACGAAGGTTGGTTTTAGAATTATAGCATTTAGTGTAGCTGAAAGTATTCTAACAAGAAAATAATTTACTGACTTTCGATCATTAAGTCCGTGGTTCGAATCCAATCTGCCTACTTACACTAAAAGTGTGTTTCATACCCAAGTACCTGGTGAATGTGTTTATCTAAATTAATTAATATTTTACTCTAGATTTAGGTTTTTTTAGGTTTTAAATCCTGATAACACCAGTTATTGATCAGTATTTAACTAATTTCATTCTTTTTCATGCTTACGGACAAGTGAGTTCTGTCGGTTAGGTCTGGAACTTGAAGTGTTCTAGACCTATATGAAACTTCTACTTCTGTAGTTTGACATCGCGATCATAGATGTTACCTAATTGATTACAGGTACATGCCTTGCTAGTAAACTCTCAAGTTTCCTACTCATCACTGTTGACTGTCAGCTCTCTTAGACAACAATACTAGGCGTATATGAGAGTACTATTTTTCAAACACAATTACGATTTCATATTATCACTTTATTTAACTGTGTATGTTCTTTTTACTACATTAGTCCTCATACAAACCGGCTTACACTCATGTTTCACCGTCTGTTCGTCAAAGTCATTTAAAAGCCTTCACTTATTTATCTGGTCGGGCCGAACTGAATCGTGTTCTACAACTTCTTTCACATGGTTTGGATATGAATTACATAGATCGATTTAATTATTCTGTATCATGTTTAAGTCGGATATGTAAGTACTTTTGTAAAAAGATGTGTAACCATTGTGCACTAATTTTTGAAGACAAATATTCGTTTATCTATGATGGTCGGTGAGACATTTTGTCCATTGTTTAAAGTAAAACTTAGCGTTTCTCATCTCATTAAGTTATTGCTTGTTTCTAATCAATATTCTTTTCTGAGACTCAAGCGATTAGTTTTAGTTTATTGCATCATGTATTCCGGTTGTGATTTCCTCCTTAGCTGAAAGCTGGTTTGTTCACTGTCGGAGTAGATCATTGCTGAGAGTGTCTAGCCAATGGATCTGGAATATCTTCTTTAATAGCTATTTATAAACAAGTGTACCTCTTTGATGACGGTTGTGACAGTTCTCAAAGTTTAAGACCCCTACAATAAAACTGTTTCAATATTGGTTTTGAAACTTATTAAATTTAGTGTTGTATGACAGTTGTTTTGAGTTCCAGATGTTCTTCAGTTGTAGGAATCCTACCCTCACTTTACAACTGATACCTTCACATCTGCACTAGTTCCTCTTTTCTTACAAGTGATGCTGTCTGATTCTGCCGCTTTCACACTCTTAATTTGTCTGATGGCCTTGTTGATTTCTTACATTGTTGGTGGGTCAACATTTATAAGAAGGTCTTTATGTGCCCCTTCGATATCCGGTGTGTTCAGGGGGACTAGTCTATTCGGGAGCTCTTCACATTATTCTACCCACCCATTTCGCTGCTCTGAAACCACACTGATTGGTCTTCCTCTTTTGTTCATGACTGGTCTCTCTGGTCTATGATGTTTCGCTATAGGCTTCTTAGTTTTGTCATAACGCTTCCACATATTTCCTTCTCTTGCAGCTTTTCCTGTTGTTGTTGCTTGGTCTTTTATTATTGTTTCTGCTCACCGATTCTTGCACTCTCTTTCACTCGTTTATCTACTTCTGTATATTCAACCTGTTCTTTGACCTTCTTTACTTTCGTCCGGTTGTTGTCGATTGCTGTCTTCTTGTTTATCCTTTCTTGAATCTTAACCAGGTTGTATGCAGAGATCCATACATTACTGTGGTGCTCGTTGGGCCCGTAACCTCGTGATATTTTGAAGTTATTGCTGCCTTAGTCTGTCTCTGACTGCCCTCCACAGAGTTTTCCATTTCTTCTAGTAGATGTTGCAGGGATTGGGACCTGTTGTTGTGAACTGTTTTAACTGTACTCAGTTTGTTTTCATCTCGAAGGAAGGCTATATCAAACGTCTGTATTGTTGTCTTTTCAGTTGTCTTGTTCTGCTTCACTTTCTGTTTGACTGTCATTGGGTTGTTGTGTAAATCCAATTTAGCCCTTTTCTATATGCTTACGTCTTCCATTAACTTTCCGTATGTGTTGTTTATGCAGATGTAATCGATTTGGTTTTCCGTAGTGTGATCCGGTGAAGTACGTAGATTTGCGCGTCTCTCACCACTCTCTTTTGTTTCCCCCAGTTAATGTTGCTGCATGATGTGTTAATACCTAGCGATGTCCGTACTGACCTTGTTGTTCAGATTTTATTAATTTATTCGGAAACCTATTAATCCATCAATCAAATAGAGAAGTACATATTACACTTCGAAACTACAGGTTCTTAAAGCAATGTAACCTAGTTAGTAGTTTTTCTTCTCTGACTAAACAAATATAATTCAATCACAATTAGATTACTTAAAAATACGTAAAATCAGTTTAATTAAAAAGAAATCTTAAGGTTTAATGTTTGATTATGTGGCTCAGAATCGTTATCTATGGTGTAGATACATTCACACTTTTCCTTCTCTTAGCTCCCAATTATTCTATGATTCTCTCTACTTTACCAATCATATCCCCCAATTCCAATATTTTCTACTACTTTATCATGTTACTGTACTGATATGTAATGTGGTAGCTTGGACTGGTGTGCATGTATGCCTGTTTCTACGTTGCGTATGACTGACGAATTGACTGGTACAAATCATGTGACTCAAAAATAAAAATTCCAATTTTCGGAGGATGAAAATGATAAAATCATGCGAAACTCAAAATGTAAAGGATTATGAAAAGTTAGTGCGACCGTTTTTAAGTTATATCAGTTATAGAAGCTAACCTTGGGTTACTATTGTTTTCGGAAATCCAAATTCTGATACGGTTTAATCTAACAGTCAACGATTACCATATCTTGTTCCAGACCCTTTTATTCAGCATTGGGAATTTTCTTTAACTGGTGGTTAGGCATACTAAATACATGCTTGTACTGTGGTGTATTCTACTTATGTCGACGAACATAAGTAATGTGTGACACCAATTGAAAGTGGAAAACCTGGCAGTAAAGGACTAAGAAGATCAAGTTGAAGAAAACAGAAATACAAGGGAATTGTGAATTAGAAGACTTACAGAATGTAAAGGATAAATAGTTGAAATTTGCAAATGAAGTATTCATTGTATTGTTTTTATATTTTACCAAAATATTCTGTAATTTTGTGTTAAAGTACATTGGTTTTATCCCACCTGTGTCCTCGTTCATAACAGTACTACCTAGGTTGATGAAGTTTCACATTTTACACTAGCTTAACATTTGCACCTACGCTAAATATCTCATAATCCAGGGAACCCTGTAAATTGTGCAGTAATAATGAAGTAACTAATGTAATTTAACAATAAAGTACGGTGTTCAATTTTTCATCTTTGCGTAAATCATGTGTGGATTTTGTACTTCGTGCGACGAATGCATCATAATAAAAGCCAGTTCTGTATAAATTTTTAAAAAAAACAGTACTTTTCAAAACAAATCAATTGAAGCTAGATTACCATTGAAAACCTGGAAACACCGGACGGCCGTGGAGTTCAATCAGGTCTTTTGTAAGATAGTAACTCAATAGGACGAAACGGTCGTCCGGGTTTTCCATGATGATCTAGCTTCAATTAACTCATGATTTCAACTATTAAATTACGATAATATCCACAAAAACCCTGTTCTCTGATTAAAATCAATTTTAACTCATCAACACATATCTTTACTTATTTTTGTCATTCTTGTTGTTTTAATTATGTAAAGAATATCAATAAATGTTTGCTTGTAATTTTTTTAATTATAAATAAGATCTTTGTTAGTCTATTGGAATTTAATCTGATTAAAACAACATTCTAATTGTAACTCTGCCTTTATTAATTGATTTGTTAGTTTAATGATTATAACGTTTTAAGAATTCAATGATAGATTCTGATTTCAATACTCTACCTATTTCTATTTATATAATCAACGTAATATAATCATCAGTAAGCTTCAAACAAATTTTTAAAAAAAGCAAAGTTCATAGTCAAGTACAATAATCTCAACTTGTTTTTATTAAGAGATTCATCTAAGAAGAATTTCTCTTGAACAATATCATTGGTGAAATCTGTTTAGTCATATTTATTATGATTTTACAAATGTCGATTGCTTTTAAATGAATGTAGATATAAATCATGTATGCTAAGTGATGTGTCGGCGAGAATGATAATGTTTGGTTGTCTGCTTAGTCAGACTTCTAGATAGTCTGACAGGTGTGTCAGATGAGTTATATATTCTCTTATCCATATTATTATTATTATTATTATTATTGATTGTTCATTGTTGTTGGACTGTGTCAGGTTTTGGTGTGGAAATATATTTACGTTCTAGTTAGGCTAATCACGTGTTCTTGATCTGAGTTGTGTTGAAGTCCTGTAGAATAGACACTAGGAGGGAATCTAGTGTAGATAATCGTTTAAGGTAAATTAACGTCCCATACGTGTAAACGTGGAAACCAACCAATATAACATGAGACAAAGTAAAAACCGAGCATTATAACACTTAGATTATAGTTAAATGTCATTAATAAGTGTGTAGTTTGTTTTTCTATTTAACTCGATTAGTTTTTTTCTGTCTACTCCTAGTATGAATTAAGTAATGTAACATACATTCATATATTGAGTAGTGTGTCATGTTTTTTTTTTCTTGTGTAAATTAGTGATACTAAAAAAAAAGATGTTTTTGATGACGTTACATTTCTTTTATAAATGAAGTAGCTCAATGAATAAGCTTTAATTATTGTTTTTTAGATTGATAACTCAGTGGTTAGGCTAATCAGATTTTACTCACCAAGTCACCCAATTTTAGGGACTTCGGTTTAAGTTATCGGGCAGTATTACTTAAAATTTGAATTGAAACTAAGTACATGAGTGAGCTACTCAAACTCTGGAGTAGATGGAGTGTGGTTTGAACGTGCGATTTCATTCTTCTTAATATGTTTTCATCATGGATTAAACCCTTAACAAAAAAGACTTTGACTTATAACTATTTAATAAGAAACAACATCAAATCAGTTCACATTTCACAGATAGTACAAAGAATTTTTAAAACGATAAGAGTAAAAAAGTAAACAAAACTATGAGTATACACAAATCTATATCAATTGTTAAACAAACGCAGTTTACATTAACTTTTGACATTTTTCTTATTATCTTACTCTTTTTCTTTATTAGTCCTCTCAACACCTATATGGGATTTCTCAACTATACAATTTACTAATAACGACAATATCAATCCAAATAATTTAATCGCTGAAAAGATAATCTCGGAATCAAATGGCATAGAAGATACTGTCTTCATGATATATGAACGTATTTTAACTTACTTATCTATATTAAATGATGATAGTACAAATTCTGTAAATTTACAAAGTATTTCACATTTATCAAATACAATGTATCGACCACAAACTGGACCGCCTAATGGTCATCCACGTTCATATATAGACACATGTCAAATGAGTAGATTAACTGGTCTGTGTGTTGCATTAGGTTTATCTACATCATCTAATTCACAATTACGTTGTCGATTAATTAGATTACTAGTAGATAGGATATTTTCTTGTCAATGGTCACCAGATACATCACGATTAATTGGTTATCAAGCATATTGGCTAACGATTGATTCATCTTATAATGACAATAATGACAACATAAATCCACCAATTTATGCTTTGAAGTTAATATGGCCTAAATTTATGGCTATTGTAAATGAAATTGAAAATGGTATGTTTAACAGTTTACTATCTTCAATTATATACATTTAAGTATTTTTAAGTAGAATACCTATTCAAATTTAACACTAAAATGTTTTTCTTTCCACTAACCCATGACATGTTTATTGACCAGTAGTAATTGATCGAATTTTATCTTTTGGAAATTTATTGTTTGCCCAACCAGTCTATTGACATGCCGTTGGTTTGCGCTTTGGTGGTTAAAGGTTATGATTTCGACAGGATTATTTTTCATATAACTTAATGACGAAATACAAATTTGTATACCTGGCTTGAAGTCATATGTGGCTAATGGCACTCATTAGTTATGTTAACGGGAATATAATGGAATCAAGAGGTTGTCAATCATTAGGAAGTCATCTTCAGTACTTATTAACAAGCTGTATATTCCAAACTGTTAGAAAGCATCTGTTATGTCAATTCTGTAAGTCTTATTCTCCAGTAACTTCATTTCCGTCTGGATGAATTTACACTTGCCTACTAAGTTATACTGACATTCGGCAGTTAATTTATTTCTGTTTTTCAAAACTTAGTTGATATTGGTAAATTATTATTCCATAAAAACAGCTTACTGTATCTCACAAATGCATATTATTTTTAACATGAAAGTTGACATATTTATGTACACGTTTACCTACGGCTCATAAACAGCGTCATATAGGGTCCATTTTGTGACTTTTAAGTCTCTCGATGAGCCTGTCTTGTACCGTTTCGCTAATGAGTCGGAATAAAATACTTCATTGCCAACTCACATTTTAGCGCAACCATCGTTTAACATCGCCCTAGTTAATTTGTCTACTCGTAAACTGGTTGTTAATTTCAAACATCTCGGAACTTACTAAAAATTTCAAGAAAAATCGATCCGTTTCTTTCCGGACATCAATGAGTACTGGATTCTAAGTTAATTACTTTATGTTAATAGTTAAATATTAACCGCTGACAATTTATTTGTTTTTCATGAAACTAACTTGCTCAAATTTGAGATCACCATTATTGAATTACTTACTATCATCAACTTTTATTATTCATAACAAAACAAAGTATGCCTAATGTATTTCATGTTCCTTTATTGTTTATATTATGTTAACACTACTTACGTATTTTACTGTGTATACACTTAGAGCATTTCATGTTGTTTAATCTCCGATTGTTTTTTATTGAATGCAAACTAATAAATTAAGTGTAATTCAGAATAGTTCCTTGAATTACGATAACAACGACAACAAAAACATCAAATTCTAGGACACATATGTATGATCAGGTGATTAAGAGTTAAAAGCTAAAACATTCAAATTATATTTTTAATATTCATGAATTGCTCTTTATTCCTGTAAATCTATTATTGTGAAAAGTGGGTTAAGTAATTAACATACATCAGTTAAAAGTGTTTTGAATTATTCTGATATAACGAATGACTATTTCTCTGGTATACTATCATAATGCTTTAATATGATAATGAGATTCGTCACGTTATATCAGATCCAGGATTCATGACCCAGAATAATGAACCAGATTAACCCTAGATATTACTTTATTCGACACAGTTACAAGAAGTCGCACTCATTGAGTTTGGAGTGGAAATTAATGAGAGGAATCACATATGTAATAGTCACTAGGTTGTGTCTGTTTGTTTACACTCAATGACCAATCATTATTTTACTCTCACCATCATATATCGAATTCATAATCACTAATTTAACCTGTGGCCTTTAATTGACTCCAACTGAAATATGATAGTGAAATATTGATATTTATTAACTGCAAATATTTATTCTCTCGAATAATCTCGTTAATAACAATAAATGTAAAAAGTTGGATACTAACAGTGTTGACAGTGCGTATACTTGATACGTAAAATTTAGTAGTCAGACGATGAGAATGAATCGATGAGTATAGCATGAACTTTGACTACTTCGAGTCGAAAACGCTTAGTTAATTGTGATTCAGCTTTTGTATCAAATTAACATTGTATAAAATATACAGACATCTACATACTAAAATTCACACTTAGATCTACGGAGTGCTATGTTTGGGTATGACCATAATTATTTAAGAATAGTGATGAGTTCAAGTATTATCATATGTGCTTAATATGTTTAGGTGCCCACTTTTTTTGTCCAAACATATCAATACATAACATCCCGAGAAACATGTTATTTTTAGTGCTTCGCGATTTTCAGTAGTGATCTAAGATACATTCGTGATTCAAACTATGGAAATTCTAGTCTCCACAAGCCCTCCTATGCTGATAATAATCTCCTCACTACTAACTATCTTCAAGATAAAATACCTGGAGTTCTAGTGGAAAACTTTTACCAGTGGAATCCAACCATATCAGGCGTGAGATGATTCGCGCTAGCGCGCAAAACCGAAAATCCTGGATTTGTAACCTATGCTGGGGTCGTGGATTAACACTGCTTCGAAGTCCCATACAAAGATGTAGCAGCTGTCCAGTCCTTCCTGGCTGTTGGTGGTGGTCTAGTTAAGGTCGGTCCTCCACTTAAGCCATACAGATCGTCTCTGGTTGTAATGACGTCCGAACTTGAATCTAAACTAGTGACTGTATGATTACTAGACATTATTAGAACGGGAATCTTATTTATTTGTTTAAACACATAAACATTGGTAGAAGAGAGCGCCAAATAGATATGCGCTACATAAATCATTCGATTTGTGTGAGGGCTGAGATACTGCCCCGGTGCCCAAACTGAAGCAGGTGGTTTTCTTAGGGAACCACACCCGGAGCCTTTGACCTGAAGGTTTGATCCACAATGTAGTGGAGTATCGTAAGGAGATGCAGTCCCATGGTAGCCGGTGACCAACGATTGATTCATACGTCATTTTTTCCTCCAGGATACTGAAGCCTATATGCGCCATTGGTTTGAAATCAGGGTTTTCCAACCCCTCTAGGTGGATCCTCCGTATCCACCAACCCGGTTAAAGCACTGGACATTCGCTTTTCGTCCTCTCAATTTCGTAAACAACAGTAATGTCGCGAGAAGGCAATGAGTAGGACGTCCGTGGCAGTGGTTGCATGCAAGTGATCATGTGAAAGCATTGAGAGTGGGAGAACTAACTCTCGGCCATATCAGGATATTTGGGGTTTACATAAATTACTGGCTTTTATATGCACCTTCAAGTAATAATCTGTCTGGTTATATTTCTAAACAATATGCAAATATATAATTATATACTCTGGATTACTAAAGTAGCACTCTACAAACTGATTCGAGTGTAAGTTTTGATGAACTGACTGGATTTAAGCTGTTGCATTATGTTTAACCACTGGTTACGTTAGTTTGTAGTACTAGTTGAAGTACACGTAGGTTATAAAAATCTTCAATACAATCCTAAAAGTTTGTACGTCCGATTTCTCTCGGGGCCTTATGTATACTCTTCTTAGGAATCTTAAACTGTAGAGCTTAATGTTTTTTACTTGCTCCCCTTGCTGAGATATCCGTGATTCAAACGATCTTCAAATATCGAATTTAATCTTAAAAAAGAAATACAAGTTTGGTCTTGATTACCAAAGAAATATTTTTAACCAGTTGATTTTCACTAACGCATTGTTGCGTAGGCCATTCCATTTTTGTATACTAACATTTCTAATTTCGGTTTTTTTTAATATCTTCTCACTTCTTATATTGGGATCGAACCAATTTACATTTCTCTTTATACATAATTCTATTCACCTAGTAACCTCGTAAATTTAATTGATGTTTTTCGCTTGATTTTTTCCTTTAGATGGATCTTACGTTTATCATTATCGCGCAGAGCCTAGGCTTCTTTCTTTATTATATATTCTACCTGGGTTTATTTGTGCATTACCACCGGAAAGTCTACTTGATCCAACTATCTCTAAAGAATTTATTGAACCGTTAATTATCCTGCTTGGTAAATTATGTTATTTATCAACAGGATGTCTTGTCAAACCAGATTGGAGTCATTTTACATCTCTGAAGGATATGAATTTAGAATATAACAAACTTGTAAATGCATGTCCTGCCTTGTCTGAAGCATCAGCAAGTTTTCTTGCTATGCTACTGCATCGTTTAACAAGTTACAGTATTGATTTACGTCGTTTCAATTTACTAGACAATATTGTCGGCGTAAATGAACAACAGCAACTAAATAAAGTTGATGCGTATATTTTATCTCCTTGGTGGAGCCCATTCGTCAATTTGAAATCCATTGTTAATTATTGTTACAATCATAAGAATCGGAAACACCACAGTTTTTGGTTTAAACCGACAAAAATGACAACTTCTTTAGCTCGACAATTAGTTAAAGCATTTTTAAATCCCATCATGAAGGAATTAGAAATAATTCATGGGAATTTAACCACTTTATTGCATACTACCACTACTAATGATCATAGTGCTGTTAACGGAATAAACTACATTGAACAACGGAACCGGTTCACATCGTTAACAATCTGGATGAATCACTTAATGAATAGTTTATCTGATGCTTTAGCACCTCGTACAAAAAACCTTAGTGTGAACAAAATACATGTTGGACAACATTTTATGCCATGGCATGGTCTATCTAACCTCATTGATTTTCATGAAGTTTACAACGTAGTTTCAATCGACGATTCACAATCATCTTCCGTATCCGATTGGGATATTGCTTATTTTTATATGAGTAGTAAAAATGATATAGGTGAAGAATTACGTGATGCAGCACTTAGAATCGGTTTAAAACTATTGGATGTGATTTCACAATTGATGAAAGAAACTGATGATAATTTGATATCGTGCCATGACAGGACTAATGGTGATGAGATTGTCGATAACGTTTGTGATAATTTGACTGGTAGTTTTGGTGATATAGGTGTTTCAGAGAAATCAAATGACTGTAAGTATTTTGATTGTGTTCACTTTTTATGTTATGCTGAATTTTCCTGATTTGTCTAAACATTATTCATGTTAGTTCATTTTAGTGAAGGCTACGTGAAAGCAAATAAATAATGTTTCACCTAACATTAGATTATCATTCTAATTCATCACCTGTGACCGAAAACGAGGATAGAATGAAAATAATTATTGAATCATCAGCTAGGTAGTGAACGTAGGTTCAAGGAATCAGATTCGTTAACATAGTTTATGACATTCTAGGCTTTGTAATGTAAACTATGTATTGCGTACCACTGGAAAACTAAGTAATTTTCAGGTTTAGTCTAACACATATCTACCAGGTCTTTTGTCAGTTAATGGGACATGAGCTCGTGTACATGTGTATTTTTCGGAACAAAATTTGATTTTGGATCCTATCGACTAAAATGTTTTCTCATAGTGTTTCTCTATATAAGTGCCAACGAATCTAATTGTTAAGCGCTCGCGCGCGAGAGTGATAGGTCTTTAGTTCAAATCTCGCAGGGGGCGGGATCGTGAATGCGCACTGCTGAGGAGTCCCACAGTAGGACGAAACTTCCGTTCGGTGCTTCCGGGTTTTCCATGGTGGTCTAGCTTCAACTGACTCATGATCTCAACCATTGAAAAATGTTTGCTTAAATACCTGCGGTCATTTCTAAGTTTGTGACGAGTTAGCTTTTGAAGTGAATACAACGGTCTTTTCATCAACATGAAGTGCATTGACAATGTTATCCTACTACCTTAAAAAAACGTGAGAAAATATAAGGTCCTATGAATCTCTTAAGTGACTACGTTGAAATACTTTTGATGTATTTATCATCTCCCAAATACCGAACTGTTGTTTAATAACCGGGTTGTGTCACAGTCTATTTTAGGGTATAAATACGTTGACCATATTGGTTGATCGCATATGTCAGTAGAAGATATGATCGCGACACTAATTTAGGCGATTTATTCATCGTTAGTGACCTTAAATTGATTTGATATAATATAACTCATCCTAAAATGTCAAAATTATTCGTTTCACTATAGCTCCATTAGAACATACTTCTAAAAAATTAGAATGACGTTTTAATGTACATTAACTCTTACTATCTAAAATCACTTTGTAGATGTTATTAAGACGTTTTACTTTGTATTTATACTCTTTTTTTTCTAAGGTAATTCTACTACTAAATCAATCTGGTTACTATTCAATAATGTTCAAGTCTACAATCTATTGGAATTTACTCACCAAGCTCTATTTAATTTACCTATGGAAGAGCATAGACCATATCTTTTACAAATTATACGTGGTCCACAAGGTCTATTATCTATTGATTTAGGCGCTCGTAATTGTTTACATTTAACGGAACAAGAACTTTCGCGTCATAATGATTCTGAGAAATTATGTATACCTAGTATAAATTCTTTAACAGGAACTTATTGTTATACAGCATCATCATCTGCATTGTTAAATCAAAATGAATTTAATGAAAATTTACAAATGTGTTCTGGTTGTACCATTATCACTTATATCGCGCGTATCCATCATCGTTTTTCCATATTAATGTTAAATCATTTACGAAAACACTTAATGCTTACAGTGAGAAATTCCACTGGTAAATTAATATCACGTTCTATCGCCTGTTCTACCATAATACAACCATCACTAGAAATTGTGAAATTTACAGATATTTTAAGCGTTTTGGCAACATCTCCACGTCGATCAGATATTCGACAATTGGCTAATTTTTTTCTAAATGCACAATTAATTAAATTTGTTCCTTCGGTAATTGAATAAATATTTTCCTTAATAAATTTCAGTGCCCTTATATTTGAATTTTAAGTTGTGTATAATGTTATATTGTTCTTTTAT
Source organism: Schistosoma spindalis (assembly GCA_946903255.1). Taxonomy (NCBI): domain Eukaryota; kingdom Metazoa; phylum Platyhelminthes; class Trematoda; order Strigeidida; family Schistosomatidae; genus Schistosoma; species Schistosoma spindalis. The sequence goes on along the minus strand of OX336417.1, from coordinate 5,275,729 downwards.
AGAATGATTTGTGTTTTGAATATTCTTGAGTTCTCCATATTGAATGGTTTGATTGGGGATATATCTGAGCTGCGAATCTTCTCCATCTTTTTAGTCATTAGTATGATTTTAAGATTCATTTCCACGAAAAGGTTATTTTTACCAACAAATTCATTTGAACTTAACATACATCATAGCGAAAATGTTCGTCAGTTCACGTCCTTATATTATGTGAAATAGTTTTGGGACTCTCGGTTTAGATGCTGGTGCAGAATCGACACATTTGCACCACCACTACTGACCACGAGTAATATCAGATATGGCCTCCAGCTATTGATCGCAATTATCACATCCACACCGACTATGTAGTCCACACCTACCAATACAGCCTAGACTGTGTTTTGGTTTAGATATTTCTAACTCTCTTACAGAATAGTTCACTATCAACTAGTATTGTGCGCCTGGATGGGAGGTATTCGTTCACGCGTATATTCAAGCCATCTTAGGCAATGAAGATTTATCATCTTCACATCATATCATTCTCTAACATTAACTACATCCGCTCGGTTGTTTCACTATGCATGAACAATGCTTCGAAGATATATATGGTCAAATACTAGTTACCGATAGGTTTTATATACTTCTAGAGATCATGTTTCACAGTCACAAAGTAGAACTTAGTTGTTTAGCACACTCAACCTTTAATAAAACGAATATGTTTTCTAAACCATAGGGGATGCTTGTACCTGCGTCGAATCATCATACTTTAAACCTATTACTCAAGGTATATCTCCCATTAAAACTGAAATGCTGGAGTTGTCACCTGAAATTTCGAACTAGGTACCACTATGGGTTGAACTCTAAATCTCTTACGATTATATATAATGACTTACATTTCACAGTATTAGAGTACAATCATCATCCGAGATCATTTTATTAACATTTAAATGTAAGATTTCAACATTTCTGTTTGTTTTACTACTTCTTTTTGAATTCTCGATTCGTTTTTTTTTTAATTTTGTAGATTGGTACAAGAGTAGTAGAATCATTGGTTAATCGCTTAAATAATATAGCCTCAGATATAAAATATCTAATGTCTTCGCCTGATTCATCATCGTCTCTTCTATCATTATGTTCTTCAACATCTTCAGTTGCCTCGCCTACTCCTATCTTATCTTTATGTTCCATTGGTTCATTAGAAGGAAAACAAAAACTTATACATCATCGACGTATGTCTACAATTATCGCATTGAAACAGATATATGCACGTCACCATTGGAATCGAGAATATGATGAATTATTTCGATTAAATCCACTTTTATTTGTACAATTTTGTACTAGCCTTATAAAACAATTAATTAATTATCAACAAGAAAAATCTATTTGGTTTAAAAATTTTGAAATAACCAGTAATCATAATGGTGATTTAGTGAACAAGCCTTATCATCAGCATCAGCAGCAACAACGGCAGCATCAATTAAAACAATTACAGACAAATCGTGATCATTTAGAACATTTAATAAAACAAATTTTACATTCATTTAAAGAATTGCCCATAGATTGTAATATATATCTTTCATTTAATTGTGAAAATAATCAAATTCCATCTACTAGTTGGTTGAACAAAGTTTATTCTGAAATTAGTAGTTGTTTAGATGTATTTCAATATCCATTTGATGTGAAAACATTGAATAATTCAAACAACATTATGAATATATTATTTCATAACCGTGGTACAGCTGCAGCACTGTTTAATCGTGATATTGCTGATTATATTATTCGTATACACTCAAATGATTATCAACCGTTAAATTCGTTAGTGAATGGTTCAATAAATTCAGAAAGTACAACAACTGATAATAATGCTAATGATCATACTGATAGTTCCAGTACAAGTTGGTCATTAACTGTAACATTGTTAGAGATATTGCGTTATCCTGTCAGTCCACCATTTGTACCTGTATGGAGATTAGATAACTGTTCTATACACCCACCTATTTTGAGTCCTCCATCTCTGAAATTTATTCAAATTGCTTTAAAATTAATGATTGGTGAACAGACTGAAGTGGCATTTGCTGCATGTAGGTGTATTTCGGAGTTGATTTTCAGTCTAATAGGTTTGTATCGTATTCCATCACGTAAATGTATTTATCCCATACAAATATGTCAAGACAAAATGATCACCAACACCATTGATTTGTCAATTTTGCCAAATCATCATCATCCTAATATTAATTCACCGATAATAGCTGGACCTCGTCCAGATAATTTATGGTTATTATTTAATGAAAATGCTAAAATTTTACAATCAGATAAAGCATATGCATTCCATCATCACGTTGTATCGATAAATTGTGGCTTCGTGTAAGTAGATATCGATCAAATCATGTTTATGTTTAATTGATCTTATCAAGTTAAAGTGTTTTTAAATAATTTTATTCAAAGTTCTATAAAACTGGGGACATATGTAACATAAAGTCCTTCGTATCTATGATTTTCATTTTTAGCTTACCACTATCATTCCTTCGTATGCAGTTTGTAACTAGCGCTTCTGATATGGTGAAATACTCATATCTTCGATTTTTCTACATACTAGATACAACATCCACATATAGTTTTCCTCTTTCTCCGCTAACTCGAAAGGCCAAATAAGATAAATTGAATAGAGAATTCTGATGTGTCGAAAACTTCCGATATACAGTAGGAAGATGTCAGAATTAGATGTGTTAGAAACTTTTCATCATTTCAAATATTTCCAACTCTTGTATGTTATGATTATCGTTCAAACCAACACGCTTTAGGTTGCTTAACATTTTGTTGTACTATTCCGTTCCATACAACGAAGTTTAGATTCGATTTCACCAAGATCACAGGTTGACATTCTTCTCTATGCTTAACGTATCTCGACGTAATTAAAGTAAATTCAGAAAAATAAATCTGTATTACCATATATTATTTTGAGAAGGATGACAGAAACTTACATTGAATTAATATTATTTCTCCCAGTGGTTTTGTTATTCGGGTTTTCGAAAGAAATGCCACTAAGGTTTCATCCTATAGAAACTTAACATCACGTGATTCATTACTTATTTTTGCCTTTTATATGCTTACCCTTATATATGTATATAGTCATATGTTTATGCTACATAATATAATCATCTGATTTTCATTAGGAACGAGTAACAGATACTTTTTAAGAAGATTTACTTTTGTGTTCTTTTTTTAATTGTGGCACACAATTTTTATTCGATTTTTCATGCATCGTTTTCACTAGACGGTTGCATTTTAACCTTTTTTAAATTATCAGTATAGGGTTGTGGAGATTATTAAGTTATTGATTGAGATCTTAAGCTGATTGATGTTAGACCACCATTGAAAACCTGGAAGCACTGGACAGTGATTTTTCAAATTAATCATACTACTTAGTTGTCGGTATTTTTCATTGGATACTTTAGGGGAAACAAGCATTCAACTTGTGCTTTAAATATCGACTCACTGAACATTATTGCTGTTTTCTTTTATTGAACATTGCAATGTTTCTATAGTATAACCCTCGTTATGTACTATATTTCAAACTAGGATAAATTGTCAGTCATATTTCGATCAGCACTATGCATTAGATGACATGCGTTGATAGATAATTTTAAAAAGATTATCTGTCGCGCTATTAGATAAACTCAATTGTAACGCCTTTGTATCCAATAAGAGAAATTAATTATTAGAGGAATGTAAATGTATCTTACAGTACGACTCGTAGAGCTGGAGCTTTTTCAGATTGTATTCAGTCAATTACATAAAATCTTAATAAGTCTGTTCATGTTTTCTAGTATGTGATATACAAACATTTTATGGTGAACATTTATCGTTGTTCACTTGATATTGTTTTATTTGAATCTTCCCATTGATGTTTAGGACTGAAATTGTTCAGTCTCTTATTGGCATATGTGCATACTGTGCGTATGCCTCGATATTGCCAATAAGAGACTGAACAATTTCAGTCCTAAACATCAATGGGAAGATTCAAATAAAACAATATCAAGTGAATTAAACTTCACCCCATTGCACAAGCAAGTGGCTATCAGGACTCAGTAGCTAAGTGGATAACGCGATGGTGTTTGAAGCGAAAGGTACTGGGTTCGAGTCCCGGAACGAACACCAGCTTTGAGATGCAGGTACATCCAGCTGACGAGTCCCAAATAGGACGAAACGCGCGTCCTGGATTTCACTGCTAGCCACTATGCATCTTTGCTTACAATTTATCGTTGTATCACCTTCCCAGACCTTTCAATTTGGTATATTGTCGACGTTATTCCATGAAGATATTTAACTATAGATGGGATATGTATTATTAATTTTAATATGCCTATTGAACCATTATACAATTAATTTAGCATAGGAACTATCGTCATCTAGTTCATTTTTGAATCTGTATAGTATATAATTGTTAAAATAATAAACAGAAGGAGTATATGTGTTAATAACCGGATAGTAGCCCCCAAATGCCGCTCTCCCTCTCGAAATGCTCTCACATGGCCATGCGTATATAGCCTCTGCCAGGGAAGTCCTACTCACTGCCTTCTCGTGGCGGGGGTGTTGTTTACAAAAATGAGAGGACGAAAAGCGAATGTCTGGCGCTTTAACCGGACCCCAAACCAATGGTGCACATGGGCCCCAGTATCCTGAAGGAACAAATGGCGTATGAACCAATCGTTGGTCACCGGCTACCATGGGACTGCATCTCCTTACGATGCTCCACTGCCTTGTGGGTCAGACGTTCAGGTCAAAGGCTCCGGGTGTGGCCCCCTAAGACAACTACCTGCTTCGGTTTGGGCACCCGGGCAGTATCACAGCCCTCACACAAATCAATTGAGATTTGTGTGGCGCATATGTATTTGGTGCCTCCCTGTACCTATACTTATGTGTTAAAATAAATAAAATAAATAACCGGATAGTTGATATTATTAGCATGTTATTTAAATGATAGTCGAAAATTATAAATAAGATCTTTTTATAATAATAATAAGAAGAAGAAAAATAACATGACATATCGTTATTGCACTATGTTCCTTAGATTTTTAGTGACTTAACCTTCTTCATTATAAAGTAGGTTTAGACATCGATCTCTCAGAATATTTGACCGAATCTTATAGACAGTGTTGAAGTATGAATTTGAGGTCATAATTCTTTGATCAGAGATCACTTACGATTTTCCAGAAAACTATGTGGCTAAATAATTTTCCGAATATTTGTCCACTTCTGTTAGACTTTCATGAAACGTTATCTGATCTACATGAATACGGATTTTTCTCCTATCCTAACATGTCTATATATTTTGTACAAAAAATACCACTTCACATTTCTCTTTATCGTGTGCTTTTTTAGTCGTCCAGTCTCCTGAATGGTAAGTGTCTGCAGAATGATTTCTGCTGACTGTTGTTGCCGTACCCGGCATTTTTTATTATCTAATAAACTGGTATGTTTGTTATAAATTTCTCATATATATATATATATATATATATATATATATATATATATATATATATATATATATATATATATATATATATATATAGTATGTCTAACTATTAACAAGCACTTTAGTTCAACTGTGCTTAGTATGCGAGCTGACAGTCGTTTAATCCTTTGGTCACCATAGTTTTTTATACCACGTTCATCACACTGTTTGGTATTTATAAAATAAGAGTACTGACAAATATTCGGTATTCATATCTATCATCGAATACTGTACATTTGATAGATTGTATGATAATAAATATATACATGAACATATTACGAAAAATATGTCAGGATTTAGTGATACACTTTTTGTAAGATTAAGGAGTTCATGAGCTAAAGGGATCATTCCTTATTATCATCATCATCTATGGTAGATTTTTTTAACTTTTCAATCAATTGAACTCAGTGTTCAAAGCTTATGTGCTTTATGTAATTCGTGGAAATTTTAGATTTAATATCAGAATGAACCGTTATACTATATTTTGAAAGATCCTCAAACAAGAATGTAACATCTTTTACTTGGTTCTTGCATAAAATTTAATTCCAACTTTGTATGGATAATTTACGATATTAACATCAATATAAACACAAGTTATAGTGAACATTAAGCATTATCCATTAGATCAAAGATCACTATCTTACCTGAAGTTATTCGACCACCTTTAATTACATAAAATGTATTACTAGTATTATTAAACAAATATCACATCTTGTACATTCTTTATTCACCATATATGTATGTAATTTAATAAAATGAATTCATGAGTCAATTGAAACTAGACCACCATGGAAAACCTGGAAGCACTGGACGACCATTTTGTCCTAGTATGGAACCCCTCAGCAGTGGTCATCCACGACCCCGTCTCACGAGATTCCAACCCAAGACCTATCAGTCTCGCGAGCGAACGCTTAACCTCTAAACCACTGAGCTGGTCGGCATCCAACGGTGTTAATGTCTAACTTCAACTAATCGACGAAATTGCGCCACCATCCACCATTGTTATCAGTGAGTTACTATCTCACAATAGACCCGTTTGAACTCCACTGGTCGTGGCTTCTCACTAGAACTCCAGGAAAAAATCTTGGAGACAGTCACTAGTATATATGTATGCATAGCTAAATTTAACCAAGTTTTTCCAGCTTCCTTAATTCAATAGCTGTTCACTCATGCACACATTGTTGAGAATTTATCTCTATTATTTCAATATACTCACTATATCCTCTAATCCATTATAATAGTTTATTGTTATTTTTACTATTTTAATTGTTTTACTTTAACTTTACTTTTATTATGTAAAAACATGATTTTGGCGAGACTATGATTTACGGACGGAACCAATCAGTTATAAGATAACAAGTCTCGGATTTTGGCGCGGAATTCATTCATCCATTTGGCTAAATAGAGTCAATTCGTGATGAAAACCATAAATCTAATTCCTAACGTTTACCATCAATTGTAAATCATAATTCGAATTCCTCACAGTTATTTATAACCCTCATTAAGTCTTAGTTATTAGATGGACACTCTCAAGGTCCGTCTAGCATTGCTCAACCGTCGTCCATAAATTATAGTCTCATCATTTTTTTTAAAAAAAAAAACAGAAAAAAAGTTTATAGCATATTTAATTTCTATATTAATTATAACAAACAATTAAAGCACAGTATTTATTTGTTTTATTCACTTATTTTCCCTGAGGTGTACTTTTCTATTTATCCCAATGAATAATGTAAAAAAGAATTTCATGTTTTATTATTATTACTCATCAAATTCTCTATGCACATGTCTAAAATTCATTTGTAAGCAGCCATACTACTAACTTACATTAGTTAGGATAAATACAGTTAACGATCTGGTAAATTTAAGGTATCATGATTTTCAATTGATTGATTTCATCCATATAGTTCCAAAAAGAAATTAATACTGTCAAAGTATGTAAATATTGAAATGATTCATTGAAAGTTTTATTTCATTTCACATTGTTTTATATTATTACATCAACTCAATTCAAGGTGTGATAAATGTACATAATTGATATTGTGTATAATTTATCATGTTATATCACAAACATGAAATTTTAGTTTTTGACGTACTGGTCTAAAGTCACCTTCCTAGCTGCTAGACATTCAAAGTCTTCGGTTCGACCTTGTTTCGAATTAGGAGTATATGTTTTCTTGATGAAATTGCATTCTTTGATGTTGGTATTTTACACGTGTGACTTTCATTATATTTCCGATTATTTCAACTGATAAGCCACCACATTACACTATAGCGCTAACCTCGAACCACTAACATAACCCATTTGTATTGTACCTGTATGACGTCTAATCTAATCACGTGTTTCTTTCGTTCATTTATTCTCTTTTCTCATCGTTCCTCTCTGTCGTCGCTCAGTTACTATCCTGCTCATTTATATATCTACGATCCACATGTTATTCTACCTTATCCAACATTTGATAAAAATGGACAACTATTAAATCAAACTAATTTAACTACTACTATGACTGTTTCAAATGATAATTCAAGCAACATTGTCTCATCTAAACAATCATCATGGTTATCTCATTTCATTATTGATGACGATGAAAATGACAATAGACAACAGGCTGCTTGTTTATTGGCGAAAAAATTATGCAGTCCTTTGAATGAAACACGTGAATTTTGGACATCATTAGCTAAACAACTACTATATATGCATAGATCTCATTTTGATAAGCAAGAATACTATACATTTATAATACATTATTTAATTAGATCATGTTTATTGGCTTTTGGTCCGAAAAATATGTTGGAACATTTAGAATATTTTATGAAAACCTTACTTATTACATTACCTAATTCTAAATTACCATTGGATGGGAAAGCCGAGTTTATTGGTTTCTATTGGATACAAGTTGTGTTGAGTGATATCGTCAATATTAGTTCATTATGGTCACGTCAATGGAAATACTATTTTTGGGGTTGTTTCATACCAAGAATATTATGTTGGTCAGAAATTTGTGCATTAAATGTATCGGTTAATGATTTGGCTCAATTGGTTGATGAAAAATTACATCCAGCTGTGAGACATGTTCAATGGACGATGCCAATTTATGCTGGAAGATTTGCAGGAGGAAGAGATGATGATGATATTACAGGTTAGAATACTTTTTAAGTGTATAACGTTTCATAATTTTCACATCTGATGTAGATCCAGTTATAAATAGTTTACACTAGTTTCACTTATAAAAGTTCAACGAAAATCTGAATTCTGTTTAAAGATAGAAATCAGTTCAGCAAGCAGATATTTTTGTGGTAAAAATAAAACTAGTGATACTGAATGTAATATACGAACTAGAAATTTTTCAGATCTGTCCAATACATACTCTAATAGTCATGAGTGAACCAGGACTGTATTGAAATTCTAAGTGCACAACAGTGTCCAAAGCAACCATCACTATGTGCAAACATCACAGTTCTTCCTTGGGGTATTGTTTTCCGAGTCATTAAACTTAATACGTTTAGGTTTAGAGGTATGTGGGTGTGGAGTGGAATCGAAAAATGCATACGTACCGTAGTGCTTTATCCAAGTAATTTCTCCAGCATCTTACTAAGAGGAAAATCATGTTACGAGTTAGAACAAAAAAAAAGAATTTTAACACTTTGAAAATTGTTTTGGGATAGACTATTGTGTACACTTACTTATTAAACAGTTAGTTCATGGTATTTTTATATTTATTCTACTTGTAAGCTTTCATTCAACTGATTAATTGTTACTATATCTTTTCCCGTTCACAATCCACGGTTAAGAAAAGGAACTCGTGGTGTCATTCAAAAGGATTAAGACAGTAATTATCTTAATTCTTTTTAAATTACAGTTAATTAACTCGGTTACCCAACTTTTCATCACTTATGTCTTATGTAGCCTTTGGGATTTATTATTTATGGTACATTGTAGTTCTGTATTTTATGTAAATAATCATGTGTTTTTGAGTCTAAAAATAATACAAGCTACCTGACTGATTTCTGTGGTATTCTAACTTGTAAATTAAGAAAAGGTTTATTTTGTATGGAGCAATCAGGAAAATAGTGGACAAATATGTGACCAAGAATTAAATCAATGAGAGATACAATTAAAATGAAGTAGACAATGACAGGTTAAAGATCAACAGTAACCAATCAAGATCAAGGTCTACAGTACCAGCCGTGATCCATATGTGGAGAAATTCAAACACTTCACTGCTACCTGAAGTTTGTTCTGATGATGTTAGTCAAAAGAACAGTGAAAGCTCCAAGACCAAAGCCTTCAACTCAGGGGACAAAACTCCACTTTAGTCTGTTTCTCTATTTGTGATCACATTACTTTTTTCTCTCATACTTTCCTTATCTGTGCCCGATTCAACCGTGCTAATTGTTGATACTTCCACTTGATACAACTACATACTACTGTTTTTTAATTTTAAAGCAGGTATATTTTGCAGTTTCAATCTTAATATCTTATTCGAAAGACATACTTCATTTGTAGTGCTTTTAACAGCATATTTATCACTTGAGTTTTTCAAGATTCGACGATTTTTAATTCCTGATTTTTGCATAATTTCCTATGGCAGTATCATGCTTTTAGATAATTCCAAGTTTTTACATATCATTCGGTTTTATTATATTCAGATCTTGGCTGGTAATTGAATCCGGGAAGTTCGTGTCATCCTGTCTAAGACTTATTGCCTAGTGCACCTCCATTCCACTTGTCAATATTCTCATTGAGACTCGAATTTAGTACCTATTACTCCCAACATCAATAAATGAATTACAAAATGAACTACTAACTTTAAATAATCGTTAAGTTGTTTAACGGATGTGATGTTTATTAGTAAGAGTTTGTATTATTCCCATCTTAATATTCAATCTTGAATATAACTCGGCTGTTGAGTCATAATCTTCAAATGGTTTTTGTAAGTATTTTAAGGAGAGCATACAACTTATAGTTTTTATTGAATGTTACCTAATATGTAGGTGACGTTTCCTGACTTAAACTCTTAAATAAGGCAGTAACCCAGTAGATTTTCTAGAGTTATGCAAATATACTCCTAATAAATATTACTTTGAATTCTTACGATATTATGTATACTGGGAAAATACGTAGTATGTATTAATAGCAAGTTGAACTTTCGGTGTTTTTTTTTTCAATTTTTTAACATTTGTTATTGTTTCGTTTTCTCTATGCTTTCCTTCTTAGCTGACTGTAAAACTCATTCGGAAGATGTAAACTCAAATCGTAATCATTGTGATAAAACATTGTTATCTACCACTGTTAAACAATCATTAGCTGGTGGGCCATTTCATCGTATTCACTTTATGTATGATTATATTATTAATTGTGCTACCATCAGTTATAATTCAGATGTCCACTGTTTACACCCATTATGGGATTGGGCTATACAAGGATTAATCGACTCTAATAAAAATAGTAATAATAATAATAATTCACAAATGAATCCATCATCATTTTGTCAACACACTATTAATAAAGATCACGGAATTACTTCTATTGAAGATACTTGTCCATCATGTATATTAATACAACATTTACCATTAGTACACCGTCGAGTATTCTATGAAAGATTATGTTATAAATTTGTATTTTCATTAGGTTGGCTTGGTATACCATTATATAGACGATTATTATCTTATCAACAATGTTATTCAACTATGAACAATTCTACTCTATGGTATTCACAAGCATGTAATAACTCTGTATGGTTAAGAGATTTATCAGCCAGTAATGCTATTTATCGTATATTACCTATTAATAATTTAATTTATCATAATAATAAAAATAATTTAAATATAATTAAATATAAATTAAAACAAACTGAATTAATATGTTTATCAAATCAATTGTCTATAAAAGATGCTTTAAATTATCAATTATTTCTAAGAAATTTATTTAAAATTGATGATCCATTAGAATTACTCGGTGGTGAGTTTTTATTAAAATCGGTAAGTGAATTATGAAATTGTTTATAATATTCTATATTCTTTTCATTTTTGTTTTATTTATATTATGACAGAGGTCCTAAATAGATAGATACAGCGAAATAGAATCTTACACGTAGCACTAATAGTTGTAAGTGTTACATTACAGTAAAGACGAGTTAGTCAAATAGTTTACATTTCTTTACACTACTTAGATTTTGATTCAAAGCCAATTCTGATGAAGTATGTAACAAGTAAAGTTAACTAAGTATATATAAAACCAATTATGGTATTCAACAAATTTTATTGACCTTATCAACGCATTTCCTGCTTCAAACTAATGTTATTTTAAGCATAATATCAGTTTTCCTATCTTACTGAACTGTCATACCAACATACTGGTTTGAAAATGTCTATAATTACTTATCATCTATATTTATCTTCACTTAATGGGCAAATGGTGTCAGTATGATTTAATTTAATAAGTGGTTGTTTGTATGTAGGTTAATTTCTATAAAGTCAGATGAACTGAGTTTTACCTTTGGTAGCTTATCTATGAAAAACTTTAAATATGCGACTAATAGATAACCTCGACGTAGGTACTTTAAATGATTGCTTATCTTGAATACTGTTTTGATCATGAGTATGGCCCTCAAATACCCTTGTACAGCCAAGAGTGGAGAGAGTCAGCTCCCCCTCTCAAATGTTCTCACATGACCACGCATATGCAACCACTCCCAGGGAAGTCCTGCTCACTGCCTTCTCGTGGCACTACTGCTGTTTACGAAATTTAGAGGACGAAAAGCGAATGTCTTGCGCTTTAAGCGGATTGGTTGATATGGATGGTTCACCCAGGGGAGTTGAAGAACCCTAATTCCAAACCAATGGTGCTCATGGGCTCCAGGATTCTAAGGAAACGAATGATGCATGAACCTATTATCGGTTACCGGTTACCATGGGACTTCACCTCCTTAAGTTGCTTCACTACCTTGTGGATCAGATCTTTGGGTCGAAGTCTCCTAGTGTGGCTCCCTGCGGAGACCAGCTGCTCCGGTCCGGACAGTCGGACAATATCACAGCCCACAAATAAACCAAGTAAACTGTATGGCGCATGTGTATTCGGTCCACTTTTCGTACCAATATTTGTGTTCAAATAAATAAATCATGAGTATGAGAGTGAGAGTAAATGGGTTGAAGAATGCTGGTCGGAGGCCTATGCTCCATTAGGAGTAACAGGCGTAACTAAGTAGGTAAGTAATGAGAGTAAGTGACCTTCATTAGTATGATCAAGTTGTTATTGCTAACAAACACATCAAGTCGTAATGTATATGACATTACATAATAAATAGTAAAGATTACCACGTATACTAAACAGAAATAACTTCATCTTCTATCCACCTAATCTCACCTAGATATATGTGTACGTGTACATTTGCAAAATTCTTAGGAATCAAGTGAAAATCTAACATACTAAAACTTTTAAAATCCAGTTGTTGAGAATGCTTTTTTTCGAACAATGCACATAAGAGATACATCATAGTAAAATTTCGTCGGTGTGAAGACATTAATTCAATATTGTACTATATAAATCATAAAATAGCAACATTTAGAAGTTCTTTTTGAAATTATGAACATCCGTGACATAGTTTTATGATGATAAATCCCTATTTATGATAGAAACTAGTAGGTTTATTCTCATTTGAAACTAGCTCAGAGATGCTGTTGCTGTTATAGAGGATACGTATAATGATTTATATTGAAGACAGTTTTGGAATTTTTAAGACTTTTGAATAAGACTGATCTATTGTTGGAATGGAGTGATACAAACTCGCTAAATGATAACCTCTCACATGACCTGGTTATGGACTAAAATATTAATTAGAAATCAGCCGATGGATGAGCAATTATCAGATCCTGATTTCGTTGATTACTTATGTACCAATGGAGTTAAAATCTAACTATCAGATTTGATTCTTGTGTAGTAATATCAAATACGGAACGCTTGATTTATGTTAAATATAGAGATTAACCATATTTTCTAAACTGAACAAGTTTCCATGGTCAGATAAATCCCATAATTCTTATACTATATTCTTGCCTTGTCTACAGTTCTTACCATTACTTGTTCGTGATACATTGAATGTTTTACGATTAAAAAGAAAAAAATTGTCAGAATCAAGCTTAATGTTGTCGGTGGCCCCACCTGAACAAATTAATTCTAATATTATTCAAGAAATTTACAAAAATATGGTCAGTCCACGTATTATTATTATTATTATTATTATTAATTTTTGCATATCTTAGCTGTTTTGCTTGTTTTACTTCAATTTTGATTGGGTTAACTATTGGTCATTTAATGCTGAATTTAAAGAAAATATACTCATGTACGAAATAAATGTTTGTGTATTCACCTTTATGTAACATTTTCTATATATTATCATGATTACTCCTCTAATTGCTCTAACCTGAAATAGGTTGGAATGAGTTGAAAACCTGAAACTCAATGATTAATAGTCGATTTCGTTAAACATTGAACTGGGCTACCTCTCTCGAAACACCCAATTTCATATAGTATTTAGTACATAATCATATGATTCAAAATATTCTTAAAGATTTATTATTATTATTATTATTATTATTATTGAAAGATTTGTTTCTTTTTTTTTATAGAATACCATTGAACTTACAACCAACAACAACAATAATAATAATAATGATAATAATAGTAACAATGTAATTCTCAATAATTATCGTCTAGCTGAAATTATTGTATTATCCAATCGTTTATATTGTTTATTTTCATGTTTAAGACTTCTCTTAAATTACAGTTGTCCCACATTTATCCCATCATCTCATCATCATCGTCATCATTAGCAATAATAAATGACGAGAATTCCATTCAAATGAATCAATATCAATATGCATTTTTAAGTCGTACAAGTATCTGTTGTTTATTAGCCCCAATTCTAGCCGATATCTGTTCAATTGGTAATTCATATGATTATTTTACAACTGCATTAAATATGAAAATATTTTATAATAATTCATATTTATCAAAAAAGCAAAATTATACCAAAATAGATGATGATATGAATGATGGTTTAATTTGTGCAATCTCTTCTTATTTAATCTATTTATCTGCATTACCTCTATCAGGGCAAGGTCAATCTGATATTAGTAATATTTTATCATTTATTGAAAAATTTTTAAAATATTTCCTACAGCATGTATCATGGCGTACACGTGCGATAGGATTATTATTGTTAAGAAATCTTGTAGTATTCAATTTAGCAGCATTTCATGCTCCTGAATGCAATTTATCAACAGAGAATACTACTACTACTACTACGACTACTTTTACAGCCTTGGATAATTCTGTGAATAAACGGTTGAGAAGTATTTTATGGAAGTGTCTAAATGATTCTTTGATTGAAGTTAGTCAAGTTGCTATGTTTGTCCTGGCTATATTTATTGAAGTTGGTGTGATTAAGGTAAGAAAATACGGGGTTTATTTTTGTTAATTTTCAGTATATTTAAAACATACTATCGTAAAATTTGGATCGAACCAAATTCACTTGTGACACCAGATGACGATTGTGACAAGCTATGACGTAATGCGTCTATACGGCTCTCTGCCTTTTTTTGGTTCTCCGGACGATGTTAGTATACAATAAAAGTTAACTTCGATTTGTAGGAAACCTGTATAAATTCAATTATTTAGTAGGTGAATTATATGCTCATTGATGATTGACTAAGTTCAAGAGATTGGTTTTCCCTAAGTTCTAGCAGTACCCTGTTACGTGTAAAATCAATCGAGACAATAGTGGAACAGTAGTATATTTTGATCATATATATTATTCCTTGAGACGTTAATCTATATCATTCTCAAGGTTCGCCAATCACAACTCTACCCTGCATTCTCTATTTCACCTATAGGCTGGCGTCCTTAGCCTTAACCACTGACACGTACTAATCAATCAAATTAACTTTAAGCTGACGTAAGCTTTGCTCTTACGGATCCAACTGTATATACGCCTTTCTTTATCTCTAGTCTTGAGTCGACAAAGGAAGTCTTTAGCCAAGCTTCTATTATTATTATATTTCATTCACCCAGCATCTATCTCAAACACTAATGGTTTATATACGGACCTTTTGGACTACATCATTCCATAAAATAGAAAATCATGATTATACACAGGGAAGCCGTAAATAACTGACCAGCTATAAATTAGGGGTGATATGACGTATAGTAATTGTAAATAGATAAAACGTAAGCTTACAATAAATAGAATAAAGAAACATAATCTAGTTATTTAATAATTACCCAATAAAAATATAGACATTAATTGTCTTCAAAGTTGTTACTTCTCCAATACTCATTTCGTTATTACATAACTCATTTGTAAAACTCGCTGTTGAGGTCCACGTAATTTTCGTGTGTCAGCGTATGAAAAAAAATCTTATGCATAGAAGTTATTTATTACCATTATTAAACTGGCTCAATCCAAGTTAGTGTCAAGCATCCTAGTTTCCATAGTTCACAAGTTTAGTTTCTGACAAGAAAAAGAAATCAACTGTTTTCATGATGTGTTTTTATGGTAGTGGTCAGCTGAAAAGTCGTTTTATTTACAACTGTACTGTATAATCAAATAGTAGGATGTTGATGATGATTTTTCAAAGTAAAAACATCATGTGTATGAGTGTTTTTGTCAAGAACCACATTATGGTACATGTTGTTTTGTTCAATATTCTTACTAATTATTTTTTAATTATGTAATGTTGCATTTCATTTTTTTACACAACTACACATATGGTAATCCATTCTTATTGTTAGCATTGAATAGTGTTTCTAAACAAGAAACAGTCATGGAAAACACGAAATAAAATCAAGAAACATTTTTGTGAAAGTCTGTTCTTCAATTGTCACTTTTTATATGCCAAATATAACGCTCAATAATTAGAGCCTGGTAATAAAAATTGTCTCATCATTAGTTGCTTCTACTTGGGCTAATTTTTCGGTGTGTAGTGTTGATTATTATTTATTTGTCTTCTGTTTCAAACTCAACCCCATCTACTGTCTCGGTTTTGAATTCTTTGATTTGTTAGCCGAACAGTGACACCAATCGTTACACACGAAAAAATATAGCTTAAAACCGAATACATAAATTTGTACTTGGTAAGTGAGCTACTGTAGGGGATCGCATCATCATAATTCTGAACTACAATTCTATTTTTACATCATGCTGCAACTTGATAACTTAACCTGTACTTATCTATCATTCTGTCTTTTTATCGACTTATTCTTGAACTCATTGATATTCGATAATGACTCTGTAATTGTCTATTAAAGAATTAGTTTTTCACCACTAAACGTTTCTTATGATGAATTACAATAGCGCGCATGAGATATTTATCCATTCAGTTCCGCCTCCATCAAATGATTCAAAAAACATTTTATGTTTGATTATATTCATAATTAAGAAATGTGGTTATTATATGAAAGTTTATACATTGTGGTTATTTTTTTTGTCATATTTTCTCAAGTATGATAAGAAATGGATTACTCAACTGATGAGACAAATCAATCGACCCCTTCCAAATCAATCAGTTATGCATATCAACCATAGCAATGGTAGTACCAATACTCTACTAACTAATTTTTCAGACAATAATAATCATAATGAATACTCCATTGCTTTATGTGATCGTTATGCATCCATTTTAGCTTTATGCTCATTTGTTCATGGAAATCCACACCAAACTCCTGATTACTTACCGTCAATTATTTCAGAACTTGCTGATCATTTACATGATTCACAATCAATTAAAAAAGTTATTTCGTCAACTTTATCATCTTATTCACGTACTCATCAAGAGGTATGGCATGAACAGTCATTGAAATTTACACCAGAACAATTAGATAATTATAGATTTGTTATTTCAGATGCTTCTTATTATGTTTGATTGTAAAATGATTGCAAAAAAGTTACAGTGTATGTTGATCAGTAGTGAAGCAGGTATATTTGTATTGTGGAGTAAAATTTTGTCATTTATTTTCATTATTATTTCTCTAGTTTAAATGTAGAACACTGATATTATGTAAAGGGTTTGTACAAAATATGTACAACATTGATTCTTCTATCTTTAACTCTACTCTCACTGACTGTAATTTTTTATGTATGATTTGATTGTATCAATGACGTCTGTGATTGATTAATTTTGTTTTTGACTTCCTTATAGAATAAGTTATTTCATGAAGAAGTATTTGTAAACAAATACTTTATACATGGTAGATATTTGTTTGTTTGTTTGTTTGTTTGTTTTGTAATAGATTTAAATGATTCCATGAATAAATAATGTAGACTATTTATTGATTATTTTTTATTTTAACTTTCACACTAAATTAATTACTAACTTCTATTAAATATAATAGTTAATTGTATTTAGTTAGTTATTGCTCAGCAACAAAGTTTTGATTTATAGACTTAACTTTAAATCATTTATTTTATAATAATACCTGGTTTACTTAAATTAATGCAATTATTTACATTGTTGATAAAGCTGTCGTCTCTGTTTGATATATAACATTTTATAGAAGTACTAAGTTTTACATTGTTAAAGAATGATACATTATTGTACGTTATGTTTATTTTATGCTCAAATTGACTTGTTCGTTGTTTTTTTCATCCGAAGGAAAACAGCACAATATTGATAGAAAACTAAATACAAATTATATTTATTTGCGAATAGAACATACAATTAAAGACAGGCATTTCTTCTTATTAGTGGTTCATATGAATATGAATCTCGAGATCGAGAGGATATTTTTCTACTATTTTTTGGCTGAATCGTCAGCGTTACATGTCTTCGATGATGATCTTTTTTCGTTGCAGATGCGTAAGGATGAAATAAGTATTGTTATTAAGTGTGGACTAGATTGAAACATTCTGAAGCATAATCTTATGACTCGCACAAGACGTTTTGACGAGAAAAAGAAAGGATAGAAGGCAGATATCTAATGGTTCTTATCTTTCATTGCTGTTATGACTATGCTACGTTGACAGATCATTTCTAGACCAATAAGTTAATAGTCGCACCAAATGTTCTTTCTAATTGCGCACGTGAAGAGTGTAGGCTGGTAAGCTAATCTTATATTGCTTCCACGAACCTTTAAATTTTCAATAAATACTTTGACGCACATTTATTATGTACGTAATTAACTTCCTCGTTCTCACCGACACTTATATAACAATTGTCTTATGATTGTAATTCTCCTACTAACGTTGTACGACAGAAAAGGTATTACCACGTTCGTGTCTTTTATTCTCGATAAACGATAGGGGGCAGTTCCGTCTTTTCAATTGTCCAGTACAGCTTCACTCTTAGTTTCACTAGGTGGTGATGTGAGTCCATTTTGTCGTCTTCTGTTTGTGCTTAGGCCTTTAACTAACTTTCAGAATACGTTGTTGTTAATATAGCTCTTCCTAAGCATTAAGTAATAGTAACAACGCCAAAGTAGGGTGGGGTTGAAGATTATTCCAAGATATGCTTTTTGTATAAGGGCATATGGACAGTTAACTAATTGTATTTATTTTTGGTCAAAAGCCGCCCTAATATCGCACATAAACTCCACGCGTTGAGCGGAATTCCTTTTACTAATTTTCTGAAAACAAGGACAGGTTTAGAATTTGATTCATAGAGTATTAGCAGAACTAGTCTTCATAGTAGTATCAGCGTTTACTCCTACTCTGTTTCGTGAAAATCTTTTGTAAACCTCTTATATATTTCACGTTTCCTGCCTGCATCTTTTTCTTTTTAGACTCACCTCGATACTTTTCTTAATTCCCCAGAACTTGTTTAAATATGGAGAATGTTTTGCGAACATTATTGAAACTTGTGTATAATCAGAATTCTGAGGAAACCCTAAATGGTTTCTTCGCAACATTTATATACCAACCAACTGTTTGTAGGTAGTGGTAATAACAATAATAATAACAAGACTAGAAGTCGATTTTATTAATCTTTTCATTCAAAGTAAAATGTTCAACCTCACAAGATATATCGACAGACTATGTAACCAACTGTCAAAAATTAAACCCTTTATACTCGTGAACGGTCTCGAGCTATGTACATGTCTGATGATATGGACACTTGTAATCATTTATAGATAAGGTGTGATTAAATAAAAACCACTTTTAGCCTTCAGTTAAAAGGCCTATTCAAAGCTGTCTCACAGAAACCTAAATATTTCGCTGTACGAATACATGGAAAACTAACTTTTTACGTATCGATAAGCAAATACAGTCTTACTTTATAATGAACTACTACACGTCTTACTAGACTGAGCATCTGAAAGATAAGGAATCGAATAGTAATAAAGAGAATTCAACACATGCAACCAGAAAGTTTCGATGGGTATGACCAATTATTCAACGAAAGATATCCGCAGCTTGTATTGATATTAAAATTTGAGCATATATGTAATAACATTTTGGTTTATCGACTGTTTTGCGTATTTAACCAATAAAGACAACAATTAATCGTTTTACGTACCGTTTCACTGTTAGTTTTGTGAAAAGATAAAAATAGTGCCCTAAGAGCAAGTGCTTGACAATGCGTTATTGCATAGCCTATCAAAACTATAAGAATTTCACTCTTTAATGTCTCATGACTGTCACTTTTCTAATAAAGTGTTCCCTTGATTGTAAACGATCATATAGCGGAGATAACCACAACACCCCGACTAGGTAGCTGTAATAGGAGTATTGATAAACACGCACCGCCTCTGAATTAGCATTTCCCTCTTGGAATAACTGTATCCGATTATCTACAGTTTTGACTATCAAATGTCATTAACTTATTACTATCTCGATTTCTAAAACCTCAATATCCTTTTGAGCTTGTAATTTGGTGTATTCATGCTGTCTGCATGATTACATAGTCGATTAGATCGCTTCTTCAGACAACTATATCCCATAGCTTTCATCCATTAGAATTTTCACCTTTATCACTTTCCACCCAGCCACAAAGCAACTTCATATTTGATAACGTGATAACTTCTGTTACTTAGCAAACTTACTTCCCTGAGACAAACGCATCCACTCAAACCAAGAGATAAACATAATCGCAAATAATTACCAAACTAACTTGAATTCGTGCAGTTTAGTCACTAGAATGTCACCCAATTGACATGAGCAGCGATACTAGATCTTATCGGGACTGCAAAGGTCGAATGCAAAGAAACCAATTGGCTCATACGCGCTTAATAAAGAGACCCTGGATACTGGATTTATTGAATATCACGTTCAATAAATGTTTAGATTAGATTTATAGGTTACGTCTTATCCTCAAAGATTGCCGCGCGTACTTTCGTGAAAAGTACCATGTGATTGAAATAACTCCAACTTTTATGGTACGAACAAAAAGAGTAGAAAAGATATTATAGGCATTTTGTTACAGTTGATTACAAAAATCTATACCATTCTGTAGGCTCATCAAATGAGCAAATCACCCATACTGAACTCGGTCAGTAACATAAAGTAGTTTTTAATTTAAAGAAGTGATCTCAAAGCAACTTATTAGTATAGTTTTTTTAATGAACATACTGGATATTGAAGTGTTTCATCCCCTATGGAACACGGTAGCGTTGACCTTCAAACCACATTGGGGATATTCAAATTGCTTGTCAGTTATCATGTTCCTACCTATATTTCTTTTGATTTATATATTTAAGTTTTCACAACCTCTCTCATGCCTTGATGATGATGGCCATGCGGTCGATTGGTAAAATTATCATATTTGTAACATGTTTCAAGGTTCGTCGGTTACAAATTACCAAAAGGTTACGACGTTGTGTTTATGAACGCTGATCATAGGAACTGGCAGCTATCCAAATTCCCTATAAATGAAAAAGGAATGATGAAAAATACGTTTGAATCCATGTTCAATTTGATTGATAAACCTGATTCTGTGATCGGGATGTATAATGATGAGGTTCCTAAATGGACCAAACCATTTGGTTATGATCGAGAGAACTTATGGTGGGGTCATATGAAAGGTATTTGTTGTAAATAGTAGCATTTTGTGCAGGTGCATTTGCTTTTGATGACACGGATACGGGATTTTGGGTTATCCACAGCATACCAAAGTTGTCATATACGAATCTATCCTATGTTTACCCAAGGACCGGATATACATATGGTCAACATTTCCTGTGCGTTACTTTGAAAAAGAAATACCTCGAATCTCTAAGTAATTAATTTTGAACTCTGGTAATTTTATTTAGTACTCAAATATATATTTTTGGCGAAACTGTAAATTATAGACGAACCAATAAAATCAGTGATAGCTTGTTTCGGACTTTAGTGTGAAATTCGTCGTTCCATGTAGTTTACTATCATTTTGGTATCTTAATTGATGTCAGTTGGTGATAATGCTTCTTAGTTATATTTTCGACCATAAATTCTAACTTACAACTATGTAACTCTTTTGACCTTAATAAGTAGGAAGTTGTCTCAGCACCAAGTTGCTTAACGACATCCACAAATTATAATTTCACTGTGTTTTTTAGTTCAATAAATCCATTTCTTATAGAAAGATAGTTGATTATGAGATCCAAAAATTCCCTTCGAGTTCAAATATCCTTTTTGTAATACTATATTTGCAACCTGATAAGGTACCAAGTAAAGTTTTAGGTGATTGTTTTGTACACATTAAAATGGTACACTGATAAATACAGTTAAGCACGGATAAATTCAAAAATGGTATCGGAAAAAGCACGACGACTATCAAATAAGGAAAAGTTTATTAAGACGAACAGATTAACTAATAGGATTAAAATGTTCATCTGTCTCATCATTTGTTTGGTTTTACATTTACTTCAAATAGCAAAGATTTACATAGGGATATAATAAAAGGATTTTATTAATTTATTTGAACAAATAAATATTGGTACAAGGGGGTGCCAAATATGTATGCGCCACACAAAACAATGGAACTGGGAAGAGAAAAAAAAGTAAGGTGCATATAAGGAAAAAAAAATGTAAGGTGCGTATAAGGAAAAAAAGAACAATAACGACCACAGCTTAGTGTAAGGTAGTGTAATAGTAATAATAGTAATGGGGGAAACGGAAAGGTACAATCAGAAGAAATATTTCAGTTAAGGAAGATACAACCACTTTTTATGAATAAAGTAAAAGAAGGTTACAGCAGGATCGCCACTGGCTTCTATTCTGAGCCATATCTGATAACGTCTCTAGCCACTATGTTGCACCATCTCTCGGACCCCAGCCAGGGAGTCGTGAAGGACCAACAAAAACCAGTCCTGCGCAGCTTTCTTTTATATCCCGACACCATGTCATACAATGACCACTCTCCGCTTTTTCCAACCAGTCTCAGCGTCTGAAAATAATGCTCGACGTGGAATTCGCTGGGACGACATTCGTAGAACATGTCCTAGCCACTGAAGTCGGTGTTTCACTATGGTGCCATCAATTGGATTATCGTTTCTGTGCCCGAACACACGATACCGAACCTCTGCATTACTAACATGGTGTTGCCACTGGATGTCAGCAATCCTTCGGAGACAGCGATAATCCAACACAGAGTCGTCTAACATCCTCAACTCGGGGAGGCCAGGTTTCACAAGCATAGAGCAGAACTGCTCTAACCAACGCATTGTATATCCGACGTTTTACAGCCAGACTAACATCACGAAGGCGCCAAAGATGGCCCAGATTGGCATAAGCCGCTCTGGCTTTCACTATACGTGCATTGATCTCATCACTCACCCCACCACCAGCACTTATGCAGCTAACTAGATACACGAACTTCTCGACTACTTCTATCTGATCACCATCCAGAGTGAGTACAGGATTAGAATCCTGCCAGTCTTGTAGGAGTACTTTGCACTTCGAAGGTGCAATGCATATACCATACCTACGGACACTGATTGCCAACTGATTAAGTGCGGATTGCATAGCTTGGGCATTATCGCACAGTAAGACAATATCATCCGCATACTCAAGGTCGAGAAGTCTTTCTCCAGGCAACAGATCCACACCGCCATTACTTACATCCATCAGAGCTGTTTCCAGAATGCCATCGATAGCAAAGTTGAAGAGGAATGGTGAGATTGGGCAACCCTGCCTAACTCCATTGCTTGAATGGAACAATGGAGAGAGGTGGTTGTATGCCCTCACTCTGCCTGAGGTGTTTGTGTATAGGGCTTTTAGGATGTTAATAAACTTCTCAGGCACACCCCTCTTCAATAGACAATCCCAGAGAACAGTCCTATCCAACGAATCGAAGGCAGCCCTGATGTCAAGAAACACTACGATTGTTGGCCTTTGATAAGTATGGCGGTGTTCTAACATTTGGCAGAGGGTGAAGATATGATCAATACATCCTCGACCAGAACGAAACCCAGCCTGCTCCTCGCGAGTCAATCTTTCACGGGTTTTGAACAACCTACGAAGTATGACGGAAGCCAATAGCTTGGACGCAATCGGAAGTAGACTTATCCCGCGATAGTTGTTACAGGAACAACGTGAACCCTTTTTAAAGATAGGGACAACTATCGACTTATTCCATGACGTTGGTACACACTCTAGTTCCCAGACCTTTGTAAACAACGTCGTCAGTCCCTTAGTCAGAAAGTCACCACCATCTTTAAAAAGAGCCGGAGGTAAGTCGTCTGGGCCCGGTGATTTGTAACGTTTCAAGAGTTGGAGTTTCCTGCGGGCTTCCGCCTCATTTGGTGGATCAGTCGTCACTGGCCATGGAGGGCAGGACAGTCTGACCGATGTTGCCGGAGCAGCAGGCCAGTTGAACTGAACTGCTCTTCGAAGAATTCTGCCCATCGTCCAAGACGTCGATGGATGTTAGTGATTGGCGTTCCGTCATCCTCGCAGATTGTTTCGCTCACACCAGACTTCTTGCTGCCAGTGGCTCGGATGAGTTGGAAGAGCTTCCGGTAATTACCAGATGCAGCTGCTGCTTCCAGCTCATTAGCACGCTCCGACCACCAGGCTTCACGGTCCTTACGCAAGCTTTGCCCGATTTCATTACGTAACATCCTTCGTCTGTGGTCAAACTCACGGTCACCCGGAGTAGACCGACGGGCTTCAATCAGTTGTAAGGAACCAGAAGAAACCCAGTGCTTGTAAGGGGGACGTTTCGTGAACCCACAACTGGCTTGACCCGCCATTTTCATGGCGTCATGCAATTGCAACCAATGCTCATCTATACTTTTCGGTGGAATGGTAGCTAGCCTAGAAGCTAGCTCGGTTCGATACTTACTAGCAACAGAAGCTGCAACCAGCTTGCTAACATCAATCCTGTGGTGGCGGTCACTTCGTTGTCCACTGAAAAGTAAGGTAAGATTGACGCGGACCAGAGCATGATCAGATTCCAGATAGGTGCTCCAAAAGGAGCGGCAGTCTTGTACACAACCACGTCAGCGGTATCTGATCGCGATGTGATCAATCTGAGTCCAGGTCTGAGATCCAGAAGTCCAGGAACATGCCACACACTAAATCCTCTAAGTTGGAACATATACCATTATTCTTATCAACCTCCAAATAACTCTCTGATTTACTCTATGTATTTCTGTTTAGTGAGTAAACTGTGTGCTACCAAAAACTTTGAACAACTTATTATCAAGATGCTGGAGCAAATAGATTGCTTAGTCTGTACAGGTTTGCTACAAATATATCGTACGCTAAAGAGACTATCTAGGTAAATTACTTACCTTCGGTAGATTGGACTCGAATTCAGACGTGTGATTTTATAGTTTAAAGACAGATGTCTGTGTTTGGTCTTCTCTTGAGCGAGTCACTTGATGGCAATAAAAACAGCTTTTCCGGCATTTGGTCTCAAGAGCTGATTAATCTGCGAGACGTCCTTTAAAACACAGTGTATGTTAGTCTTATTTGTAAGAACAGAATCATGTACCAGGTCTAACATAACTTATCGCCATTCTGTATTTCATTATTAAGTTACTTTTGATCTACAATACGAAAGTGTAAAACGATTGTGACTTTTCAGGTCTTTTGTTGCAAAAATGTCATGTATGGTTAGATTTACGTGAACAACAATCATTTATATTTCTTACAAGAAACCTCAGTTACTTATTTAGTAAAATTTTGAAGTTTGTACACAGGTTTTTAGTGTAAATCTTAACAGAACTGTATCAACATTGGTGGACATATTCTTGTGCGTCTTCATAAAAGTTAATATTAGTGACCATAATTTTCTAAACCTGGATATTGTACCAAACACAGTGAATCCTGACATCCAAGTGATAATTTACTATAACTCTCAGATTATTACTATCTAAGACTGAAGGCAAGAGTGTTTTTCCAGTTTCATAGTTAGTGCTGCCTATGCACCGATCGGGCATGAGGACGCAGCTACATTGATGGGTGCTTATCATATCTGAAATTAGCTTATCTGGAAATTGAAACCAACTTGTAGTGTACTTACATCGTGATTCATTTACTGGGAAGTTACTTTGTTATCTAAAATTCAGTTCGATTGAGGACTTATGTCAATCATTCGGTCTTATAAGCAGTTATTACTCGACTATACTGTATCATCGTACATTAATGGTCAGTTGGTGCATTCCATTCAGTGTCAGATATTTAATGGATTCTTTTTGAGTTCTATTCTGTGGATAGGTGATTTTTTAGTTCAGCACTGAAATACACTAGCTGAGTAACATTCCGAATATTTTTGTAACATAGCAGTTACGAAAATTACACGTCTCAGTAACTAGGGCTGTAGCTCACTTGATCCTGTTGACATTTCCTCATTTAAACAGTTTAATGCCTTTAGTACGTTGTGCTTGTTAACGTCTACATTAAGTAAACCATTTCGTGACTTTTCTTCTTGAAGTAATTCTATGTTGAGAGAGAGCTCACAATTAAATACATTTCCAAGTTGGTTGGTTATACCATCTGACTTGCATTTGACCTATTATATCACGCATGCAACAATAAACATTATGAAGTGAAAACGATGGGCATTTTGACTTGTGAAAACACGTTTCGTTTAGAAAACCAAGCGATAGAAACCTTAGGTCTCTCAATGAGATATATACGATATGAAAACAGGGAAACAACTTGAGTGGTGTGTTTTGCAAACGTCGCTGCTGGTAATGCTCTGAGTGGTAAAAACCTGATGGCTGGTGTTGTCTTCACACACAGTAATGGGTTTCGTAGAGAGTGATCCCTCTTTACTAGTCTGGCAGCTTCTAGAGACGATTCAAAGAATAAATTGGACGTTGCTTTTCTTGATCCGTTTCCGCTTTACGCAGTTTGTGGGAACTCAAGGACTGTTATCATTCTTGATAAAAGTTTTTGTTATATGAGGATGACTTTACACCAAATACTTTTTGATGGAAAGTTTTTTCAGGTCATATAGTGTCACTACGTTTATTTTTTAATGTTTGTGAGCGGTCAAATCTTTTGTTCACTGACTCCTATGTTAATGTAGTTAACCTGGTACTTTAGAGTAGCATTGAAGCGACCTTTGTTAACTTCAAAATGAAATGAAACCGCTAGAATCAATACATGAAATAATACTGTTCGGAGCCTTTTTATTTGTTTATCAGCGTGGTGTACAACAACAAAAATTAGTACATCTTAAATTTTATGTGCAGTATGGATATCCCCTCTTTTCATTATTTTTCATGTAAAAAAGTCTATTTGGTTGAAATTCTTAGTGTTAAAACTTCCCAAAAAGTATCACTTCTCTTCAAAAGTTGTAAAGGTACGTTTTCGGTATCTAGTAATAATGTGTATTTTATCTCATTTTTGTTGTTTTTATAATTCTCATGCATTTAAAAGGGCTTTTAACATTATGCCACATCAATCTATCATTACCAGTTGATCCATTACATTCACCCTTATTTGATCTACTTTTTTAAAATGAAATAAATGAGATTTAACATAATTCATAGGTCTAGTAGAATCTACGTTTCTAGACTTTCATTCAGATTTATCTCTTCAAGGTTTGTGGTATTGTACCCAGTTTCTCAAAATCCAATTGGGTTATTTAGGTCTAAACTTGTTACTCACTTGCTGAAAATTAATTTTCTGTGACGCTCAATTTTCGTTTACCGCTTTTTCATCTCAAATATCCGTTGTGCTGAAATATTGTTTTTTATGTTTCATTTGATAGTCACACAGTTTGCCTTAGCTCGTCCATTATTTCAGGGTGCGTATATTTCATCCAGTGTGAGGTCAGAGTTCCCAGATTTGGCGAAATTACTTCAGAATCAAAAAGTGTTTACTATAACACAAAGTAGAGTCATTGAGATGCAGACAGCTAAAAGTTCTTTTCAACTAAATCATTTCTCAAAATCATCAGATTTCGGTAAAGGTTAGTCATATATACTTATGTAATGTAATCATCTTTTCAATGGAAATTTATTAAAAAGTTTAGAATCAGTGCATGATAGGTATCATATACAGTACAGTATTGTACATCTGGTCTTTAATAATATCTGTTTTAGTAATTTGAGATGGGATAGTTGAAAAAAAGTCTACTTGAAAAGCATCATTAGCCCAAGGGGGTTGACGGCTGACGCGCTTTTGTAATAAAATCAGACGTTTAATCGATATTTACCAGGTTGTATTCTCTGGAATCTTATTAAAATATGTAGATGGCCAGCAATTGTCAAGTTCTTTATAGTGTTTTCGGACTTACAACAATACTTTAATATATATATGCTACTACTAGGTTGTATGACATAATGACCAGCATCTGATGACTGATAATAATGCTACCAGTTATTTGTGTAATTTCGAAACAGAAAATTCAATCAATGTTAATAACGACTAACAGAGAAAATCACTTCCATCAATTAATCTCTTCTACTCTCATAGATTAAAATCTGCAGAAAAAAATCATTCTGTTAGTTGTAGACCTTATTGTATAACTAGGATGTTTAATCACAGTGGTGGGCTGTACCATGAACATCTATCACTGTCATTGCCGACACATTACTGAGTTTGCGTAGATTTTTGTGACTCCAGTATTTTTATTAATAAATGAAATTGCTTACTTAATACCGTCTGTAGGCCCTATCGATTTACCCCCAAAATTAGCTACAAATCAATTCTTCTACTCGGCAAAATATGTTTAGTGAATACACACTAACTCGGAAGAGAAAAGATGAAGATTTATTTCACATCCAAACATCAGATTTCAAAATAGTATATCGGTACTAATGTTATGTGCAGATTTAACTTGTATTGATCATTCATCAAATATGAATAACTGTAACTTAAAAGAACATCTTACTAAATTACTCCATAACTAAAGTTTTCAGAATACATTTGAATGTCATGCTAAATTCATTCAATAATTTCATTATTCATCCGTTTCTAACAAAAATGTAGACTTTATCCAAATAGCTCACTTTTTCAATCTAATATCTTACTTTCGAATATAAGATTCCTCACTTACAGTTTCAATATACGTAAACGAAATTTGGAATGAAGTAATGGATTTAAGCACGTATCAGTTTAGTACTATATCCTCTCAAGAGTCGTGTCTTTCAAGGACTATAAAAACATCTTACTATCGCTATGTATAAATTAATGTCAACAACAGGAGGGGGTTTTTCTTCGCCAAATGTCCCTATATATTTTTCATGAATAACAACAAGTCTCTTTGTGTAACACTACAGTGACGTAATACGTTTGGACGATGTCCTCATTTCCAAGGATTTTTTTCATGAAAATGACTTTAAACCTTTTTAATTATGTAAATATGTAGCTCGTCTAAATGTAAATCCGTTGCCTCCTGTCTAATATTTCAGATCTTTATGCTGATTTCGTCGCGCCAAAATTAAAAAGGTCTTTAGATACAGAGACTTGGCAACATGACGGAAGCATACCATCGGCATGTCATCGGCAATATTCTGTGAGAAGAATTCATTATTTGCTTGCATGTTCCTTTTTATTTACTGTATCATACGATTGTTAAATTTGTGCAATTCCGATATTCCAGTTTCACGAAATCTAGAAGAATGTGTTGAAAGTTACACTCAATTACCTCGGTCATAAACAATGCAGGATATGATCTGAAATGTATTAATATCGGTCCAAGTTGTTACGTCCAAGGACATTAAAAATAATTTTAAAAATTATAGTCGAAATATTAACATGAGGAACCTAAAAAAACTTGAAATGATACAAATAAATTTCAAGAATTCGAAGTGTGGGATGAGTAAAACGAAAAAGAAAGCAGTTGCAACTGGTTTTGAGCGATATATATATATATATATATATATATATATATATATATATTAACACATAGATACTGGTAAAAGGAGGCACCAAATATATATGCGCCACACAGATCTCATTTGATATGTGAGAGGGATGTGATACTGCCCGGGTGCCCAAACCAAATCAGGTGGTTTTCTTAGAAGGCCCCACCCGGAACATTTGACCTAAAAGTCTGACCCACAAGGTAGTGGAGCATCGTAAGGAGACGCAGTCCCATGGTAGTCGGTGACCAAAAATTGGTTCATACTGCATTTGTTCCTTCAGGATACTGGAGCCCATGTTCACCATTGGTTTGGGATCCGGTTAAAGCACAGGACATTCGCTTTTCGTTCTCTGATTTTCGTAGACAACACCCCCGCCACGTGAGTAGGACTTCCCTGGCAGAGGCTATATACGCGTGGCCATGTGAGAGCATTTGGAGAAGGAGAGCGGACTCTCCTACTCTCGGCCATACCAGGGCATTTGGGGACGGTTTTGAGCGATATCATCTATGGCCGTTCACGGATATCAGTTGCGAATATATGACGTCGAAAGCAGCTTGAGATTTTAGATGAAAATTTAGAATTTGAAATTAAGTTTAAAACTATTCACATTTTCGAGATGTCACCATCCAAAAACTGAGTAGAACTTGACGCTCAGTATTTTAATTAATTTCTACTAGTAGTCCTCAAACTATTTCTGTTATTCATCAAATAATTATTAAGCTTCATTAAAAGTCAAAATATACGATACCAAACGTTGAAGTTTGAAATTATTGCATAGTTATATTGTTGAAAATCTAGTCGTATACCGTAAGGGAGACGAGGTCACACGTAAACGACAATTAGAATAAACTTAATAATGTTGCGATCACTTATCGAAATTATAGGTAATTTCAATCTCTTTTATCCAAGTCCCGCAACTGCTTGTGAACCTAAACAGTTTACACATAATGACAATGTGTGAAATCATATGTTGAATTCATTCTATCTTCTGAAGGTCGTGTTCTGTTTCCCAGTTCAATATATACCTAGTTATCAATATGGGAGTTTGTGTAGATTGTTGAGTGGTGTTGAGATAATGAACCAACCAAAGTTAAATAATTATTTAAAACCATGAAATTCTAGTATGGGATCCCTTAGCAGTGAGCACTCATGGCCTCACCAGATGTCAAACACAGGAGCCTTGCATCCGACAATGAACGCGTAATCTTTGGATGGTAGCTCAGTGTTTTAAGGGTTAGTCACACCCTGAAAACTGTAGGTCCTCAGTTCAATCTCTAAGGGACAATATCGAGGAGCCTCATACTAAGGCAAAACACCTTTCCAGCGCTTCTTTGTTTACATTGCTTTTCTAACTATGGTCGGATCGCGATCTGAATAGTGTACTTAGTTATTGTTTGACTGACAAAAAACATTTAGATAGTTGAGACCATGAGTCAATCGGAGCTAGATCACCATGAAAAACCTGCTACTTCTTAGTAGTGAGCATTTATGGCCCCGCCTCGCGGGACTCGAGCCCAGGACCTACCAGTCTCAAGCGCGAGCGCTTAACCATTAGACTACTGAGTCGGCATCCGACGGTCTTATTGTCTAACTTCAACTAATCCACAAAATTGAGCGACACACCCACCATTGTCATCACTGAGTTACTATCTTACAACAGACCTGGTTGAACTCCACTGGTCACTGCTTCTCACTAAATCTCCAGGATTTACCTCTTGAAGCCAGTCACTAGTGAGAATATGTTGATTAATATCAAAAGGGGTTTTTGTGGATATTATAGTAATTTTTATAATTGAATTCATGAGTGGAATCGCACTGTTGAGGAGTCTCATAATAGGATGAAACGGCCGTCCAGTGCTTCCAGGTTTTCCATGATGGTCTAGCTTGAACTGACTCATGATCTCAACTATTGAAATTACTACAATCTCCACAAAACCCCTTCTAATACTAAAAAACATTTAGTTTGACGTTCTAATGGGCAAAATTTTAATTCACTTAAAAAAATAAATTTAACAAATAACATTTTGTAGTTATGAGAACATTTAATTTATGTTAATGTTTTTATTTTTATGTTGTAAATAATATTTGCCTTTCCATAAACTTGAGACCAATTATCATACCACTTAAGCATTGAACCTTTTTTAAAAATTATAACTGATAATATATAATTTTACATTTAAATTAGTACCATTCGTGTAGTACATTCGTGTCATAATACATATATCCAAAGTTCATCAAATTGAAACTATTATATCATTTAAACTTTGTTTTAATTCAATCTTTCAAAAGCTAATAAAATATTTATATGATTTGATTATTCGTTTTTGTTATTTACACACTTAGATGATGTCCCTCATGTTTAGTTTTATTTACGGAGCTTATTTATATTGAAATAGGTTAAATTAAATAATACCATTGATTGCCTGCATTTTCTTTCTAAAAATAAGCTTTTCAGTAGGTGTTTGTTGTAACTGCTCCTACTATTGCGTAACATATATTGTATCTGTTATATCTTAGTGAAGATTGAATTACGCGTAACTTCTGAGACCTATTAATGGACTAATATTATCTGTATATTCTTATGGTATTACTATTCAGTAATTAGATTGTATAAATCTATATTCCTCTCATTATAAGCTTCATTTTAATCTTTAGATTATTATGACACGATTTACTGTTCTTAAGTTCTGTTCAGTTTATTGATTACAGTCTCCCACAATCACAACCACATTTTGGCCTGATTTTGTATAAATGCTATTTCCTATTTTATGGCGTGATTCTGTCTGTTTGGCTTGTATATAAACCAAGTAGGTTTGAAATAAATGATTCGCATGGTGGAAGCTGTTATTGGTGTTCTGGACTCAACTGGACGGGCTAGGTAAGCATATGATCAATAAGGACAATAGGCTGCTCATACCGATCGAACGTCATTAGTTTGGCAGTGCCAAGATTGTATAAGTCGTATTTCGATTGGCCAATAAATCACGTGATAACTAGACGGGCTTAAAGTCACAACAGTGTCATTGTGTAAAGAATATTCACTATATATGTCAAATAATATTTGTTTTAGCATAACGTAATTTATAACATTTGACCTTTTAAATACCAGTCAAGTTCGAGACTTAATTCAATTCAATTATTGACTAGTTATTTCGTCGTTTTATGCAATCTATTCAATTTTTGTTTTCATACAAAAACTGGGTATCTGTATTGCTGATGACTGAGAAAACGTTCGTTTTTGTATGATGTTTATTTAACGTACACATGTGTGTTAGGTTGACTTTATTGATGTTCAGATAATTATTGGTTGACTGGACTTAATTATTTTTTTAATAAAAACAAAAGTTTTATGATAATATTGAAAAACTAATGTGCAATTATTTTAAATTTTCATGTTACGAAGTAAAGTTTGGAAAAAGAAGTGTATTTGTAACAGAAATTACGATTAAGAAATGAAAAAGTTTTCTAGTTCAGTTGGGATGACTTTGGGAACCATGTGTTTATTAAGCTTGGTGGTTTAATTGTGACGCTTTCACTATCCTCCTATATATCGATAACAGAAACTCCAGGTAAAAGTGAGCTATTCAGATTTCTCAACATGTGGCTAATAGCTAGTTACATCGGCTGCAAGTTTGAATTTTGTTATTGATACTTGACCTGTCACAGTGTGATTGATATATGTAGAAGTTCAAACAGATCGATCTGAAGATTGTGCTAATAGTATCTCCAAAAAAGACCATAGTGGGGCATAGGCCGCTGACCAGTTATCATCAAGTTTCCTAGACTCTCGTTTCCTGTTGCATCCAGATTCCAACGTCATGTATACGCTAACCTGCCCCTTTTCCTTTCACCTTGATGATTCTAAGTAAGAACTTGCCTTATGATATGTCCTATCCACCTCGGGCATCCTTTTCTGATTTCCTCCTCGAGAATCGTGTGATAGTTTGTTTTCGGATCATAAAAAGTTATTTAAAAAAACAACAATTTATGCCTTGTTCAGCGTGTATATATTCGTTTATTTTCTCCTCTTACTATTCTGTTTTATTATATATATATATAGGTGAAAAATATTAAATCTATTTACATTGGAGCTACTGCGACCACAATATTGAATGCGCAAGATCATGCAAAATGGGCTGTTACTGTATCCTCACAAAATCTTACTGAAGATACTGATAATTGGATTTGTCTTGGTGATATTAATCGTCAGGTGATAAATAGATTATTGATGATTATATTTTATTTTTATATGATTAATATATATTTACTACTTTTTGATCAAAAAAAATGAGAATAATTTAATTCGTTAAAACAATTTAACAGCATAATTTATGTAACAAGTTATATTTGTGAATAAACGTAATGATACTATTTTCACAGGCAAAAAAAAAAAAAAAAAAATGGTTTACTTAATAGAAGTGAATATTCATTTGATTTAAATGAAATTTGTTAAAATAATCTTATGAAATAGAGGAATTTAATTGGTAAATAAAAAATTTTTAAAAAAATTAAAATATTTTTACAATTAAAATGAATGATTTTAATGGATTTTTTTTTTAAAAAAAATAACAATTTTATTTCACTTAGGAATCTCATTGAATATGATGTGAGATTATAATGTATTCATTAATTGTTCATTAAGTAATGGTTAATGTTATATTTGTCTAGTATTTACTGATGTAGTATGACGACCTGAACCGATATACACATGTATTAAGTGGTGTATAACTGACTTAATGATTGATGATTGAATTCTGTTGGACATGTAAATGTTTTCTCACCAACCATGTTGAAATGTCGTAATATATATCACAGTGGTAAATTTTATTCCTTTAGAAGCTAAATGTTTCAAAATTTTTTCCATTTGAATAATAACAATAGCGAAACAATGATACGAAATTCATTCGACATGCTAACAAACTTGGCTAGTTCAAAACAACTGACAGCAACAGGTTCCGATCCCTAAGGCACCTACTAGAAGAAATGGAAAACTCTTTGGAGAGCAGTCAGAGACAGACTAAGGCAGCAATAACTTCAAAATATCACGAGGTTACGGGCCCAACGAGCACCACAGTAATGTATGGATCTCTGTATACAACCTGGTTAAGATTCAAGAAAGAATAAACAAGAAGACAGCAATCGACAACAACCGGACGAAAGTAAAGAAGGTCAAAGAACAGGTTGAATATACAGAAGTAGATAAACGAGTGAAAGAGAGTGCAAGAATCGGTGAGCAGAAACAATAATAAAAGACCAAGCAACAACAACAACAGGAAAAGCTGCAAGAGAAGGAAATATGTGGAAGCGTTATGACAAAACTAAGAAGCCTATAGCGAAACATCATAGACCAGAGAGACCAGTCATGAACAAAAGAGGAAGACCAATCAGTGTGGTTTCAGAGCAGCGAAATGGGTGGGTAGAATAATGTGAAGAGCTCCCGAATAGACTAGTCCCCCTGAACACACCGGATATCGAAGGGGCACATAAAGACCTTCTTATAAATGTTGACCCACCAACAATGTAAGAAATCAACAAGGCCATCAGACAAATAAGGAGTGTGAAAGCGGCAGAATCAGACAGCACACAAGCTCCCTCACTGAAATCAGATATATATGTCGCTGCAAAGATGTTCCACGTCCCGTTCAGAAGGATTTTGAACGAAGAACAATTATCAACAGACTAGAAAGAGGGATACCTGAATAACATACCAAAGAGAGGAGATCATATTAAGGATAGGAGGCATTATACTACTGTCAGCACCAGGCAAGGTTTTCAGCAGTATTGCCGGATGAAATGAAGGATTCAGTAGACATTCAACTTTCGGATCAACAAGCTGGATTTCTCAGGGATACATCATGTACAGACGAAATCACAACACTGAATCATTCTTGAGCAATCGATTGGATGGAACTCATTGCTGTACATCAACTTCCCTGACTATGGAAACCACTCGAAAACGTGAATAAGAGGGCCTAATAGGATCTTCTCCGGCACTATGGAGTGATTGAGAAGATCGTCACCACCACACAGACCTTATACTAGGGATTGTACTTCAAAGTCGTGGATGGAGAACAGTTCATATGTACTTCTCAAGTGAAGACTAGCCTCAGACAAGGTTGCTTATTCTTGCCTTTTCTTTTTCTTCTTATTATTGACTGAATTATGAAGATTTTCAGATTTCAGGAGATGTACACAATACAATGGACATTTTGAACGCAAGTTGATTAATTGGACTTCAAACATTACATAGTCCTTCTATTCTATACACAGAAGCAAACGAACACAAATGATATCGGTGTAACAACAGTTTCCACGGCAGTAGGTCTCAACATTCACAAGGAAGAGAAAAAAGTCTTGAAATACAATACTGTGAGTGCCAACTGAACCACATTTAATAGCGAAGCTCTGAAGGAGGTGGAAGCTTCTACATACCTGGACAGCATCATAAATAAGAAAAGAGGAACTGATGCAGATATGAAGGCACGAGTTGTCAAAGTGAGGGTAGGATTTCTATAGTTAGAGAACATCTGGAACTCAAAATAACTGTCATACAACTCCAAAGTTACTAGGTTTTAAAACCAATATTGAAACAGTTCTATTGTACGGAGCTGAAACTTCGAGAACTTTCACGATCGTCATCATAAATGTACAGTTGTTTATAAAAAGCTATTTACATAATATATTTTAGATGCGTTGGCTAAACACTCTCAGCAATAATCTACTCTGACAGTGAACAAACCAGCTTTCATCTGAGGAGGAAAGCAGAAAAGGATGCCCGAGGTGAATAAGACACATGTCGCGAGAATCGTCAAACTGCATCCTAAGGCCAAGCCCTTACTTAGAATCATCAAGGTGAAAGGAAATGGGGCAGGTTAGCGTATACATGACGTTGGAATCTGGATGCAGAAATCAAGACGATGAATAGCAGTTGGCAACAACAGGAAACGAGAGTCCAGGAAAGTTGATGATAACTGGTAGGCGGCTTATGCCCCACTATGGTCTTTTTTGGAGATACTATCA
This sequence comes from Schistosoma spindalis, assembly GCA_946903255.1. Taxonomy (NCBI): domain Eukaryota; kingdom Metazoa; phylum Platyhelminthes; class Trematoda; order Strigeidida; family Schistosomatidae; genus Schistosoma; species Schistosoma spindalis. Next base: position 5,238,977 of record OX336417.1, on the reverse strand, counting down.
GCACAATCTTCAGATCGATCTGTTTGAACTTCTACATATATCAATCACACTGTGACAGGTCAAGTATCAATAACAAAATTCAAACTTGCAGCCGATGTAACTAGCTATTAGCCACATGTTGAGAAATCTGAATAGCTCACTTTTGCCTGAACGCATATAACGTTTGTCATCCCATCTCGTTGTAATAACTATTCTGTTGGGTTTATTAAATTTTAGCATCGGTAAATGTGTTTATCAGTTAATGAACGATGTTTTTTTGTTAACTTTAATCTTTGCAACAGCAGGCATGAGTGATAATTCTTCTCTTGGTGTAACCTGTGGTATCAGTTAAATTCTGTTGCCTATCAAAATACAGTTTATGCACTTTTAATAACTCGACACCAATATTTTTTTATTGTTGTATTATGTGTACGAAGAATAAACTCATTCTTAGCCTAAATTATTGAGAATAAGAATCAATAACTGTCTTTTGTCATAGATTAGTGTATTTTACCTGATACCTTTAATATATTCCTAAATCAGTCTAAAGTTTACAAATCTCAAACCTCAATTGTATTGCTTTTCTTTTCACCATATGGTTATTTACTTTAGCCTCATCAATTTGAACGTGGTGGTGGTACAATGTGTATAAAAGATCAAAAACTTTGGCAATCATTTTATGATTCAGTTCAACGTGTAGAAGAATGCTCAAAAACTGATTACACTTTTATTTCTACCCATTTATTTAAACGACTATGGACTTTGATTGAAATTGTGCAATTTTTTTATGCATAAACTAATTCACTTATGATGCTTAACTTTTTTCAGTGCTTTTCTTTTTCTAACTTGTTAATTTTATTGATTTATCGTAATTTTCATTCTTAACGAAAATTTATTTTGTCCTATTTTTTTTTTGATTCTGATTATTTTTATATGATTGCTGAACAAAATGTTATCTTTAAATGATTATTTATTTGTATTAGAAGGGGTTTTTGTGAACGTTATAGTATGAAACTTCTCAGGCAGGATCGTGGATGCGCACTGCTAAGGAGTCCCACAATAGGATGAAACGGCCGTCCAGTGTTTCCAGGTTTTCAATGGTGGTCTAGCTTGAGTTGACTCATGATCTCAACTATTGGGATTATTTATTTAAAACTAATATCGTCAATAGATGAATGTTAGACGATCATTGAAAACCTGGAAGGATTGGACGGTTGTTTCGTCCTAGTACGGGACTTCTTAGTAGTATGATTATTTATTTACTTATTTTCTATATTAACAATTTAAATGAATCACAGAAATTTATTTTACTAGTCTAGAAAAAAACAGCCAGAAGTTATTGGTTGATTGAAGTTTTGTTTTTAAGTAAAACTAATGCCCTGAAATAATGTGACTGCTTGTAGTTGTCAAGTGTTTTATACCTGTTTGAAATATATTTGAAGATATCAAGATCGAAATAAAATGATGTACGGATGGATCACAATGTAAACGCAAAATGAATCGATAATAATTCAATAGAAATGTTATTTAAATATTAAAATGACAGCCTCAAGTCATAGTAGTTCATGGTGGATAATTTGCTGAATCTACAGCAATTATCAGCTGTAGTCCATGAATATAAACAGAGACTAATCATCGGCTAAAATAAGCAGTTCGAACAAAGCTTCAGGAGTTTATAGATGGAAATTGGAGACGGCTCTTGAGGTGCTGATATAATTCCTATGGGACAGAGTAATGAGAAAAAATTCGTCAATTTCTACCCTTTCTATTTATTTAGAAAAGTACTCATGTGATTGGTTCGATCTCACTTTCTCAATATGAGATCTAGAATAGTAGGCGGCCTGCTTGAATATCTGGGCTACCTGTTCCTGCCATCTAGATATTTCGACAAGTTATCTGTCTTGTTGTTTGTTTTAACACATGATTATGTCTATTGAGCGCACAACCTATTCAGAGGAGTTTATGAAAAGTTTACGACATTTCTCTATACAGGTTACGAAAAGGCACAATCAGCGACATCATGGTGGCTGGCAATATGCATTGAAAAGAAAGAACATTATTCAGATGTCGATTCCCGAACGTTTAACATATAACTGGCGATCACTCAATATTTCATCAGGATTAGTCAAGAAATAAGAATAGGGAACTTGTAGAAATACTTTGCTCTGAGAATTCTATATCGTACCAAAAATATAATATTGAACAAAGCTAATAATATAATCGCAGTTTAACTAATATCCTTCCTGTTTAGTTGCGATTTGATTGGTTGAATCCCATGGAGAATGGATGATTTTCATTGGATGGTCGGAATACCAGTATGTCTCTTCAACCACATGGAAAAGTAAATCCTTTAAAAAATCTATCCATGAAATAACACAATAGTAGTGGGCTAATTCCTTAATAATGAAAATGTTAATTACCAAAGATGAATAAAGTTTAAAATAGGTCAGTAGTAAATGCTTGTCCAAACATGTTCACTAGTTAATTTTGTGCATAGTGTGAATGAATGTCATTTGATATGGAATGATAACAGAATGCAACATGTGAGATGTGTATACCAGTATATTATTATAAGATATCGACATAGTAAACGTTTTGCTTGTAAAAAAGTAAAAATACACAGGATGAAATTAATCATACGTAGTGACAGTGAATAGTAGGATAGTATTCTGTTGAAGATAAATATATTTTTCGTCTGTTCAAACAGTTCAATTAAACCCATCTAGTTTCACCTAGTTACGCTATAAGAAAGCATTTAAACGTGTTTGAACAAGCGTTTGTTGTAGACTATCGCTGCAACTATTTCAAATACAATTTTTACATCGATTATTACTGAATACTGAAGGATATATTCTCATAGAACAAAATATTTTAATCATGAAAACTGACTCAGTGTAATTTTATTAATTAAAAATATAAGTTTTAATGACTTGCAGAACTATTAATTAATTTTGTTATACTCTAAATAAAATATTAATCTGTTACTGGGCACAAATAAAGAAGATTGGAAGGCATAATACTGGGAAATAAACATCTAAAAAGAAAATGAATATGGAGGTCAGATAAGGTTGCTTAGTCTCCCCTTTTCTCTTCCGATGGTCGAATAGATTATGAATACTTCCACACCTGAGGGAAAGCACAGAATACTATGGATAGCTCGTATGCAACTAGACGATTCGGACTTCGCAGATCACCCAGCTCTTCTATCCCCTACACATCATTAAATGAAGGCGAAGATAGTCAATGTAGCAGCTGCCTCTGCATCAGTAGACCACAACATAATGAACAAAGCAAGATCCTCAAATACAACACAGAGAACACAAACCGAATCACACATAATCGAGAAACTCTGGAGGAGGTGGAAACTCTAACAAGCCTGAGAAGCACCATCGATGAACAAGGGGGATCTGATGCAGGTATAAAGGAGAGGATTGGAAAGCAAGGACAGTATTTTTTCAATTGAAGAACATATTGGGCTCAAAACAACTGTCAACCAACATCAAAGTCAGAATCTTCACTACGAACGTTAACACAGTTCCACTGTACGGAGCTGAAACTAATACAACTATCATCAAAGCATTCAATGTCCGTTGGTCGGATACCATCAACAACAGCGTAGTCTACTGTGGGAGAGAACAAACCAGCTTGCAGTTGAAGAGGAAATTGGGAAAATACGTTGAAAGTGGATAGGATATGCATTTAAGAAATCACTAAACAGCACCACGCGGCAAGCGCTTAGTTGGATTTCTGAAGGGAAACGGAAAAGCGGAAGATCAAAGAACACTATGAGTGGGGAATCGGAAGCAGATATGAAAAGGATTAATAGTAACTGGAAAGGACTGTTCAGGACAGAGTTTGATGGCGAATGTTGGTGATTGGCCTATGTTTCTCCACGAGGAGTAATAGGCGTAAGTAAGACCCGGTGATTGTCTCTATGTGGCTAACTTGATTGTATCTCAGATAAAAACTAGCATTCTTAAAAATATCGCCCAAGTTAGATTGATTTGACTACTTGAAAATACAGATACAGTGTCTTTTTATGAAGAAATTTTGATTTAAAAAATCAAATCTGTCATTCTAATTGGGAAATATTATCAGTATTAAATATTTTCCCTACAGTTTAAAATGTTAGAAAATATGGAGAACAAGATGACAACAATCCTAATTCAATCTAAAAACAGAAATTTTATAATCATCAAATTACAATGACAAAAACAATCACAATCTGATATTTGAAATTTATATTTATGAACTGAATATTCAACAATACAAACAAAAGTGATGTCTTTTCACACACACAAAAGAAGAAGAGGTACCTAAAAGAAAAGGGTTTCCAAAAATAGTTTACTTTAATAAAACAAAAAAATTACTTTAATGGATCTGTTAAACCGTCATGATATGTGCTGAATACGTGATCAATATTACATAATGAAGATGTACATAAAAAAGAAACTAATTTCAATAATTGAGATCATAAGTCAATTGAAACTTGATCGCCATGAAAAACCTAGAAGCACTGAACGGCCACTTCCAAGTTTTTCATGATGATCTAGTTTTAATTGACTAATGATCTCAACTATTGAAATTACTGTAATATCCACATAAAAACAACCCCTTTCTGATACAAAATAAATTGTGTTAAATCCAATTAGGTAAAATACAATCAGATCGTTGTTTCACATTAACTTGTAAATTATCACAAAAATTTGATGTTAATGGTAAACATGTAAAATAATTACAATATTGACAATTAATAATTGGACCCCATATAAACATAAGAATTAAACCAATACATAATATTAACCATAGAATAGAACATAATATAATAATAAAACAACGATGATAACATTTAGAATTTTGTTGTGATAATTGTAATTGACGTTGAAAATATTGTGAATGAATAAAGGAATGATTTTGATGATATTGTAATGATGTACAACTTTTACGATTTATATCAGATAAATTAAAATTAAATAGAATAGGTGGTGTTGTTGGTGATGTTATAGGTGTATTATAATAATTATTATCAAATATATTTTGATTAACTGATGTTGCTATAGATGTAGTAAGTGATACAGATGGATAAATAAAACCACGAAATGGTAATAAAATAAATGATAATAAAATACCAGATAGAAAACTACCAGCATTTGCATAATTATCAATCCATGGTAATAAACCAAATGTGAATAATATAAATACAAGTAAAATATTTCTTAATAATGCATACCATGGATGTGTTAAATAATGCCAACAATGGATAAAATCAACTAAAGTGACACCGAGTAAAGCGAACTGTGCACCTGTAGGTCCAGTTTCTACCTAAAGAAAAGAAAAATCCCCGTGATAAATACAAACAAACAAATAAACAAACAATCAAAATGAATTAACCTGACTGATTTATCGATAATAGTGGTAGTAATAATAATAATTTTTTAAGGGAAATACATTTTTAAATTAAAAACAAATTGAATGCATTAATAATTTTGACAGAAGTAAAAGTGGATCAAAACAATTTGAATAAAAAAACGATGTAGTTTAGTTTGTTACACTTTGATAACTGTTGATTAGGAAATAATGAAAAAAAATATATATATTTCTTTCAATACAACCTATTAAATGATTTTAAGAACGATTGATGTTTAATGATGGAGCCATTTATTTTCTTTTTTGGAATCAATCTTCAACTAGTTCATAATTCACAATCCGACTATTCTAACTTGATACATACTTCACTAATCCTAATTTATTTATTTGTACTTGTAGTTATGTAATGAATAAAATGATTTATTTATCTGAGTCATCGATGCACACGACGAAACTTGTGTGTTTTGTCATTTATTTCTATAACATTGCTAATTGTTATAACACAATATGTTTTAGTCAGACAAATGATGTATTCTTCATCTGAATAGGTTAAATCTGTGCTAAATTAGTCATTTTAGGCGGATGACAATCATATATGTCATTCGTCCATAGGAAGCATAGTTTCATATAAATGTATCTCGGTTAATTTTAACTTTACATTAGTTAGCTAATCGAATTCTCATTAAAATTGTAAATATGAAGTCGATAGGTTTAATGAAAAAGTAAATTTTAAAATAACTACTTGAATAACTGTTGTGATATTTTAGGTTAGAGCAGTTAACTTTTAAAACTCGGACCGCACATCTTTCCGTCAATAAATCTTACGCTTAGAAGTACGATCCATAGTTCGTATGATAACACAACCTACATCTCACTATACGATATTCTGTACATCTCTAATTCATATTGTCATTAATTACTTCCATTTTCTAAAGGAATAGAACAACTTAATATCGAGAAATCAATTAACTCGTTAATGTTTACATATTCTAACTCCATTCTGACGAGGTAAAATAAATTTAATCTGGGATGTCAATTCGTTGCCTCATTTTGAATTCATCAAATAATTGATTTTTTTTTAAACAAATAAATAGAATCGAAAGAGGATTTTTCGGATATTATAATAATTTTAATAGTTGAGATCATAAATCAATTGAAGTTAGACCATCATGGAAAACTTGGAAACATTGGACAGCCGTTTCTAGTTTTTCCATAGTGGTCTAGCTTCAATTGATTCATGATTTCAACTATTGAAATAGAAGTTTATTTTACATACGATTACATTTTCAATACAATTAATTAGTCAGAATTCTATTTATTAATGTTTACAATTTTGGTCACCTAAAATTATTGAAGAAAATCTTCTGTTGGAACTCCAACACACAAACATATTTCTAAAGAAAATTTATCCCTTGCTATTTGACAAAATAATTGGGGTAAAAGATATAACAAATTGTTACCGAATTTGAAAAAAATTTTACTTTATTTTTTGGGAATAAGCTTTTAATTTAACGTTTAAAACTACATCCTTAGAAACTTTATTCCTTCTTTTGCTCTTGTCTGGTTGATACATAGTCATCATGATAGAATGATCAAATATTCATGAAATAATCAGAAAGCTCATTTCAAAGTGAAGGAAGAATTGGTGATGTAGCCAATGGGGATAACAGAAGCTTCGGAATTAAACCATTCAGTTCAGAGAACATAACACTACAAAAAGCATCCACTAGAGCAGAAAATCCTCTTTATTGTTTATTTAGATTTGATGATTTTAAACAACTCTAGGTTTACATGCATTTATTAAACAAGTCAAATAACTTACTTGATATGGTAAGAATATTCCAGATGTTAAACTTCCAATACAACCGGATAAAATATACACTAAAGTGATACGATGCCAACCAATCATTTTTTCCAAATCTCGCATAAAAATCATTTGAACACCAAGCGACAAGATTAAATGTAATACGCTAGAAAAAAAATCGATAGCACATGAATGGAAAAAGTATTCAGGAAGAAGCTGACATTTTCTACTTCACTAAGTCATTACGTGATATGACTGTATCGAACACAGTCCCAAACAATCATTAAATTTCACAATTCGAACGGTGAACGACCAATGTTTTTAATTTGGAAGAATCATGATTTTGCTTACCATTGAAAGGTAGATCTTCATGCTATGAAAGGTTACCAAGGGTAAAACTACGGTCTACAATCCTTGCTCAGAGGATTTGCATCATGATGTCAGATTAAGATAAGACGGCTGACTCTCTTTGTTTTATTAAGTTTTCAGCTTGCAGGTCTACGCAATTGATTCTTATCAATCCGACTTCATATTTACACATTATTTGAATAAATCAAGTCAAAGCAGTCAAATATAACATCAATCTACCTATCTTGTCTAGTGAATAAAACTGTGATGACTGATTTTTATTTTAATAATTGAGATCATGAGTCAATTAAAGCTAAACCACCATGGAAAACCTGGAAGCATTGAATGGCAGTTTCGTCCTATTGTGGGACTTCTCAGTAGTGCGCAACCACCACCCCGCCTCGCGGGATTCAAACCCAGGACCTATCAATCTCTCTCCAGGTGCTTAACCAACTAGACCACTGAGCCGGCATCCAATGATGTTAATGTCTAACTTCTGAGGAGTCCCACAATAGAACGGAACGGCCGTCCAGTGCTTCCAGGTTTTCCATAGTGGTCTAGCTTCAATTGACTCATGATCTGAATTATTGAAATTACAACAATCTCCACAAAACCCCTTCTGATTTTTATTTATTTATTTAGTCACGAGTTCTTTGGAAATAATAACTGTTAGGTGATAGGAAACAATCAACAGAAAATCCTAGACATGGATCTCGTGTTAGCTGGTAATCATAAGCTTTTATGCATGATATCTTATTAATTTGGATGTTGTTCTTCAGATAAACAGCACTTATAATAAAGTATGCAAATGCTCTTTCCTAAAGACAAACTCCCCGACAGTGAGCAATCCAACTAGAAAATCGAATCCAAAATTTCGTACGTTAAGGGACCAAGATACCTTTAAAACCCTAGTGATTATTCGATTGTTCATATCTCTAACTTTAATTAATTTACGATATAGAGCGAACGCCATCCAGTACCATTGTGGTGCGTGCTACTGTTGTCAATAGTTATAAGTAGTATGTATGATCAATTGAAAGTGAAATGTCTGGCGGCAGAAGGTCAAGAAGATCAAGGAGTAAAGAATGAGAACAGAGATTTATTGGTGTGGGAACGAAGGAACAGTGAAGTCGGAGACAATTGTTTGACATTTTGCAAATAAATAATTCACTGTATAGTTCTCAGATTTTACTAATATATTCTGTAACTTTGTGTTCAAATACATTTGGTTGTGCCCACTCGTGTTCGCGTTTATTACACCATTGGTGATATATGTCTCTTACCTATGTTGGCTGAACCCCAATAATCATAATTTCTTTCCGGAATATAAGGAGAACCGAGAATGTATGACAAAATAATCGTCTGGAACATTTCAACTTTCAATGATTCCTCAACTGGATGTCAGTTCTTGGTAGAAAGTCTTTTCATATCATACATATACAGTTATACGATTTAAGTAAAATTCTGTAATTTGAAAGCGAATAATGACGATAAAACCTTACCCAGCATGAAGAAATAATGAAGTGAATATTCGATACATTTGATTTGGGTATTCATTATTTATGAAAGGTGACATACCACAAATTTGATTTAAACAATTCACCTAAAACCGGGGAAACAATCGTAACTAATATTAGTAATAACTAAATAGATCAATAAAAAAATTCAACTTATGAGAACATGAGTGTAGATAAATTATGTATGAACAAACGAGAAAACAAACCCAGTTACCATGAAAGAAGAAAAGTTAGACTAAAAAAGTTAGAAAGATATAGTAGACACTCAACGAATAATGAATTACAGCCTCATTGATCAACTTTTCATTTTGAAATGAAACAGTACGCAAAACTCAGCATTACTCATTTAATAATTTCACTAGATGTGAGAAACATTTTGTAGACATTTTTAATCAAATAATTACAACCTACGAGAGTTTTTGCTTTCATCAATCATATCCAACAGCCTTAAAGCAATATGAATGGAACCGCTTCTTCTTTCCGGTAAACAGCCCACCATCTCGTCTGTCCTAAAGATAGTGTTATATTGATAAATAAAAGTCGAGCTTCTTAAATCTCTGTCAAGATTTCAGCAACAACTAATACATCAGATCGAAAAATAAAATGATGGGCTAACCTATTCCCAACGGTCAAAATATGTGTAGACATAGATCAGTCCTGAAGTAATATTTTGTACTTAGTGAAGAAACAAATCTCAAATATTCTTACATTGCTACACAAAGCGTCTGGAAAACTTCATTTTGTTCGTTTCTTTAACTTGTGCTGATGTTGAAAACATGAGAGAATGCACTAGGTCTTAATGGACGTTCAAGTTTTTATTTGGATTCCCAGAAAAGCTACGAAAACACATTATCCTGCTGCAATGTATGGGGGAGGGGATAAAACGGAACAATTTTACTTTTCAAAAAAAATTGTCATTATTTTCAATTTGAATTTATTTACTTGGGAACATAATGCAGCATTTGGATAATAAAAGCCTCGAACGAAATCACAATGTTCTTGCGTAGTCATAATGCATTCACCTTTTATGCCTAAACAACATGGATGACCAGTTACTTGACATTCCATATGTGGTGCATAACCACCCATATTTGGTACAGTATCAGGTAATTCACAAATCTAAAATGAACAAAACATTCATAGTACATTCATGATAACAGTAAAAAGGAATTTTGTAGAAACAGTAATATTTACTCGATTTATAATATTCAAAACTGTTTAATATAGAGATGTGAATTGGCAGTAAACTACTAATAACTATTGCTTTTAGTTCTGTAAATAAAATAGCGTAATAAATGTACAGACATTTGTCCATAAAGTGGTTAGCAATAACTATTGAGAAATAGACAGCCAAATGTGGATCATAGTTCAAATCGATTATCCAATTCATGAACCATAGTCCTTTCAGGAAAGTTACAAACGTGTTAGGTAAGATCATAGGGACAGTGGAATCGACTATTTGAATTTAGATGATAATATACAAAACTGACTTCAGTGGTACACATTCATCTACTCGAAACATTGGAAAACAAAATAGTTTCATAAACTTAACAGAAAATATTTTCACAGTTAATGACACCATATCGATATTTTCAAGTTTATCATTGCCAACAAAAGCTTCAATGACTAGTTAATTCAATATATGATGACCCCTATCAAATGGAAAAAACTGTCGTCTTTCAGCTCATCTGTTAATTTCCAAAACATAAAAATACAAGTTTGAATGTGATTAAAATTACTTTCATGTTAGCATGATCATCAAATAATGACAAGAATACAAATCAAAGTCCTCGTATAAATTTTTTGAAGTAGACTGATTAGTTCAAATGCTACTACTTGGAGAGGGTTCGAAAGTGTTAAGCAATGATTGAATATCAATGTTTCAAACTACTGAGTTAGAACTCTAGACAAAATATACATAACTACATCTTTAAACTTAGCTGGCATAATGGACATGGACATTTGACTTTTGATCATTTTGTCTCTGGGTTTGAATCAACTATTCTTCCGCTTACTTTGATTCTAGTAAATGGATAGTATTAATAAAGTGGTATTTACTGAGGACTTTAAGCACACTGACACATTTTCTTCAGTTGTTCGAGTGAATACTATTTGGTACCACTTATTGCTTTCAAACATCTGAGACAGAATACAACGTATTGCAGTATAATGCTTCTCCACGGATGGTTGTATCGTATTCATTAGTTGATAGGTAAAGGATCAGTCAGTTTGTTATTGTCTTTTGAATATTGGGTGTCGTACAGAACTTACATTTAAAAAGGATTAACAGGGTATACGGAGTAACAAAAACAGAAATCGACAAAATATGTTAACGTTTACAGGCCATTTAGTAACATCTGTCTCTGACCAAGCAAATGCTCCAATAGAACGTGGTCGAGCACAAAAATCTGGATCTAATCCACATACAGGTCCAGCTTGACCAACAAGTCGTGTTGAACGTAGAGAATGTATAATACTTGATATATTATTGTTATGACTGTGTGAATCATTCTCAGGATGAGAAGCCTTCAGTATATGTACGTGAATTTCACGATCTGCAATATTAGTCGAAAGTAGTTCTGCAGTTTGTGGCTTACTAAAATTAAGTGTTTCATAATGAAGCCATGTAGCTAGCGTACGAGAGCATACTTCTCTATGCGTCTGATAACAACCACCACCATCATTACGAATACAACATCCCGAGCTATAGAAGAAAAGTGAAGAAAAAAATCAACTCATACATAAACACCTAAGCAAATACACATTATGAAAATTATAGTATTTATATTATATAATCTACTACTTAACTGTTATTTTCATTCCTAACATTTGGATCAATCGAATTAGACTGAGGAACATGATAAGACTGAATACTAAGCTACATTGTCAAATGAGTAAACACTGATCGAGAAATGAATATACGGGAGATAACTTTAGTTAGTTGAATAGCTTACATGCTCACTATGGCTTACTTACTTACGCCTGCTACTCCTTGTGAAGGAGCATAGGCCGCTCACCAGCATTCTCCATTCAATCCTGTCCTGGGCAATCCTTTCCAGCTCTTTCCAGTTGTTATTCATCCTTTTCATATCTGCTTCTGTTTTCCGACGTGATGTGTTCTTTGGCCTTCCACTTTTCCTCTTCCCTTCAGGATTCCAAGTTAGCGCTTGTCTCGTAATGCAGTTTGATGATTTCCTCAATGTATGTCCTATCCATTTCCATCGTCTTTTCCTAATTTCTTCTTTCTCTGGAAGCTGGTTGGTTCTCTCCCACAAAAGGCTGTTGCTGATGGTATCCGGCCAATGGATGTTGAGTATCTTGCGTAGACAGCTATTGATAAATACTTGTACTTTCTTGATGGTGGTTGTTGTTATGGTTCTCCAAGTTTGGCTCCGTACAGTAGAACTGTCTTGACGTTCGTATTGAAGGTTCTGACTTTGATATTGGTTGAAAGTTGTTCTGAGTCCCATGCCAATCCTCGCCTTTACGTCTGCATCTGAATCTCCTTGTATATCGATGATGCTTGCCAGGTATGTGAAGGATTATACATCTTCCAGAGTTTCGCCATCAAGAGTGATTTCATTGTTGTTCTCCGTGTTGTATATGAGGACCTTGGTTTTCCCCTTGTGTATGTTGAAACCTACTAATTCAGAGACTGCTGCTACGCTAGCTGTCTTTATCGTGTGTATGCAATAGGAGGGCTAGGTCATCTGCGAAGTCTAAATCGTCTAAATGGTTCTGAGCTGTCCATTGTATGCCCTGTTTTCCCTCAGATGTCGAGGTCTTCATAATCCGGTCGACCACCAGAAGAAACAGGAACGGAAAGAGTAGACAGCCTTGTCTTACTCCGGTCCTTACTTGGAATGCATCTGTCAGCTGTCCTCCATGCACTACTTTGCACTGTAGTCCGTCGTATGAGTTCCGGATAATGTTGACAATTTTCTCAGAAACTCCATAGTGTCGAAGAAGTTTCCATAATGTTCTCCTATCTACACTGTCAAATGCCTTTTCATAATCAATGAGGTTGATGTACAGTAACGAGTTCCACTCAACCGATTGTTCGGCGATGATCCGTAGTGTCGCAATTTGGTCTGTGCACGACCGATCCTTACGAAATCCAGCCTGTCGATCTCGAAATTGAGAGTCTACTGCGTCTTTCATCTGGCTCAGCAACACTCTGTTAAAGACTTTCCCTGGTACTGACATTAGTGTGGTGCCTCTGTAGTTTTCACATTTGCTCAGATCTCCTCTCTTTGGAATCTTGATGAGGTGACCTTCTTTCCAGTCCATTGGCACTTGTTCCTCCTCCAAAATCTCCTTGAATAGAAGGTGAAGCATGTTTGTAGTTACTTCGATGTCTGACTTCAATGCTTCATCTGGTATATTATCGGGTCCTGCTGTTTTCCCGCTCTTGATTTTTTTGATGGCTATTCCGTGAAGAAATGTGAACAAGTAATAACCAAGATGATGTAATAGAAAGTAAATGCACAATCAGTATAATAGACACTTTACTCCAAATCATTCTGACCTTTATTAAATGACCTTTCTAACTTACAAATAGCACAATTTTAAAGTATATATGTCGTAACAGATGCAAACGTTCACCACTTTTAACATATAACATTATTAAATCCATTGATGCATGCCGCATTTTGGCCTTTGTAAAATAACAGAATTATGGACTTATAACTGTAGAACCTGATGATGTTATTGAAAACAATTGTTCGCTCAAATATTTTTATTTTTGAATGTTCTATGAGGATTTTTAACCTAAAATAGTTTTACTACTATATTAACTTAGAACTTGCTTTAGCATCATAACAAGGTGATTAATAGGGGAATATGATACTTCTATTACATTTCGTACAGTCAGAGATGAGTTAATATACAACATTTAGGATTTCGCTAAAATGGTTTTTTTAAATTACATTTCATGGATAGACATTTTTAAAATCTAATAGTTGAATTCATGATTCGGTATAAGCTAGACCACCATGGAAAACCTAGAAGCACTGACAGGCCGTTTCATCCTAGTATGGGACTCCTCAGCGGTGCACATCCACGATCCCGTACTCGGGACTCGGACCCAAGACCTTCGGTGTCATTTGCGAACGCTTAACCTCCAAACCACTGAGCCAGCATTTACCGGTGTTAATTTCTAACTTCAACCAATCCACGATATTGCGCCACAGTTCACCATTGTCCTCAGTGAGTAAATGTTTCATAAAAGACACGGTTGACCCACTAGAACTCCAGGAAATACCTCCTGAAGTCATTCACTAGTGAGTACATGATGATTATTATCAGAATGGGGGATTCGTGGAGACAGTAATAATTTAATAGTTGAATTAACGAATGGATTTTTAAAATTAAAAATTAGTCACTCGGTTTGAGCTCAATAGTGTGACTTCAGAAATTTTGTTTGATTTGCTTGAGATATTAGTACCAACATAGGTCACATAACTTTGAGGTTCAATAAATGCAGTTATGATTGTGCTCAGATTGTAATGTTAAGGGAACTGATGATTCCTGTGAAATTCATCCAGTTTTAGAGATGTTTACATTGTTTGAATATTTAATGGTAACTAACAATACGTTTCTGTAGTCCTTGGTGCTATTAGAATTCAAATGTACAACATTATATACAACTGCTAACCAAAAGTGACTTGACATCAAGCTTTATAATGCTGGGTGGTTGATTCGCAAGTTCTAATCAACCTTTTTATACATAATGATTCAGTATTTTTAGTCTGTCAATAACAACTGTGGGTTAAAGTTTAATAAACCATGTAGAATTATTTTTATCAACCTTGCTTCCTAACTAAATGCAGTTGTAATGCTTATACAGTTAGGAATTTATAGAAATACTCACAAATTGTTCAATTATTAAATGAAAAAACTTACGCACGATCAAATTTCTTTTGACGTTTAATCACTGAATCATGTAATACTGGATCGAATCGCATACATGGTGGAAAACGTGCACCCAATCGAACTAAATCTGTTTGCCTTGGACCTATCCATAAATTTTCATATTCTATCCAACAAACTTGATCAATTGTCAATGTGGGCAGTAACACTTTTCCAACAATACGTGTAGTTATCCCCAAACCAATCGGTGCAAATCCATAACCGATTGAACCAGCAATAAAAATTAATATATGAATAAATGATATCCAATATGTAAAATATGGTCTACATTTGAATATTTTTTTGTTTTCGAATTAAATAAATAAAACAAAATTATTCATAGAATAATGAACATATAAGTGAAGATCGCAAATTAAAAAAACGACCTAATTAAGATTATTTTTACAAGAAAAATAGAGAAAGAGTAGTAGAAATAGATTTAAATAAATAAAATTTAGGTACGCTCCGAAGACGTGTCTTACACTGAATTATGAAACGTCAGATGTGATACTATTGTAGTGAAATAAACACCAGTGGGGACAATCCAATGTACTTAACAACCAATTACAGAGCTATTTACTAAAATCAAACAACCATATATTGAATCGTTAATTTGCAAATTGTTCATCAATTGTCTCAAATCACTCAGAATACCCTTGTCCTTGCATTTTCATACAAATTGCATTTTGTCTTCATTCTTTATTGTTCGATCTTCTTATCTCTATGCCGCCAGACATTCTGTTCAGTGCTCACGTCATATACTACTTATGTCTACATAAGTAGCACACACCACACTATATTTATATCATTATCTTACAGACAATCTACTCAATGCTCAGTTTACTTGGAATCATTAAATCAAACCTTGGTAATGATAACCATAAACTCACCAAGATTTAAGTTATTGATTTGTGTTCTGTATCATCAATATATATAGAGAGAGAGTAAAACGATCAATAACTATCCCTTTTTAACTCGATAATTGATATGGACCTAATTAATGTATTATCTTCAAATTCTGGACAAGATATAATTTTCTCAAGTTATTTATTCTAGAATAATGATAAAATGTCAATCTCAGCGAAATTTGTAGAACTTACTAATAAAAAGATCCTTCTCGTACACAATGAAATCAGATAAGGTTTTTCGAAGTGGAGCCTAATTCATCATTCATTGTTAAATTTAGGGATCTTAACAATTCGTTTTTAGTGAGAATAAAATCTGATATTTCAAGAAAAAGAAACTGACCTAAATTATTTAATCAATAATGACAGAAACCATACTCTTACGAATAACATAATATGCAAACAGCCGAAATCAATAATGACAACTCACCTATACTCTATATACTCGGTTGTTTTATTACGAAAAATATCTTCTGTAAAATTATCTTTATGCGGATAGATAATTGCTGAAGCCCAACGTGTTGGAGTTAATAAACTTTCAGTTAAACGCCTTGAAAGAGATGGAATTACTACTGGACTAGGACGAAAATTTGTCGGTGGTACTGTGGTACTTGTTCGTGGGCGATTTTCTCCGATTATTTCTCGAGCTAATAAAGAGAAACAAACAAATCAAACTACAAATTTAATGTTTAAAGTGAAGTTATGAGTAGAAAGGTATTTATTAAGTCTCTTGCCAACTTTACCACAATTGATTTTCATACATTGTTAACGTCTATAAATATCACAGCTAAAACTCAAGTTGATAATTTCAAATACATTGAACACCAGGTTGGCTATCTTTGTAATAAAACTGACCTATTTGTAATAATCCAACTTCCAATATGTCATAATTTTGTGACAAAGTGTAATAACACCAACGACCGCTTTTGATAGCTTCTTCATCAGGGTCTGTGTTGTAATAAATTCGAAACTATCATTTTTGTGTTAACTGGAAATGGAAGATTTTATGTTGATGAATCTTTAATAGTACAAATTACTAACAAAACAAAATAACCTGATTGATAATGTTGAGAAAAGAAACTAAGTCCTAATTAAGATGATCAGCTCTAATAAAATAAAACGGTATATAAAAGAAGAACCTGATGAAGAAGTTATCAAAAACTATTATTCGCTCTAATACTCTTTATGTTTAAACATTTTGTGTTAAGTTTTAAATTTTTTTCAATAGTTGAGTTCATTAATCAATTGAAGCTAGACCAACATGGAATACCTGGAATCACTGGACTGTCGTTTCATTCTATTGTGGCTGCTCCTCACTAGAACTCCGGGAAATATCTCTTGAAGCCAGTCACTAGTGAATATACAATATATACAATATTTTCCATGTAGTGCAGATAAAAAAATATCTAAGAAAGCTAGTGTAATGTTATTCAGGTCAAAAATATCAGGTATGTTCATGAGTACTTAGTTATGTGTGAATAAATATAAGATTTATGATGTGACTGAATGACTCAAATTGTCATTATGTCTTACGAAAGAATTCCAGTAGGTTATACATTATTTTGGACTGAGGTTATCCGCCACATTTTTATCCTTACTAAGTGTGTCATGTCCAGAGATTTCGATTATTCTGACATCCATTTAGTGGGTAAATAATGAGTGTTATAATGCTATTTACATTAGAGATTTCATTTCAAGGCGTTTCTTTATATTTGAGTTTATGATGCCTTGGGGCCAATCAGAAATTAGCCAAATAAAAGTGAACATGATTGGTCAAGAAATAGCTTTCATTTCTAAGGGGTAAAACACGTTATTAGTGACTTAATTTTCCAACGGAGAGATGTGTATATATGAATGAGCATACATAAGTGTGGATTTGGATTATTCAATAAATTTCCATTCTTACTCTCAGCCTTTCCAATCGAGTTGGACTGTGTAGGAAAATTGCGTATCACTATCAACTCAGAGACACAGTACGTTACAACACTTTTTCATTCGGTATACTGAGCTGTATATCACTGACATGTTCATAGTAGACAGTTTTAGATATCTGAAATGAAAACTTTAGTGAAAATTAAACTGAAACGGCACCAATCACCCATTAAATGAATGGGAAAATGACTGAAGGTGATGCATCCGATACTCCCAGTGAAATATGAAAACGTCGCAGATAACCGAAGTCGTTTTTGTTTTAGGAGAATTATTTGGATATTACTAGTATCGAATTCCAAATTTCTAGATTCTAAAGAATTATTGGATCTTTTTCGTAAAGTTTAAATATTGTTCGGTACAGGTCAAGATTTCACGAAACTTTTTAATATAAACTGCACCACAATCGTTATGACCTGATTTCTAGACACAGTTCTGCATTAATAATAAAGATGATTCTATTTTTATTTGAACCAAAGTATTTCAGTTTGTTGGTTATTGAATTACAGTAAGTAGATGACATACTTCTGTTTGATGAAGACGACGAAATGAAGTCTTCTAACAGCCTTGATAAATATTCCAAGTATGTTTGGGAAGCGTTTATTCTCCCTATGAATGCAAAATATTGCTTTGGGACTGATCTGCGTCAACACTTGGACTAATGGTGGTGAGTGAAGTAGTTCAGTAATTCGACTACTTCATTTATCTTGAGAGTCTTATGAACACTGGTTAGTTGGTATCTGATAAGCTTTCAACAAGGATTCAGAAAACTCCCTGGGGTAATCTTTTTTACTATGATTGAAACTGCTACTTTTACTACTTCGATATTGATCTTGATAGTTCTTCTCATTGGGCTGATGGATTATGGCGATTTGGGTTTATGGGTGTTTGTGTTAGGTTCTTACAATGCTCACGGCTAATAGAGCAAGTTTTAATTGTTACTATTCAGAATCCGTTGTAAATAAGTAAAAAGAATATAAAAGGTGTTTAACAATTTGAAATTAATCCTTCGAATATCTTTTATAAATGTCCTAAAGTTCAATACCTTTTTTCTAAGAGTCGCAGAAAAAGGCTTCATCGATCAGTACTGCAGTTTTACCATACCACTAAGATGGAACATCAGCTTTCTAAAAGTTGTAGATACCACTTATAGTGAACACTAACGAACACGAGACCTAGTTTTCGGACTTTCTGGGAATAAAACCATTACAATTTTCAGTGGCCCTAGATCTGACTCCAGTTAGGTCGTTTCGGATTGTTTTCAAAATTATCACTGTCGAAATATATATTTGTCGCCTATCCCCGTATATAATTATCGACTTAATCCGCGTTAGTGAATAACGGGCTTAAATAAGTCAAATATGAAAATAAATTTCGAATACATTTATTTGATACAATCATTATCCAGACAAATGAGCAAAGAAATGAAGAGAAGAGAGTGAAGCGGAAGGAATGTGAGCCAACTCGATTTAATCACACGTTAATCAAGAGTTATCGTGCACACATACGCTTACATAAAAACAGTCAAGGTTGATAAACGGATAACTAACAAGATCAAAGAGTGAATAGATTGACCTGTCCGAAAGCTAGAATAAGCTATGTGGGCTTAACGTAGCACTACCATCTGAAGTAGGTAGTGTACAAGTGAAAGAAACAAAGCGTTGGATTGTATAAATTATCAAGTGTGATCTTTCGGATGTAAGTAAATAGGAGAAGAATAATAGAGTACAACTACAGTTCAAACTATTCCACTAACTGCAACATAGATAAATGTGAAAAACTTGTATGAATTAATAGCAGTCTTCAATTAGATAGAGTACCGTGTCATTACTTTTGCACAATAATCATAAACAATACAAAATTGTTTTTAGAACATTACGTATATTAACGAACAAGATTACTTTCAATCAGATCGTTATCAGTCTTTGTTCTAATATAAATGAATATCTATATGTAAATATTAAAATAGTTAAGACAATTTTTGAGTAAATGACCTTAATTAAATCGATCGCATAACTACACATAATAGGCAAAAGCTACAAATTGATAGTAAGAAGACAGGTGTACTAGTAGTGCAATAAAAATATTAAAATAAGTTATAGTCAGTAGTTCAACATGGGAAGTTAAATTTGGGTCAATGAACACTAAAACAGTAACGGTCGTGGATGCGCACTGTTGAGGAGTCCCATATTAAGACTAAACAGTCATCGCGTTAGGAAACGACGAAGCTATACAATAGATTACTCGAAATGATTCGCTTTTATCTACCACATGACCACTGTTAACTAACTGTCATAAACTGCCTTAATTGGTTTAATATTTTCATATATCCATGTAAACATTCATGTTTATTGGAGTAAAGCCTGATGTTGATCTAATTGAATAGTTCGCCTATAAATCTTTTTCTAATATACATGGTGGGAATTTTTTAAGTATCTTGATATTTTTATCAGAAATTAAAAGTTTTTATTTTGGTGAGTGAGGGAAAAAACTGATAACAAATTTTATAGATCCTGAAAATAAAAACACTTACTAGCAGAACTACTGGAATGTTGAAAAAATGAATATGTAGCAGATAGATCATATGATGACGGACCACATTGTGAAATAGTAACATTATCATTATGACCATCGACAATATCATATGATTTCTGTTGCTCCACCGAAGCATCATAACTGATTATATCATTATGACTGTTATCATTAACAGTATTAACACTAGTTTCACCACTGACTGGTATTGTTGACGATACAGCTAGAAATGGTGTTTCTTCATTTTTAGCATCTTTAAGAGCTACCCACTTATCATTGTTAAAATGAGTATCTGTTGTATCTAATAAAAATATTCTACCAGTTGGAGCTGAATGAAAGCGTTCAAATCCAGTGTCATTAACCTATAAAGAAGAGAAATAGTTTAGAAAAAACGGAAAAATGCATTATAAAATATCCTATAACAAAATAAATATGCTTATCCCACTGAAGGACACACTCACTCACAACTCACTTTTTCAACAGTATACTCAGCTGACATTATTCTGTTCTGTTTATTTATCATATAAATATTCACAAAATCTCCGATCAAGATGTAATGGTGTGCTTACTAGTGACTTGCCTCTAGGTGAACCTCTCAGGTTCTAGTAAAAAGTAATTATTGGTGGAGTCTAATCATGTCGGATGTGAGATAATTACTGTCGATGGTATCGAATGGTCATCGTGCTATACTGTGAACTGGTCGCAGTTGAAAACATTAGCCACTGCATTACGAATCAGTGGTCTGAAGGTTAGGTGTTTTTCATGGGACTTGATGGTTGTAAGTTACGTTCCGGATGAAACCTCATGTTATGATGACATGCATAAAGAGTGAATAAAAGTAATATTTGATTGTAATCAATCTTGCAAAGAAACGCTTAGTTACAAGTTCATCAAGAGACACCTAGCTGACAGCCTATTGACGACGCAATTCCTGATCATTTCTAAGAGAAAATTTAATCTGTACACAAAGTATTTTTCCAGAAATCCCAAGTCGGTTATCCAAACAATCTAGAATAGACGTTGTTTACGAACTGATCTATCCAGTTGAAACAATGTTATGGAAATACATAGATACCAAACATTACTGGATTGAGTGACTACTGCCTTTAGCAATCCAAAGCCATTATGATATACATATATTGAGCAAAATAAATTCTTGTTTCATGGGCAAATTCACTGAAAATCTTCATTTAGATGACATAATCATTTATTTGATCTCCGGAGATGGATTCAGTTTATGCAACAATTAGAAAAAGAGGCAAGTCGAAAATCAAACGAAAAGATCACTTCAATTCAATCAAAACAGTGATTTATTGACTAATCATGTCACTTACTGAAGAAAGGCGATAAAGTTATATATTGGAAGATGGTTGAGCGATATTACGAATCTACTGGAACTAAACATGTAAACCACTGATGTTAAGCGTTCACTTGCAGGACTGAAGGTCCTGGGTTTGATCCTCAGTAGAGGAATCTTTGACATGCACTGTTGCAGACTACTGTACCAACAAACGAGACAGATACTCGGTACTTTTTTAACTAAGATCACTTCGTGATGCTAACCATGTAAATTAGGATTTGTTTCGATACGAGACCAGATCATTTGTGGAAAGAATTCAAACGCTTCAACATTACTTGAAGTTCTGAATGACGATGTTGAATTTCAAGTAAGTAAACCTGAGTGGCAATTTATATAAGGAAATTGTTCGTGAGTTTAAATATGAATTCATTTAATGGACAAAATCTTCAACTCACTTCAATGCCTTCCAACTTTTTACGAGTTCGTAACATTCGACGATTCCACATAGCTGATAGGATAACTTTCATTGCGTGCGGTTTATGAGCAGAAGTTGCAACTGGTGCAACTGGGAGACTAAAAGTCGTGATGCTACTCAACTAAAAAGAAATACAAATAAAAAGATTAAGTTAAGACTATACAATCAATTAAGTAAATAAGAGCCTAACAAAATGGGAATCAAACTATCGTTTTTAAAAGAATATAGCAGTTATTAAAGCAATAAAAATTATTTTATTCGTTAGTTATGTGATACAAAACTACAGCTCAACTGTCTAATTACACGTATAGAGCAATGGTTTATTGATTGTAGAGCTTAGCTCCTAACCAGCAGGTCACAGGTTCGAACCAAGCCCTGATTACTTCGGTTTGGACAGCAAGGTATTATTATCATTGACCTTTATACAAAGTTTCACAATATACTGTTTCTATCTATCCAATGAAAAAACAAAAAACAAACTAGTTTCTAAAAAGTTAATCATCTTTTCTTATTGTCCACAAAACCACATTTATTACGAGCATCTGCCATCATGAAGGTTATGAATTTAATGATAATGTCTTACTTCACGAAGATAAACCGGTCTTTGAGATTCAATCGGTGGCACGACAGAAGAATTAGCAAAAGAGACCTAAAACACAAAAAAATGGTATAAGATGATATTCACAGATAAGAGACTTAAATGCAAAAAATAGAACTCAACTTAAATTCTTAGATTTCTATAGTGGCATTTTACAGGAGACAATGAGTATAAAAGGTGAAATAGTTATTCCGATCTTATGAATTGTATAATCGATTCCGAAAGTTCTCTTATTATTCTCTTTTAAAGATATTAGACAGTACTAAAAATCACAGTATTCCAATGAAGTAGATCGAGTGATTTTCAAGTATAAATATCCAAAACTACGATGTCTTTTCACATATTTTAACAAACAAACTCGTTTGAATAGTTGGATGACGTTATCTCAGATTTTGGTAGTTTAAAGTTGAATAGGCGTGGTAGAAAGTCAATAATCATATCAAAACCGAGTGGTGAATTGCCTCCTGCAAACGTTAGCAACTTTAAATCGAATATAGGTTCACTTTTGACAAAATCTACTTTAGAACAATCCACTTTTTTCGATTCTCATTGATTTGCAGCGAGACCTAACAATTAAACAAGGGTAAAGGTAAGCATTTTATCCTTAGTCGCAGCGTGATTGCTTTCACGAGCTGTACGTTCCAGCACATTTTTATATTTTGTTTGTTATCAGGAAAATTAAAAATGGTACTTCAAATTTCTTAAACGGTAAGTTTATATTTCAGAGTAGAATTTTTTGTTTTTGAATCATTCGTTAAATGGCAACTAACGTCAGCATATTCGATTTAATCAGAAAAATAAATCTGCCAATTTTTCAAAAATAACAACATTTTAAAATACTTCAACATTGTCAGAAATCTAAAAAAAGTCACTGTAGCCTTAAATATAATAATAATAACAACGTACTTGACGTCTATTGATAATCTTCATTGGTTCAGAATGTGAACTTGAAGCCAGCTGAAATTTTGAAAGGATATGAAACGTAAAAACAAAATAAACATGTAATAAGGAACAATTTAGCGATAGTAACTTACACGATGTCTTAACGACGATCTCGATATATCACATAGAGCTGGAGAGGCAGTCAGCTATAACAAAAACAAAACAAATAGGATATCAAATTAATACTTTCTTAAAAATTCGAAAACATGAACACTATTGTGCTTCATTCGGTTATCAGTTTTGACAGAGTGACATGTTTAGGTAATTTTTTAGAAAAAAAATTCAAGTATAAATTGACTGTGAAATTCGAGACATGAAATATATTTTCTGTTATTCAATTCATTAAGTGAACGTAGATGCATAACTATAATGATTAGTTAATGTCTATAGAATATTTAATCAATTCCCAATAATAACTTGGATTAATTTTAATTTGGTTATTTATTCTCTCAAGAAGTGGTTTACACTAAGTCACGAAACGTCAGAAAATCTAATTTTCTACTCATTGGGATATTACAAATATATTATTTATTTACAATTCCCAATAATATCATGTATCAACGTATAGTTTCTAAGAGTTATGAATTTGTTGAAATAGTTGCACCACAACATCATACTGATGTATAGAAGAATAGGGTTCTTCTGCAATACAATGACATAGTTATATACAAAATATTAGCACAAAAAGTCACACAATAAGACATCATAAGCGATTGCAGAACATCCGTTTGTAGGTTAATCGCTCTCCAAGCAATTAGGACCTGAATGTAAAGATTAATTCTTAGGCAGCGCATCAATGGTACATATTTCAAATGTATTGTAACGTAACACAGCAATAATCATGATATGATGGAAAGAAAAATCAATTTCCGATTGATTTACTCATTATGAGTTTCGTTCAAGATTAATTCCGTTTTGATTCAATGTAATGATTACTCAGTGTAGTATTTATTTTCTTTTCTCGTATGATATTTTATTCTGTATAATATGCGATATTCTTGTATGCCATTGACATGAACTATGTTCGGTATATGATTTGTTATAACTCCAAGTATTTTTCATATATGTGATTTCATTCTAATTACTAACCGAAATGGGTGTATGAATCAATATATAAATGAATGTATTTTCTACTAGAACCGTCGTCGTGTTTTGGGGTTAAGAAATATTCAGTTATACCAGTTTTTGTATTCTTACTTTCGCGTTGTGTATAAGTGATAAGCGTTTCCGATATAACAATCAGCGACGACCAGATACAAAAAGTAAGCACTAAAAGAGACGAGACAATTCAGCATTCAACTGACAAGTTATGACAAACTAATTAGCAACTACTAGTTATATCCTTAAGAACAATAGTGATTTCAATAAATTATGATCAACTTACAACAGTTAAACGATCACCTTTAATGCTTCCATAACGTTTTATTAAATACCGCAACCGTCGTTCATTCCAATCCTCAATAGTAGTTTCACGAGAATCAAAGCCAAAAAATGATAAAGAACCATCAATCACTGAATTTATAGGTCTAAAAAGTATTGATAAATATCTTAATGCAAAATAGTAATAAATATTACCTCATCATATTACGACGTGAGGCATTCCTAGAATAAAAGAATTTACGTAAAATAAACTATTAACATCAACTACCTTACGATATTGCGTGATCCTTCGTTTCTACCCAGACTATCAGAATCTCTTCGTGACATGATCAAAATTAATGTTAATGGTATAAAACAGCAAACATTGAAATATATGTCAACTGGTTTGTCTGTGAAGCGAACAAACAATCAACTATATTGTAATAAAAGATCATAATAGTTTGAGAATTAAACAGGAAACTGTTTGGTAAGATGCTGAAAACGAAAACGGTTTTATTTATATAAGCGAACAGTGGTAGCAATAAATATAAATCAATTTATCCATACAAAAACATGTGATGTCACGTTGTTTATTGATTTTTAGTAATAATATTTCGAAACTATAGTTATAAATGCACACGTGCTTCCAAGCATATGCACACAATCATGTGTATGTAAATTATTTGATGATAAAAATATTTACTTTATCACAGAACCAAGAGAATGACAAGTTAATTTCTAAAAGATAACTGGTAAAGCTAAAGTAAAGGGATGAATTCTACGAACTCATAAAATCACCTTAAAAATGTTCTGCTGCCTTTTGAGTATGAGATGAGAATTAAGTAGTTTATAACAAAAAACAAATGCAAATAAAACATATGGACAGAAAACTGTTGCTTCTTTTGCAGCTCATACTTAAATTGCGATTATGCTGTAGTGCGAAAATCTGTTTCTAAGCACTTTGATTGGTGTAGAAAGGTCACACAAGGAAGACCCCACAAATATCAATTAAAAACAGAAAATTCAATGATCTGTCCAGAAAACAAATAAAAAATACCTAGGTGCTTCACATAATGTCACAACGTCTGTAAATAAATTATTGATAGTTTTTTTTAAAATCAATAGACTTTAAAGGCATCTACTAAATTAGCATCGGTTTCAAAGCTAGTTTTAACAAGCTCGAAGTGAGACAAAAAGCATAACAACTTAAAAAAAGCAAAAAAAAGGTTAGTGGTGAGAGACGAAAGTAAAAGATTTGTAAAAGTGGTAAACGGATATAACACATAACACTTTGAACCATACAAGAAAATATGTTTTCCAATGTCAGATATACGAATATCAGAGAAACATTAAAAATTCCGAACAAAACATGCCATACAACATAAACTAAATGCCTACTGATCCAAGTCACTTTAGTAGGCGTAGACTACTTGGTCAGGGTCTGCTTGACAATCACAATCAGTAGCCAAAGATGCTTGGTGGCACAACTCAGGATTGGTCGCAGTGGCGCAGATACATTCATTTTTTTATCTTCATCCAAGTCTTGACTACCAGTATTTCTTCACATGTGCCTTTTCATCACATTCTGTCGAACTATGATATTGATGTTTGGTTTTTATTATTATAGATGCTAATACATTAAATTCCGTTCTTTGATACTCAATAGTATTCACCTAAATTAGTTTTACTGGTATAACTAGTTTAAATCCAAAGTCAATTCAAAAGTAAACCACTTCTTAACTTGCAAGTATTTACGAGAAAATATTGTGTTCAGTGGGTATTTAGTTATTCCGAGTGGGAAAGTGGCTTACTAGTCAAAGCAATTCTCTGTCAATTCGTGGTCTACAAGTTCAAGTGCGAATTAGCGTGCTTTGGTTTGGGTATTTAGGTAGCCTCAGTGGTTCCTTCAAAATGGAATTCTATGAGGTATATGAAATGCTACTTTTTTTACCAAGTTTCACTGGTTAATCATCGATCACAACTACTAAAAAATTGGTAATAAGGCAACAGCTCTGACTCCAATGACAATTACTCAGACGTTTATCAGATCATAATACCATTTAAAGTCAAGCTGCTTTAGTCAGTTCTTTGAAATGTAGGTGATGGTTAAGAGGGTCACAAGTTCAGTTCTTAGTCTCAAACTTTGTATTTTGCTTATCCTAAATTTGATTGTAATTACACCTCAATTTTACAGAAACTTTAACTCTGTAGGTTAGTTAGTTAACTCTATGAGCTAGTTCCTACCACGAGTTCTGACTTGTTCAGCAAGCCATTTACCTCATATCAATTAACCAACACTCAATATATCTTAGATTTTCCTACAGGCTACCGTGAGCATAGAGGACTTAGTCATGAAACAAAAACCAATAAGTTTGGAATACATTCAGTTCTTGTAGGATGATTTGTAGATACTGATCAGCAAACTCATCAAGTGTATTTTTAGTCTAAGGTTCTGGGTTGAGATAATTTTGTGGCTATTTATAAGTAGATTACTTTTGGAACAACTCTGGGACGAAGATTTTCGAGGTAGAGCACAGTGTAAAGATATAGTGACTCTTCATATCTCCTATATGGATGCATTCTAATTGTTGGACAAATATTGATAAATCAGACATCATATGACTATTGAGTTCGTCTTACATTCCTAATAATTCTACATTTCTTATAAGTAATCGTGGCTTTCTATATATTTATTTTTGTTATCCATGCCCTTGTTAACCACATTTATGTTACTATATGTGCTTTGTTTGTGTTCATGCCTGTTCACCAACTACTCTGTTTGTTGTCCACTTACTAGCCTAAATTACTCTGTTTTACCTAAATAAGGTAAGACAGAATTAATTGACGAATTGGTATGTCACCGACCCCAAACCCCCGTTTATTTAGTCGGCAATCACAGTTTTTCTGTGGATAAACATATATGAAATATATAGCTTCTACTAAAATTTCGTATATTTACTTCTGGTATACCGTCGTATTAACATGTTAAGTTTTAGGAATATAAACGAAGATTAACATGCGACATACAGGTGTATACACCACCATAATTTGCCATCAATCAAAGTGAAAAAAGGAGCCAAAACAATAATGTTGAAGTTGGTTTGAAGAGATTATACGTGCATTTCTCATTAGCTAACTATATAAATGACTTAATGAACAACTCCATACTTAAGATACTTCAGGCAGTTAGTTTCGATTGCGTTCGAAAGAGCTTTAAGGTTGTGTTAGATCAGGAAGTTAAACAAACATGAGACACTAAGTAAGTTAGGTCATAGCTTGAAGCGTCGAGACTTGTATTAAGTCTGAAACAAGATATCTTGCATATACACCACATTTTCGAACCTTCAGTCTTCAGTCTTCAGTAATAAAGATAGTAGGTTAGTGAACCTGCGTTAATCCTAACAGGTTGGCTTCCAGTGAAGGTCCAGTTTCTCTTTGAAAATATTCACTGATGGGGCTGATACCACTTGATCGGGCAAAGCATTCCACCGACAGGACAAACAAAGTGAAAGACTAAGGAAATACTAACAAATGCTCAGCTATTTTAACGATACTCTATTCCATCCTAATTTTCTATCAAATTGGATTCAAACAGTGTTTGTGAACGGAAGTTGCAATTGATCGTGAATAACAGGCTCAATAAATAACCTTCCCAAATGATAACAACATTCCAAGCAAACAAATGATGGTTTACACAATCAAGACATAAGAAACATATTACAATAAGTTCATACTCTATATATACTAGCGAAATGTTACTACGGTAAATTACGCGAGCTTTCGAAATGAGTTCAAGCTATGAGAATTCAGAGACGGAAGTTATCACAATAAAATCACACCTTTTAGTAATGTAAGGAATTACAAATTCAAAACCCGCTAAGTTGTCACTTCCAGCAAACTATTCCCCCAACCGAACATTTGCCATCACACTAACTGGTAAATTGTTGGCATAAAACAAAATAGTAAACAAACTACGGTTTTCAATAATGACACAAAGTAATATGAGTTGTAGTTATTCCTACAATTTGAAGTGATGTGATAAATTAATTTCGTCTCAGAATGATCAATAATCAGTCGCGATTTGATGTGCAGTGTCCAATATCTTTGTTGCGAGTTTATATAAACCGATTGATTTCTTTGAGCTCGCTTTCTGTTGTTCCCGGATGGTTCCAAGTATTTTTTTATGTCAAGTGGGTGCTATTCTAGCCCTCTACTGCACTAGTTGCAGTCAACTCGTTAGTTATTTGTGGCATCACCCAATTTACAAGCCTTAATAAAACCAGCCACATGAATGCTCGGCGAAATTACACTTGATTGCAAATAACAAACCTCTTGCCCAGCAATGTGATAGCCGCTGATACTCAGAAACCCTACGACCCTGAAACAGGCGCACGTAACCAAATCATATGATATACAAATCTGTAGCGTGGGTTGATTTGCGATTGACTATGAACACCACTACAAGAAGACTACAGTAAAACAGTCTGTGGTGTTTGAATGAACTAATGACTCCTTTGTACTTGTTGAATGTTTGATTTCGAATTCTAAATACAGTACATTCGTTGGTGCTTGTGTAGTACTTCTTGATTCAATTGCGTTATCCCTGGGATTCTTAGTTCATACTATAATTCAATTACTTCTAATTATCATATTGGCGTCGCGATGGAGCCTGCAATGGAACAGTTAGATATTCATTCAACTTCTGAAGCTTTTGAGGACTATTTGGAAAGGTTTGAAATTTGGAGCATGACCAAGAAGGATGTTATAGGTGATAAAATTGTGGCTTATTTCCTGACATTTATCGGAAAAGAAGCATACAGCTTATTGAAAACCTTGGCATATCCAGAAAAACCTATCTCAGTTCCTTATGCAACTATTAAGGAGTTATTATTAAATCATGTAAAGTGCACTAGTTTTGAATGCCGTGAAAGGGCAAAATTTCATAAGATGACTCGTCGAAATGACCAAAAGGTTAAGGAATTCATTCTTGAATTTCAGAAACAAGCTGCCAAATGTAATTTTGGTGATCAACTTCATGTGCAACTGAGAGATCGATTAATTGCAGGAATTAACTTGCCGGGTTTGGAAAGAGAGCTGTTAAGAATGCCGAACTGTTCCTTTCAAGATGCTAGAACTGCTTGCATCAACTACGAGACAGTGAATGAACTTGATATCCAGTCGATGAAGATTTCTAATACTTTGCTTAGTCGTCATGATGAAATACAATCTCAGGATCAATCAAACTTGCGTTCGTTTAACAGTGATTCCTATTCTCGTGTAAATATGAAAGTTGTTTCAACAAGGAATTACAAAGGAAATCACTAAGGTGAGACCAAGTTTGATAAATGTTTATCATGTGGAAAACTTCATTCTCCACCATCTCAAAACTTCATTCTCGTAATTCATGTGCATTTCGTAATGCTAAATGTTTTAGATGTGGTAAGATAGGACACATTCAGTCAGTATGCAAAGCTGCTGTTCATTTTGCCTCATGTAGTACTAAATCTTGTAATTTAGATCCCAATAATTCAGCTGTTCCTAATGATCATTTATCTTTGTCTACCATGTCGAAAGGTAATGCTCATATTCAAAAGCGATTATATACATCTATTGGTTCATGTCATGACTTTATTGTTGACACAGGCAGTATAGAGTCCATTATTTCATTCAAGAACATGATATCTTTCGATCCTAACGTTGTGGTACGACCCACTGAAGTATCAATATTGGGGATTACTGGACACAGACTGCCTATACGAGGATGTTGTGAGTTGCTAATAAGAGATGATAATTCTTCGTACATACCTTGTGAATTTTTAGTTAGCGAAACAGGACTGTCAATATTGGGCTTAAGGAATTTGAAAAGGCTTAAAGTGGAGCTGTCTTTCCTAGTTTCTAAAGAAAACAATGATGCTTTACTTAAAGATTTGATAGCCACGTGTGCTAAGTGCAGTGGAGGTATGAAGATTCAGCCTATAAAACTTCAAGTACAGGGTGAACCAGTATTTCTTAAAAGACGAATAATTCCTTATGGTCTTCGAGAGGCAGTACATAAAACATTAAACGATTTGTGTGCGTAAGGCATAATTGAACCGATCCAGTCCTGAGCATGGGGTACTCCTATTGTTACGCCACTGAAGTCGGATGGCAAAACCCCTAGAATATGTGGTGATTATAGATTAACACTGAATTCCCGTTTGTTGAAGCAAACGTGCACGACGGTAGAGGCTGAAGATATTCTAAATCGACTTCATGGTTCTAAAGTGTTCTCGAAAGTTGACCTAAAAGATGCTTGTCTCCAAATCCCTTTAGATCAATCTTCATCTCTTTTGACGACAATTAATACTCCTTTTGGTCTGTTAAAATACAATTCCCTTCCATTTGGTCTAAGTTGTTCTCCAGCTATATTTCAGGAAGTCATGAATAATGTAGTTAGTGATCTTGAGGGCGTTGAAGTTTATCAAGATGATCTCATTGTCCATGGTTCTGATAAGGTAGTTCATAACCAGAGACTTATTGCTTTATTGCGTCGTTTAATTGAGAAGAATATTACAGTGAATCCAAATAAGTGTTCATTTTGTGTATCTAATTTCGAATGTCTTGGATACCTAGTTGAAGGTAATGGTTTTAGACCAGATATGAAACGACTAGCTCCACTGACAAATGCACCGTCTGCAAAAAACCTTACGGAACTACGTTCACTAGTGGGTGCTCTTCAATACTATTCCCGTTTTATTCCTAATTTTTCTGGTAGTGCAAATTGTTTATTTAATATTTTGACATCCAATTCATTTAAATGGGGTGAGGAACAAGAGTCATGCTTACGTAGTCTACTAAAGTTTCTTCAAAGTGATGCTGTTCTTCGAACTTACTCCCCTAGTGTACAGTCTGTGCTTATCACTGATGCATCAGCTGTGGGTATTGGCGCAGTTTTGGAACAGGAGGGTAGACCAGTTATTTGTGTTTCACGCAAACTTACTGTTACTGAACAAGGTTATTCACAGACTCAGCGAGAAGCATTAGCTGTGTATTGGGCTGTTAAAAGACTCCATAAATATTTATTCGGAAAGAAATTCACTATTGTTACTGATCATGAGGCTTTAAACTTTATTTATCATCCTGAAAAATCCTTAGCACGTTCCTCAGCTGCTATGGTTCAACGATGGAGTATTGCTTTGAGTGCCTATGACTATACGGTTCAGCATAGGAGTGCCAAACAAATTCAACATGTTGACTACATTTCTCGACAGTCATTACAAGATAAACCTTTTAATACTTCAGACTGTTTGTTAGTGCAACCTTTACCAGTGAAACGTCCAGATCTCATTATAGAAACTCGTAAATACTTTGGATGTATAATTAATGCTATACGGAAAGGTTGGAATGCTAATTTGAAACGTAGATTTCCTATCTATTTTTCAAAGCGGGATGAGCTATCTACTACTCCTGATGGTATTTTGTGTTTAAATGATCGTGTTGTTATTCCTCCTTCATTGCGTAAATCTGTCCTAGAAGATCTTCATAGTGGACATTTAGGTGTTGAAAAAATGAAGTCATTGGCGAGGCTCACATGTTGGTGGCCAGAGATAAATGCAGATATTGGTCGTACAGCAAACAATTGTGAAAAGTGTCATAAGCTGAAAAATCAGCATTCGAAGTGGACTCCATGGCCAGTATCGTCTGAGGCCTGGCAGAGAATTCATGCAGACTATTGTGGTCCGTTTCTTGGCAAATACTATGCGCTTGTAGTTATTGATTCTTTTTCAAAGTGGCCTGAAGTTTTCTTCACAACTTCACCAAATTCTGACTTCACAATTCAAGCATTAAGAAAGGTGTTTAGTCGAGAAGGGGTTCCAATGGTGTTAGTAACTGATAACGGCTCTCATTTTGCTGCAGATGCATTCACTACCTGGTTAAATGGTATAGGGTGCAAACATCTGTTTACTGCTCCCAGACATCCTTGTTCCAATGGTCAGGCAGAAAATTTTGTCAGGACGTTAAAAACTGCCATTGATTCTATTGCTGCCTCAAGATTTAATGAGCTGGAGAGGGGAGTAGATACCTTTCTACTGCAATATAGAAATGCCAGACATTCGGTGACGAAAGAGACTCCATCAAAACTATTAAAAGGAAGAACTCTTCGGTCGAATATGAGATGTTTGGAGTCTGCAGAAGTTACGTATTATCGTGGCAATGATCTTCGACCATCCACGTTGATCGTTCTGAAGAATGTCGGGAAATCTATGGTGCGACTTCTAGATATCAATGACTTAAGTACACACAATCGACATGTTGATCAAATACAATTGCAGCAACCAGGTGAGTCTGTTCCGATTTCAGTTGTTAATTCTAATACTAATGAGTGCATTCTAGATAATACAGAGTCTTTATCCAATACATTGTCGGACAGACACAGCATGAACTTGAGGAGAAGACGTACAATTGATTACAGACCCTTAGACTCTAATTTAAGCTGTGGCGGATGTGGTGTTTGAATGAACTAATGACTCCTTTGTACTTGTTGAATGTTTGATTTCGAATTCTAAATACAGTACATTCGTTAGTGCTTGTGTAGTACTTCTTGATTCAATTGCGTTATCCCTGGGATTCTTAGTTCATACTATAATTCAATTACTTCTAATTATCATACAGTCACTGGTGCTATTGGTTATAATAATAATTGTTTTCATTGAACCAATCGCGTTCTGTTGACAAAAGTAGGTCACTACAGGAGCCTTTCGCTAGAAAGGGTTTACACTTTCGATAGGTAGCTGTTTGGCTCATGGGACTGATCGGCAAACGTGCTATTGAAGGATGGAAGAATTGGCGAAACAGGAAGCGATCATTTATCCTCGAGTTGCCGACGAAAGTCTTTTGCGTAGAACGGTACCAGGAGAAGTGTGCTGTATTTGTTGGTCGAGCTAGCATACCACACCAGAGTGGTTTGTATCCAGGATCTGAAGATCGCTTTTGTAAGGATGCGGACAATGGAACGTTGCAAACGCAGGACGAAACCACGTTGAGCCAAGGAACCGAAGGCGATCATGACAATCAAGCGTATACCAGGCGGAATCGAAACTAGATTATCGACTGAGTGCGTTGGCAAGAGCGTGGGTGATCAGGCCAGCTCCCGCCAAGGTTGACTGAAGTCGATGTTACCACACGGACGAAAGTCGGAGGCGCTGCCTCAGGATACAAAAAAAATCAAAAAAAGAAAAGTGTAGCATGCGTGTAGTATGTGAATAGTCCTACACCGTATCCGTTGTTGGCTGTGCGCTTGGTCGCGAAAGCGTACGGGTAATCGTACTCGGCGACTCGAACGTGAAACGGTAGTCTCGTTCGTACTTCCTGAGCCTGCGATCTCAATCGAGGTCAAGCACGACGTGGTCTGCTGATCTGGGCGTGAGACGGAAGCCTCGTCCGTAGATGGTGCAGATGACGCGTGCTGTTGACCGGGACGTGAGAACGAGGTCTCTGATGTATCTAGCGTGGGACCCGAGGTAGACATAGAGATCCCGCTAGAAGGTTTGATAGGTCTAGGATCGAGTCTCAAGTTATCGGGTAGAGCACTGTTCTCGACGCGTGCTGGTTTGAGACGAACAGATAGATAACTCTCGAGGGAGAACGACCTGTCGATGTTGTATTCGAGTTGACACCGGAGACAGCGTTCGCATAAATGCAGACAGTCGATGGACGTAGTCTGATTTACCGAAATCGTTACTGCTCTGTGGCTTGAAAAATTTCCCAGGCAGACGCAATGTCATGCCGGATACAAGTTCAGCGGCGGAACATTGGATATCTGCCTTCAAACCCGTTGTGATACCTAAGAGAACGAGCGGTGAGGTTTCGTACCAATTATCGTTTTCGTGTGCTCGAAGAGCACTTTTAAGCTGGCGATGAAACCGTTCAACTAAACCATTCGATGCTCGATGGTAGGCGGTAGTGCGTATGCTTTCCGTACCAAGCAGCCGGGTCAGTTAGGAGAATAATGTGGACTCAAATTGTTGTCCTCGGTCAGTCGTGACAGTCGAGGGGCAACTGTACAGTGCTATATATCGTTCTACGAAGCGGTGAGAAACTGTATCCGCCCTTATAGACGTGACGGGAATAGCTTCGGGCAATCTTGTAAAACGGTGGATGCACGTGAGTATGTGATCACACACATGCGATGGCAATGGTTCTACAATATCTATATGAACGTGATCGAAGCGAGCATCAGGCGTAGCGAACGTGCCGATGAGGGCAGCTACATGCCTGTGCACTTTTGATCACTAGTACAATTGGTAATAATAATAATTCTTTTCATTGAACCAATCGCGTTCTGTTGACAAAAATAGGTCACTACAAATTCACAAATAACTACCGAGTTTACTGCAACTAGTGCAGTAGAGGGCTAGAATAGCACCCACTTGACATAAAAAAATACTTGGAACCATCCGGGAACAACAGAAAGCGAGCTCAAAGAAATCAATCGGTTTATATAAACTCGCAACAAAGATATTGGACACTGCACATCAAATCGCGACTGATTATTGATCATTCTGAGACGAAATTAATTTATCACATCACTTCAAATTGTAGGAATAACTACAACTCATATTACTTTGTGTCATTATTGAAAACCGTAGTTTGTTTACTATTTTGTTTTATGCCAACAATTTACCAGTTAGTGTGATGGCAAATGTTCGGTTGGGGGAATAGTTTGCTGGAAGTGACAACTTAGCGGGTTTTGAATTTGTAATTCCTTACATTACTAAAAGGTGTGATTTTATTGTGATAACTTCCGTCTCTGAATTCTCATAGCTTGAACTCATTTCGAAAGCTCGCGTAATTTACCGTAGTAACATTTCGCTAGTATATATAGAGTATGAACTTATTGTAATATGTTTCTTATGTCTTGATTGTGTAAACCATCATTTGTTTGCTTGGAATGTTGTTATCATTTGGGAAGGTTATTTATTGAGCCTGTTATTCACGATCAATTGCAACTTCCGTTCACAAACACTGTTTGAATCCAAT
The DNA here is from genome assembly GCA_946903255.1 of Schistosoma spindalis. Taxonomy (NCBI): domain Eukaryota; kingdom Metazoa; phylum Platyhelminthes; class Trematoda; order Strigeidida; family Schistosomatidae; genus Schistosoma; species Schistosoma spindalis. Next base: position 5,202,993 of record OX336417.1, on the reverse strand, counting down.
TTGATAGAAAATTAGGATGGAATAGAGTATCGTTAAAATAGCTGAGCATTTGTTAGTATTTCCTTAGTCTTTCACTTTGTTTGTCCTGTCGGTGGAATGCTTTGCCCGATCAAGTGGTATCAGCCCCATCAGTGAATATTTTCAAAGAGAAACTGGACCTTCACTGGAAGCCAACCTGTTAGGATTAACGCAGGTTCACTAACCTACTATCTTTATTACTGAAGACTGAAGACTGAAGGTTCGAAAATGTGGTGTATATGCAAGATATCTTGTTTCAGACTTAATACAAGTCTCGACGCTTCAAGCTATGACCTAACTTACTTAGTGTCTCATGTTTGTTTAACTTCCTGATCTAACACAACCTTAAAGCTCTTTCGAACGCAATCGAAACTAACTGCCTGAAGTATCTTAAGTATGGAGTTGTTCATTAAGTCATTTATATAGTTAGCTAATGAGAAATGCACGTATAATCTCTTCAAACCAACTTCAACATTATTGTTTTGGCTCCTTTTTTCACTTTGATTGATGGCAAATTATGGTGGTGTATACACCTGTATGTCGCATGTTAATCTTCGTTTATATTCCTAAAACTTAACATGTTAATACGACGGTATACCAGAAGTAAATATACGAAATTTTAGTAGAAGCTATATATTTCATATATGTTTATCCACAGAAAAACTGTGATTGCCGACTAAATAAACGGGGGTTTGGGGTCGGTGACATACCAATTCGTCAATTAATTCTGTCTTACCTTATTTAGGTAAAACAGAGTAATTTAGGCTAGTAAGTGGACAACAAACAGAGTAGTTGGTGAACAGGCATGAACACAAACAAAGCACATATAGTAACATAAATGTGGTTAACAAGGGCATGGATAACAAAAATAAATATATAGAAAGCCACGATTACTTATAAGAAATGTAGAATTATTAGGAATGTAAGACGAACTCAATAGTCATATGATGTCTGATTTATCAATATTTGTCCAACAATTAGAATGCATCCATATAGGAGATATGAAGAGTCACTATATCTTTACACTGTGCTCTACCTCGAAAATCTTCGTCCCAGAGTTGTTCCAAAAGTAATCTACTTATAAATAGCCACAAAATTATCTCAACCCAGAACCTTAGACTAAAAATACACTTGATGAGTTTGCTGATCAGTATCTACAAATCATCCTACAAGAACTGAATGTATTCCAAACTTATTGGTTTTTGTTTCATGACTAAGTCCTCTATGCTCACGGTAGCCTGTAGGAAAATCTAAGATATATTGAGTGTTGGTTAATTGATATGAGGTAAATGGCTTGCTGAACAAGTCAGAACTCGTGGTAGGAACTAGCTCATAGAGTTAACTAACTAACCTACAGAGTTAAAGTTTCTGTAAAATTGAGGTGTAATTACAATCAAATTTAGGATAAGCAAAATACAAAGTTTGAGACTAAGAACTGAACTTGTGACCCTCTTAACCATCACCTACATTTCAAAGAACTGACTAAAGCAGCTTGACTTTAAATGGTATTATGATCTGATAAACGTCTGAGTAATTGTCATTGGAGTCAGAGCTGTTGCCTTATTACCAATTTTTTAGTAGTTGTGATCGATGATTAACCAGTGAAACTTGGTAAAAAAAAGTAGCATTTCATATACCTCATAGAATTCCATTTTGAAGGAACCACTGAGGCTACCTAAATACCCAAACCAAAGCACGTTAATTCGCACTTGAACTTGTAGACCACGAATTGACAGAGAATTGCTTTGACTAGTAAGCCACTTTCCCACTCGGAATAACTAAATACCCACTGAACACAATATTTTCTCGTAAATACTTGCAAGTTAAGAAGTGGTTTACTTTTGAATTGACTTTGGATTTAAACTAGTTATACCAGTAAAACTAATTTAGGTGAATACTATTGAGTATCAAAGAACGGAATTTAATGTATTAGCATCTATAATAATAAAAACCAAACATCAATATCATAGTTCGACAGAATGTGATGAAAAGGCACATGTGAAGAAATACTGGTAGTCAAGACTTGGATGAAGATAAAAAAATGAATGTATCTGCGCCACTGCGACCAATCCTGAGTTGTGCCACCAAGCATCTTTGGCTACTGATTGTGATTGTCAAGCAGACCCTGACCAAGTAGTCTACGCCTACTAAAGTGACTTGGATCAGTAGGCATTTAGTTTATGTTGTATGGCATGTTTTGTTCGGAATTTTTAATGTTTCTCTGATATTCGTATATCTGACATTGGAAAACATATTTTCTTGTATGGTTCAAAGTGTTATGTGTTATATCCGTTTACCACTTTTACAAATCTTTTACTTTCGTCTCTCACCACTAACCTTTTTTTTGCTTTTTTTAAGTTGTTATGCTTTTTGTCTCACTTCGAGCTTGTTAAAACTAGCTTTGAAACCGATGCTAATTTAGTAGATGCCTTTAAAGTCTATTGATTTTAAAAAAAACTATCAATAATTTATTTACAGACGTTGTGACATTATGTGAAGCACCTAGGTATTTTTTATTTGTTTTCTGGACAGATCATTGAATTTTCTGTTTTTAATTGATATTTGTGGGGTCTTCCTTGTGTGACCTTTCTACACCAATCAAAGTGCTTAGAAACAGATTTTCGCACTACAGCATAATCGCAACTTAAGTATGAGCTGTTTCACAAAATTCTAGAAATGCTTGGAAGTCAAGTATTATGAGAACCTCACAGCCTACGCATCTCTTCTGGTTTCAGAGATAAAGTTCTTAATAGAGATTAATATAAATGGGACTGATAGGTATTACGCACGCTGTTTGATTAGCAAACGGACATATTTACCACATTAAAAGTGAGCCAGGTTGACAAAATCCTAACAAGCTTTCCTAATAAGTGACGAGATTTCTCCAGATAACAACCTATCAAGTCTGAAGATACCTTGAGATCAGATAAGTGGTCAAGTTTCTCAGTCCGTATTATCGGTGTTCTGAAACAAAATTCCACGTAACGAGGGAGGGAATCAAGTCCCATGCATGGTTGCATTGCCGCTCCAAAGTATCGGTATACTCTGCATTTTTCCAGTGTTTTCACCAAATAGAACGATGCCATTTACATACTATATATCTATTAGTAAGTTTTGAAGGAGGAAATAAATTCGTGCGAAGTTATATGAAGAAAACGTTATTAGTAGTAGTACATCCGTTGCAAAATCAACTAGAAATGAAGATATCCAGAAACGCTAAAGAACATCACTTGAAGCTAACAATTTATATGGAAATTCACTTTTATCTTATACTCGACTAGTAGTAGTTTAGGAGAGTCTATACAAGATTTATTTACTCCATCGGTGCAAATTTTAACCGCAAGTATTGTTTTAAATTTGTTGGTCAACATAGTTGTGTGACAGATAAAATTCAGTCGTTGAAAAATTATTTAATGCATAATGGTTATGTTTTTGTTGTTCTACCTTAGGTCCATGCACGGCCGTTCTAGTTTTCAGGCCCTTTGATTTCATTCCGTTTTAGTGTTATGAATATTGTACAATGCATCTTAGTGTTAATAAATCAGACTATTTACCATCATTGATAGTGCAGAAATCAGCTGTTAACTTCTATATTGGTCTTTGCCTCGCCTTATTGTCGACCTTATTCATTGGAACTAGTTTTATATTTAAAAAGCTTGCACTTCGTCGAAGTTCTAGGAATGGATTTAGTGCTGGTGAGTAAACTCATTCGTTTTGACTTCATTTATATATAAATTTAACGATATGTGCACTCGCCAGTAAGGTGTATGTAGAGTTTTAAGTAACATATGTTTCAGGTGAAATTTAAGACGGTGTTGTAGGCGGAAACTCGGGTTGAATTATTCATTCTAGTATTAACTTTTGAAGGATATTATTCATAGTCTGTTAATAGATTCACTAAACACTTCAGCACTGATACTGAAGTAGTAAAGTAATGTTTCATCCAGTTCCACTGAACTCGAACAAATGGTGTTATTTTTATAATGAGTCAGAATCGTATATGGGGGATCAGTTACTTAATGGTTTAAGCTATTGGTTTCCAGCCATTGAGTCAAAAGTTCGGATCATTTTTTGTCATCTTTCATATGGTAATCGGATAGTCTCTCTAGCTGTCAAATACATTAGGTTGGCTCGAGAATGCATATACAAAACTGAACTTTGTAAATGAGTTGGTCGTAGCTTACTAATTATAAATGACTTTATATTTTCTTCATTGGTTGGGATGAGCGTTGTGGATCATGAACTACTGCTTCTTTGACATGTTATAATGGTTAAAGACGGATTGAAGTGTGCATATTCTTTATCCACTTGAACCTAGTATTGAAGCTGATGACTGTTAATAGGTAATCACATGTGATTAAAGCTTAAAGATAACAGTTTATTCCTCACATATATTGTTTCATTATCTACCAAAAAAATGTGCCAATCTGTATATGAATTCTTGTACGTTTGTTAATTAATCTATATTAACATAGTCAAAAATGAGTAGTTAGTGAATAATCGGTAAATTTACCGCATGGTAGTCATAAGATATGATCAGCGAATTTAGATGACATGGTTTTAAACCCATTTCGATTGTAAAGTCGCATCCAGTTTTCGTATTCCGCTCATAAGTGAGTATTAGTATTACTTCACACTTTGCTTTTATCGATCTCATTAGTTCATTTTGTACTAAACTGTTCCTGGTTTCTTCTCCACTGAAAGTGTTACTATTATTATTATCTGACTATATCGGTCTTCATTTAGATAATTCCCTCTCATAATTTAAGCATGTGAAATGTGAAATATCCACAAGACCCCTTCTGATAATAATCATCATATACTCACTAGTGACTGGCTTCAAGAGGTATTTCCTGAAGTTCTAGTGAAAAGCCGTGACTAGTGGAGTTCAACCAGGTCAGTTGTGAGATAGTAACTCACTGAAGACAATGGTGGATGTGTTGCTCAATTTGGTGAATTGGTTTAAGTAAGACATTAACACCGCTGGATATCGGTCAGCTCAGTTGTCTGGTGGCTAAACGCTCACTCACGAGACTGATAGGCCTCGTGTTCGAGTCTCGCAGGACGGGATCTTGGATGCGCACTACTGATGAGTCTCACTATAGGACTAAACGACCGTCCAATCATTCCAGGTTTCACATGGTGATCAATTGACTCATGATCTCAACTATTAAAAATATTAAAAAGGAACGTTTGAGAAATTACTTTTCAACTTATTATTGTTGAGTCAATTGATCACAATTGACTTAAATGATTTGCTCGAATTCAAATGACCTTAATTAACATCAAGAATTAATCTCTTTGTTTTCAATAGATTTTTCTATAATAATTTAGTTTTAATAATTTGTTTGATTAATTTAAAATTTCTGAATACTCATAAATTTATGCATTTACTTTTGGTTGTTTGCTTATATTCACATTTAATGGATTGTAACTTAAATATCAAGTATGGATTATATGTATACGGCTTTTAATTACAATGTAAACACCTGTGTGGAATGTGAGGTTTGAATCTGGAACTCGTACTAGTTGAAAGTCAAATATTTTAGTCAATAAAATCCAAACCTTCGATTTGTACAGTTTTGTATTTCTTATGATAATCAATGAATTATATCCACACATAAAAGGAAATTATTAACCGTCGTACATATGTGTATGTGTATGAAAACAATAGAGAGGGTCTACTTAACCAGCTTTAAACCGAATTTTTGTACGTCTGTGACGGCTAGTAAACCTATCTGCCTGGATCGTAAAGAAATTAAACCAGTTGATGAGACAACAAAACTGACCCTGGTAAGCTGATACATACTGTCATATTATAATTGGACTAAAATGAGCTTATTTCAGTACGTAATGAGAACTTCAACAATTTGTTCAATCCTCTTGTGAATAGTTATTTATGTGAAACTAATGTATAAATGCTTTTTTATTATTCTTATTATTAATTTTACTAGGTGATGGATCCCTTAGTTATTTGTGTGAATGGATGTGGTGGATGGGTTTTATTCTAATGGGTATTGGTGAATTTGCCAATTTTGTAGCGTATACATTCGCTCCAGCTATACTAGTGACACCGTTAGGTGCATTATCTGTACTTGTTAGTGCACTGTTAAGTGTACGTTTTTTAAATGAACGTTTAAATTGTATCGGTGGATTTGGATGTGGTATATGTTTATTAGGTTCAACTTTAATTGTATTACATGCACCAAAAGAACAAAATTTAACATCATTACATGAAATGTGGTTAAGAGCTACCGATCCATGTAAGTTTTATATTCTATATTGTACATTCATAGCATTTTATCTTTTTACATAATTAATGAAGCATAAGAATTCCCAATTAGAATAATAACAGACTAAATTGATATGGCCAGAAAATACTTATTATTTGGATATCTATAACTTTGACATGATTGTACAAGTAAAATATCAAATCACAATCAATATTACAATTGATAAGTCTCAATGGGTGCATATTTAAGATTTTTTTAAATGCAAAACAGAGTAAACTATTCAATGGTTTACTGGGGTGTTACTTTCAGATCGATGAATGACAATCACATCAATTAATAAGTTAGAAAGGAAAGAAAGAACTTACAATTAAAATTATTCTCCAGAATAATGTATTACAAAACAATCATTTTAACTGGTTACATCATCAGGAACAAACAAAATAATTCACTAAATATCCAAGTTTTATAGTTTGGTTTGGTTTAGTGATTTATAGAAATCGATTAGATACGAACTATAAACGAAATTTTATTATTAACTGTTAGTAATTGAATAGTTGTTCATAGTTCAATTATACATCACAGATAACTGTTTCATTCCTAGTCGTAAAAGTTTTTAGTGATACTATATTCATTCGTGTAAAGTTTTTAGTGAAACATTGTTGCAGTGTCCTATGATTTTCCATAATTCTCCACTTCATATTCGTCTAATTTCCACAGTAACTTGAAGAAATTGGTTGCTCACTTGGATTAGCAGCTTAGTAATTAAGTAAACTAAACAAGCATCCATAATAGTAAAACATTGGTTTTAAGCCGATATCTAAACAAAATTAAAGAGGAAATAGGTGATTGATAAACGTATGTTGAAAAACTGACCGATATTATATCTTTCTGTACTTATTGCACACAAATCTATTTTGTCATTTTTTGGGTAATCAGCAATTTTTAACTAAACTCAGAAAGAAATATTACTTACTCATAACACCAGAAAATTGTTCCACATTTCTCACAATATAATATGATGTCTGTCCAATGTCCCTGAAGTATTTAGAAGAGAGTTTGATATTTCCCAATGAAGTAATCCTCTACTCATTCAAAGACTACTAACTACCCAATCCTAACTCAGTTTGGATAGTACCTCTACGTTCTAAATAGTAGTAAAATCTATACTATACCCCAGACTCTGATTGACACCTAAATTATCTTGAAGTATCTACATAAATAAACGCACAAATATTTTTTTAATGTATCACTAAGAATGCTAGGAATCTTATTCAACAGTTTTACAAGGGATATAAAATTTTTAAAGTTCAAAATCGGTTTTCCCTGTCAGTTCTTCAATTGTTCTATACACGATTCCACTTACTCTCCATGTTTTAATGCGTAGACTCACCAGTAAGCCGACGAAATGTTTCAATGGGACATCGAGGGTATGTACCCTTGTGACTTACAATTATGCATGTCGCCAACAACGTACTTCACTTCAGAGTTTACCTTGAACAGACAGAAAAACAAACCTGATTTATTAATGTTCCCAATACAATTCAGATCAAAAGATGAATGTATCTGACGTGTTTTTTTATTCAAACGAACTCATTCCTACTTCATAATGTCACAACAGATTATGTCTTAGTCAATTCAAAGAATTTATTTAACTCTTATGGCCCGAGATCTGACTTCGATTTGGACGAGCATATGAATACTCCATGAATATAGATCTTCTATTTAATTCTGTATGTTACACTTAGGTTAACCTGTTTGTGTGATAGAAATAATAAAATACAAAACACAGATTAATCTGTATTGGTTTACTTCATGCAATAGTTTATTCAGACAGAAATTAATTATGAGAAGCGGGAGAGTGAAGCGAGGCGGAGAAGACAACTGTACCAACTCCTTTTGATAATGCGTGAATCAATATCTACAGGCGGACATAAACGAGCTAAAGACTTGTGATAAATGAAGTAAGCGATAAGCACACACACACACTCATGTAAAAACAGTCAAGGTCAATGAGCGAACAATTGACAAGGTCAAAATGTGACTCAAGTAGAGCAAATTAATCGATTTGTCTGAAATCTAGGGTAACCGATGTGGGGTAACATTACACTCTACATGCTTTTTCTAAAAACTTATATGTAAAAGGACTGATGTTTAACATTCCTTTTCAATTTTCATACTAAGATATTGATGTTATCTTTGTCTAATCGTAAGTGTAAGTCCAAAAGCCTATGCGTTTATGTAATACATAAACGCATACACTTGGTTTCTGTGTCTATAGGTTCTTATCAATCATTTCACTTAAGAATCACATTCACTTTGATCAAAACTTAAGATAAAAATTCTTAAAAAAATCAACTTGTTTAGAGTTTGGAACTCTGAAGTTGTCACTTCAATATTCTTATATTTGACTCATTATACATTACATTAATGCATTTATTTATCTGAGTATTTTGTCCTTATATTTGATTGTTTTTCTTTTCAGCTTTCATTATCTACAGTTTATTCGTTATATTAATGTCCATTGTATTGATTTTTATTTTGGGTCCACGTTATGGCAAAACAAACCCAATTATCTTCACATTGGTCAGTGGAAGTATTGGCTCATTGTCAGTTGTTGCTTGTAAAGGTATTGGTGTAGGATTAAAAGTGAGTAGAAAATGAGCTTTGAGATGTTGGAGAAGATTTGTAGCTCAGGTGGATAATCTTGATACAGTTTTGTTCTGTGAGTTGAATGGTTTGGTCGTGGAGCTTTCATCGTTCTTCTGAACGACATCATCAGCACAAACTTCAGGTAGAAGTGAAGTGTTCGAGGTCTACAGGGCAATCTGTGAGCCATATGTGCAGAAATTTGAACATCACTTCTACCTGAAGTTTGTGCTGATGATGTCGTTCAGAAGAACGATGAAAGCTCCACGGCCAAACCATCCAGCTCAGAGAACAAAGCTCCATCAAAAAAGCTTCATATTTTCCTAAAAGACTTGTTGATTTATCCTTTGTATCCCTTATTATACTTAAATTACTTATAAATAGTAATTAAACTGTAATCCAGTAGCTCACTTTTGTTCTGCTTATCTTGGTGTTGAATTACGGATGAGGTAGAACACTTGAGTGTTTTTACCTATAGGTGTATACTCCTCAGATCAAAATACGTTTACAATCTGAAAATAAATTAAAATGATTGAATGTAACTTATTCGCAAAGTACAGTTTTCTCTGTTCATTTTTAAGTCTCAAACTTCAATTATCACGCCTAATTGTGCTACCCAGTTACGAAAACCTAACCATCACTCGATGGGTAATGTTATCTGGTGTAAGAGAAAGTTGGAAGGAATCTGGGAGTGGTCAAATGAAGACATGATATTAGTCAGCGAAGTCACTGACTGTTGAACTGATCTATGTTAGTAGATGCCGACTACCTGGTTGGTTTTCGTGTAATAACCACTATCAGCGATTGATTGGTTTCATGTCATCATGCTAATACGGTATAGCATTTTGGGCCAACGCACACTTGTGTAGTGCCCTACGTTGATTATGACTAACTGTAAATGAAGTAAGTGGGACAGAATTCGAATCCTCTACTAACTGGTTGAAAGATGAACACATTGGCAATTAAGCCGCCGTCCAACTGTAGAATTAGCATCCTCATAATATATAACATCCAAACTTGATGAGAAAGTGTTCTTGACGTTAATTCTATTTTAATGGTCGAGATCATGAGCCGTTGGATGCCGGCTCATGTGGTCTAGTGATTAGTGACTGGTAGATCCTGGGTTTGGATTTCGCGAGGAGGGATTGTGGGTGCGCACTGCTGAGTATTCCCACAATAGGACGAAATGGCCGTTCAATGCTTTCAGGTTTTCCATGGTGATCTAGTTTCAATTGACTCATGATCTCAACTATTAAAATTTCTATAATATCCACAAAACCCTTTCTGATATTAATTCTATTCAAATTGACTATTTTATGATCGAACGGAATTATCAAAAATATTGTTGTATTTTTTTAATCACATTTATTTAATAATTAGTATATGTCATTTACTTAGTTTCTTCGTATTTTTCCCACCAAAATCACTTTTTACACAAAAAATATTTTAGAATGCATTCACTGTTGGCTTTTCATCGATGTTCTCATCATGGTTTTTTTGGTTTCTGATGATCTGGCTTATTGTTGCAATCACAATACAAATGTATTATTTAAATCGAGCATTGGATTTATTCAGTACTGGCATAATTACACCGTTACTATATGTGTTCTTTACTGGCTTTGTAATTATTGCATCAACAGTGTTATTTCATGAATTGTATGCATTGAATTATATGGATTATGTTGGTTTAATATTCGGTTTGATATTCACAGTGTTAGGTATTGTTATGATTACTGTGCTAAAGGTGAGTGTCAGTATGTTGATTTGTTTAAGTGGTATACAACTTTGTACTAAGAATCAAATAATTTACTAATGAAGAAAAAAAAACAAAAAAAAAAGAAACCAATTTTTAAAACAAAAACCCGAAAAGTTTTTCACGCCTCTTCTCTCTCTCTCTCTGTCAGACGGAACTGAATTATGTGCTATCTATACTTGTGCAGTTTTGAGCACTAATTCTATGATATTAGAGACATTAGAATTGTTTTATTTGTGATTCAGTGTAACAAATTGATTTAGTTCGTTTAGCACATTAAGAGTGTTGTACATTTTGTCAAGGTTTTAAATGTAATTAGTCAGTTTGATCATCAGAAATCTTGTAGATGAGAAGTATCTATTTATAAATTATGAAAATTGGATCAGTAGTCGTATGCAGGTTCATATACTGAAAGAGTTAAGTCATACTTGTTGTGTGTTAGCAATAAAGATATTACCACATCTCTTATTTGCCTAAACATAAGCTGGTCCTGTTCTGAAATTAATTATTTAAACTACTGATCCTAAATACTTCAGTGATACGGTCTTTCATTATTAAGATATGCCTTGCTAGCAAACATCAACTATGATGAGACATAAGTCTAAAATTCTTGAAAATGAACTCGGGAAATCGATGCTTGGGTATTGGTTTCCTTTTACTGAGAACGTGTTGACTTTTTGGTATGTGTTTTTAATTAGGCTTGACTCAGATCAATATTGACTCCGCCTGTAGCTCTTCTAGGGTCACTGTTGGTCCCAAGCCTGGGTAAAGGAGGTGGGGTCGGTTACTCCGTCCCGTAGGAAACAACCTTGCTAAAAAAACGTTTAACAAATTAAACGTATGCTCCAGATCAATATTATGACTAATTAAATTGACCATGGCAAAATTCAGTATTATGACCTTTTTCGCATTATTATTGTGATTTGTTCAATAAGGCAATACCATGTAGTTGAAACTTATTTGGATTTGTTATTCCATCTCGTAAAATACCATATATATTTTAGTGTCTACTTATCTTATTGGTTTTACTAAGACATGAGAGTTGTCTTTAAAGTTTCATCTTGTTGCTTGTTTACCCATTATTGTCATCGCTGAAGTGTTTACTATTCGTCAATCTGTTTAGTCACTATATACCTGTTTTACATTAAAAGTATCCCTCACCATCTATAATTTGAACTTCGAAACAACTACGAATCATACCAGCTTACCTCTCTAGTTATACAACTTAATAAAGTATAATATTTTTGCATAAAAGAACAATGATATAAGTAATCACTAAAATCTAATGAAATTGATGACGTATAACATTACTTGTTCATGAGTTTAGTAAAATGCAACGCAGGTTTTCTTTTAATTTCATCTCCATCTTTTTAATATGATCTACTGAATTGGGCGACTGCAGACGAATATCATGTAGCTTTGAATGGTATCAGTTATCATTCGTCAGCAAAATGTATCTCCAATTTCATGAGAATTTTTACTCGATTTTTATGTGATTCATAATTGTTTAATCGAAACTTGTTCGGTGAATTTCAACAGCCGTAAGAATCACTCTTTTAATGGTTGATTAGTGTAGTACCTTTTTTGTCCATGGTTGAAGGTAGAAAGTTAGTTTTTTGTAATTTTTAATTTAATAGTAAATCATACAGTAAAGAGTAAGATTTCTATTCGACGTTATTAGTTAAAACAATACAGTTGGTTTGTTAAGATATATACTTACGATAATTGTTCATGAGGATCGTTTAATATGAATTTAGTTTTTTGTTGTCTTTATAATAATCATCATCTGTTCAGTGTTGACCAACTTCGAAAGATAATCTTGATGTCCTCATGGAAAATCGTAATCAATAGGGAGATAAACCGGATTGGAAAGGAGACAGTAACTTACCAAGGATACTACATGATGGTCATTTTATGTTGTGCACTCATTGAGGTAAAGAATGTAGATCTTTGAATCCTGACTGGCTGATCTGGAGGGACTATGTTTATCGTGTTACCTGAAGACCCGATTCTTGTGATGATCATGAATATGCAATGTTGAGCTAAATACTATTAATGTTTAGTCTATCCTGGTTTTTAGTGATTGCATGGTTGACACAAATCTTTGAGAAGATTCAATTAAATCTAGAGTCATCTTTATAAATCTGTTAACCAAGTAGTACTATCTTATTTGAACCATAAATTAACGGATGATCTGCAAAATAATAGAATTATCAACTGAATCAATGAAATGAAGTATTGTAATCCGTTCATTCTTATATTTCCCATTGTACACATCAGTTTAGTCATTTTTAAATGTTATTCGTACTTTTAAATTTGCAAAATAATTCACCATATCTTCATTATGTTTGTTTGCTGCTGTTGTAATTGTGTGTTGCTATGTTTTTTCTCTCACTGTTTTGTCAGGATTGCAATTTCTCATGGAAGAGTTTACGAACATTGTTTCAGGCAAAGCATTCAAGCTACTCGTCATCAAACAGTTCATTTGGCATGCACAATAAACTTTATCGTCGTATTACTGCATTCAAGCCAACATTGAATGAATGGAAAACTCAACATAGTAGACATTTATCATTTGATCAATCGAGTACCGAAAAGTTAATCTCTGACCATCATTCTGACTCTGAAGTCACTGATGTTGTGCAGCTATTGCCGCATATAACTAGTCGTAATATTAATCAAAATGGTCATTTGATATCAGGTAAGGCAAGAATAACAAGAATTCAAACATTTTCTGATTCTCCACATTCTTATACTCTGACAAATGAAATACTTTCTGTTTCTAGTTAATCTAACACTTTGAGACAAACTAAACAAGATTCATTTCATTTATAACAAAGACAATCATCGTAAATGTGTAGTTATCCTCATAGGTGGAAGATATATATATATATATATATATATATATATATATATATATATATATATATATATATATACTCTCAAAATCACGTTATATGTCACATTTTTATTCGTGCTTTAAGTTACTTCTATTTTCAACCGTTCCATTTAGATCATTCAACTTTCCATATGTACTGTGAATCCTTTTCATTATTTTTATCATCACTATTTTTCTTTTTTTCTTTTTTTCTTTTTGTTTGGAATAATTCTAATTTGATTTTGTATAGGACAGTATTTTCTAATTGTCAATAAGTAGTATGAGTTGATTTATTTTTATTGTTGTTGCTTTCCCCCCGCCCTCCCCGATATTTATCAAACATTAACCACTTATACTTTTATTATTGATTATCTAATTGTAATATTTACAATAAATTGAATTAATCTTATTAATTTTGTAAATTTTATTAACATTATTTAAGTAAATTATTCAGACTACTTATTAATTTACTGAATAATTTACTTGATTATTATTTAGATATCTATTTACTTATTCATTCATTCATTCATTCATTGTTATTTACAAACACTGATATGTAAACAAAATGAATAAGATTTGAAATTGCAGTTTAGTATTGTTGTTTGTTTGTTTGTTTTTCTATGTTTTTTTTCTTTATATGAATTTTTTGTTTCAATTTTAGAATTTAATAAATAAAATTATAACCACAGAAGAGTTGTTATGGATATTATAGTAATTTCAATAGTTAAATTCATGATTAGACGGTGGAGCGATTTCGTGGATTAGTTCAAGTTAGACATTAACACAGTCGGATATTGACCGTCTCAGTGGTCTAGTGATTAATCGCTCGCACGCGAGACTGATAAGTTCTGGGGTTTGAATCTAGCGAGGCAGGATCGTGGATGCGCACTACTAAGAAGTCCCACAATAGGACGAAACGGTCATCCAATGCTTTCAGGTTTTCCATGGTGGTCTAGCTTCAACTGACTCATGATCTCAACTATTGAAAATAGTAAATGATTGTCAATCTTAATATCGTCGATCAGTTATTACAATTGATGCAGAGCAAAGATAAGCATGTCATATTGTATATGAGATGTAAGTTTCAATAGATGTTATCTCATTTCAATGAGACCCTGAGAACTTTGTTCTCTGATTATTCAATAATAACTTCGAGTTAATAAATGGAGTTTTCAATTTAAATGACTGAGCTAATATAAACTGGCCGATAATATCCATAAAATTCAGAGTAAATATTACAAAACAATAAGTAACTTGTCGGTCGGTCGACGTAAGCCCTTGATGTTAGTATGATATTATAACCAATGTGTCATTGATAAATACTACCATGTAGTACACCATTATTGTTCAAAAAGTAACCACGACAATTAATAATTGAGTTTAAGACTGCTTTCCTTTCTCAATATCATACTGTTTAATATCAAGCGAGAGATTTACCAACTCTGCAATCATTCATAATCTCAGTGATTATTTTAAACTTTCTCCCATTACTAGCATAAATTTTCACTACCTAATTTGTTAAACATTTGACTAAGTTCCAATCAAGTACTTTCACTCTACACTCCCATTCTACGAAGAAATATCTAACAGTTTGTTTTATTAAAATGGGAATCCTAGTTACATTTTCTTTTCTAAACAAATCGGATACAACGATAATCTAGCTGAATACCTGATTCAATTTGTTTGCTTCTGATTAAAATCATTTCAGATGGTAATAATAATCCATTCATTCGACATCATATATTTGATTACAGTAAAGAATTCTCAGCATAAAATATAGAAGTTACAACAAACTTCTTATTTTAAAAACATTTAAGATGTAAATAGTTAAAATGTATAAATCAAGTTTTTAAATAGTAATTAGGAGCCATTCATATTCATTCAAAAACATTTATGATCAGTCTTGTTCCCGTAACACCTTTGTTCATTCATTAATACATTAGATGTATAAAATCTGTTCTAATGACTTTTTATTTTTGCAAATAAATTTAATTTGTAGACAAAATTGGTCAGTGAGACTATAATTTATGGATGACCTTTGAGCGACGCTAGACTGACCTTGAAAAAGTCCATCTACTTACTAGAGCTAAATGACGGTTATAAACCTGTATGGAGGATAAAGATTATGATTTATAGTTGATGGTTAATGTTAGAAATTAGATTTAGGGTTTTCATCACGAACTGACATCAGCTATAATTCCAAAAAGCTCTATTTAACCAAATGGGTGAGTGGATTTCGCGCCAAAATCCCACACTTGTTATCTTATACGTGTTCATTCATTCACTTAGGGTGATTTTTTATTTTTATATATCACATTGAAATTTCCAATAAAATACATTAGTTAGTTCAATATAGTTTCATTCTTTTCAGAACGCGAAATCACTTTAGTTATTTATTTTTAAATATGTACTATTTAAAACGGGACAGAATTTATTTGGAATGTTTCCAATGTTTAATAAATAGGTTGTATTGAATACTTTTAGTTGCTTAAGTTTTACTGAGTGAGTGCTGAATATTGGAGTGTAGTTTTCACCAAATGTTTCATTCCAGGAGTCTACCGTTATCTGCAATTCGCTGATTTGAATATTTTTGTGTAGTGCACTCCAAAATGTCAGATGAATCAGTCAGTCAGCAACAGCGTAGAACTCAGCACGTACATACATAAGTTCGAGTTGCCATATTAGCACACAGATACAATCGTCTATTCAAATCCCATAGTGGTAGATGTAGTAAGAGTATAAGCAGTAATCGGAAATATTAGGGTTTGAAAATGTTATTGAAGGAGTATAATCCAGTGAAATAGATCTGGGAAGAGAAAAAAGGGATATGAAGAATTTAGAAGATTAGAATTTGGGAGGACACAAGGAATGGATGCACCTGCTCCATTGTAAACGATCTTGAGCCATTTCATTCAAGGTCTCTAACCATCGGTTGCTATCGTCTCGCGGATCCCAATCAGGTAGTTTACACCAACCAACATAGCTCAGTCCACTTGTCAGTGAATTCATGGATTTGTGCCAGATGAACAGCACAAATATAGTGAAAGTTAATGCTTGAAATGAAATCGTTTATGAAAACTATATACTAATATGTAGCACTTTTATTTATTTGTTTAATCACATAAACATAGGTACAAGAAGGCACCAAATAGATATGCGCCACATAAATCATTCGATTCACGTTAGGGTTGGGATACTACCCGGGTGCCCAAACTGAAGAATGTGGTTTTCTTAGTGGGCCACACCCGAAGCCTTTGACCTAAAAGTCTGATCCAGAAGGCAGTGGAGCGACGTAAGGAGATGTAGTCTTATGGTAGCCGGTGACCAACAAAAGGTTCATACGCCATTTGTTTTCTTAGGATCCTGAAGCCCATATACACCACTGGTTTGGTATCAGTGTTTTCCTAGGTAGATCCTCCGTATCCACCAACCCGGTTAAAGCGATGGACATTCACTTTTCATCCTCTCAATTTCGTAAACAACAACGCTGCCGCGAGATGGCAGTGAGTAGGGCTTCCCTGACACTGGATGTATACTTATGGCCATATGAGAGCATTTTA
Source organism: Schistosoma spindalis (assembly GCA_946903255.1). Classification (NCBI taxonomy): domain Eukaryota; kingdom Metazoa; phylum Platyhelminthes; class Trematoda; order Strigeidida; family Schistosomatidae; genus Schistosoma; species Schistosoma spindalis. Next base: position 5,185,905 of record OX336417.1, on the reverse strand, counting down.
AGAAGAAAAGTTGACTCTCCTCACTCTCGGCAGTACCAGGGCATTTGGGGGCAAAGTATGTGTCGGAAGTGTAGCACTTATCCATTAAATAAATGAAGAAATGTTGGATGTAACACAGTGAACAATGAAATCGTTGTGGATAATCTCGGTCGTAAGATAGGCTCACAATATTATCGAATTTGCTAAAATATTCCTAAGCATTTATTGAGTTAAATGTGTCACAGCTATGAATCAGGTCATGTACGTGATTACGTTTTAATCAATAAATTCGGAGAATATATAAAATTTTATGATTTTCGACAGTACAGTATGATGTAATTTCATTGAAACGAAACATTTCAGATAATTGCATTGGAGATATTTATATAAAAATAGATAGCTGTCTGACGGTTGAAGTTATTCAATTGCATATCATTTTTAAACTGGCGTGGACGTTAATTCGCCCTTTGAAGACTTACATTTGTGTAGACCAGTGCTGTAATTAAAAGTAGTCTTCGTAACAGTTACTGTTCTTTTGTAGAGCTGACTATTTAATACTCATATATGACTAGTTAGCTAATAATGTGATGTTATTACTACTTCATTACTGATAAGAATTTGTTACTCAAATCCTCCAACAATCAGATGTTTTCGTCATATTCAATGGTTGTCTAATTTATCTTTAAATTATCACGTCTATTGTAAATCTAATAAGCTTAAGTTTTCAGATATAGTGACTAGTTAGTTACGGTAACCATGTAGATAAAATGAAAGATATAAATGTAGGAGAATCTGAAGAATAAAGGGTTCTGACCGATGTGAGAAATTACGTAATAAAACTGTTATCAGTATAAATATGCATACACAAACCGTTAACCTATATATATCCATTTCGTCAGTTGTATAAAGGGGATTTCTAAACATATTTGTCTTAGCAACAAAGGAATTAGATATGCAAATCCAGGGTCAAATTGATTTCAGAAACTCAACAATTACGTCAAAAATGGGAATTAAGTACCGATCACTACAGGACATGATGGAAAACAAATATAACCATATAGGTATCCATATCAAGGTTGGACTTGATAGTTTCAAATAAATTGAGCATCGGGTAGAGAGTTAATAATAAATATACTTTTGTTATATATCAGTAAGTAGAAAAATTGTATTTCTAAAATTTTATGACTTGATGTAAGCCACTTCTTCAAAGTAAATAAATAACCGACATTAAACTAACACAGATTAAAATAGTACTATATAAAGATAAATTAGACAACCACTGAATGTGACGAAGGCATCTGATTGTTTGTTAGTTAGCAGATATATTAATAATCACTTAATCCTTCATATAATCATGAAAATATATATGAGATGAAACCAAGTTTACAGAATCTGTAACACAAACTCTAGTACAAAAATTCGTGGGTATTAAAAGAGATAGTAAGTTTGGCAAGCAAAACTACTGATCTCATAGACGTTACTGGTGAAATTTTGGATCGGAAACAAAAGATGATTTGGCATTCACCATCTTGTACCACATATAATACAGGTAAGATATTCGTTTGCCTATGAAGATTTAAACATACTGCAAAGCAGTCAGCTGTGTTTGTGGAATATATTTGTGAAATACAGCCTTTGAAATTTGAGATCTGAATACGTAGTTAGTATTTGATCATAGATGTGTTCACTAAGTTCCACACATACACTAGAACAACAGACTGGCCTAAATAGGCAGTGTTTAATTCATTTTCCCAACTAAAATTGAACTTTTTTAGAGATAACCGGATACTTATTTGTTTACTCTGAAGAAGTGGCTTACATTAAGCCACGAAATGTCAGAAATACAATTTTTCTACTCATTGAGATATAACGAAAAATATATTTATTATTAAATATGATAATAATTATAAAAGACTTTCACACTATACTGTATTGTGAAATAATATCCACTTTATCCATAATTGTTTGGGAAATCTTTACTTGAAGCCTGTTGATATTCAGATTCTCTGTCAATCATCTTTGTCAACATTCAGGTTAAACTCTACCCTCGTGAAAATATTTGGAAATAATTGAAAACTACTTACAAGTAGTTAAACAAAAACAAAACAAGTTTTTATATATTTTCTGTCGGAGATTGAAATACTGAATGAATATTCGACCATAAATTGTCATTTTAGAGCGCGTTTATTGTACTCCGGAAAATCATAAATTTTGACGCACAAGGAAGACCACTCTTTCTCAAACTAGAATTCAAACATGCATTTAATCAATATTCATTAATGTGAGGTAAAAATGTCAAAGAGTTGGCTAGACAACAGTTTACGTAACTGATGTCTTGCATGAACGGCCAAAATTAAAACTCTTGACACGCTGGGTGCATATTTATCTTTAGTTTATTACTTTCTTTTATACCACATTATAGGCTTGGCGAGACAATAATTTATCGACGAACCAATCAGGTATAAGATAACAAGTGTGGGATTTTGGCGCGAAATCCACTCACCCATTTGGTTAAATAGAGCTTTTTGGAATTATAGCTGATGTCAGTTCGTGATGAAAACCCTAAATCTAATTTCTAACATTAACCATCAACTATAAATCATAATCTTTATCCTCTATACAGGTTTATAACCGTCATTTAGCTCTAGTAAGTAGATGGACTTTTTCAAGGTCAGTCTAGCGTCGCTCAAAGGTCGTCCATAAACTGTAGTCTCACCTATAGGCTTTTCTTCAATTCATATAATTTTATTTCCTATAAAAAAATAGTTCTCTTCTAAAACGTTCAGCATCAACAAATATACATTACACAAAGCCTAATCAATTATTGCTTCCGGAAAGGTGTATTTGCATCTTTCAGTTTTACAAAGCATTCACTACTATGAGAAAAATAAATTGGGTACATATAACAATTGAGTGATTGTTTATGAAAACAAATAAGTCTATCTAATTGACTACTTATAAATTTGTAAGTAGGTAACTCGAACTGTTAAAACATTGTATTTACTCACTGTCGAATGAAACAAAAATTGTCGATGACTTTAAGAGTAACTTCAGCTAATATCATAATAGTGTAACTGATAAACTGACAATTTTAAAACCTTCAACTAAAATAATTCGGAAATTCGATTACTATTCAATGTACCCTATATACCTAATTGTAATCAGAATGGTGTGAAATTTTCACGTTTGTTGAAACTTATATCAAGAATTTCGAGGAAGTTATACAAAATCCCGATATAACTATTCAAGAGTATATTGTTTAATCTTTGGAGTTGATCAAATTTTATTGATGTTTATAAATGATAATCATTGTCTAATGTTTCATGATAAAATGGTAACAGATACGATATACCGAGAAAGAGTTTCATGTTGATGAATACAGAAAACATCAACAGCTAATGATGCATATAAGCCTAAATTGTTAGAAAATAATAACGCTTGAATTCAATTCATCTACTCAGAGCTTAGACATTAAAACTTTAAACATATTTCAAAGATGTAGGTATTTAACTAATCAATGACTTAAAGACCGGGGTGAGAAATCATGATCTTGACAGTAATTGTTTTTACTTGAAAATTGTAATAACACAGTAGGACGAAACGGTCGTCCAGTGCTTCCAGTTATTCCATGTTGGTCTAGCTTCAATTGACTCATGATCTTAGGTTTATAGAATAAAACTTATTTTAATTTAATAATGATTATTCATAGTATCTGTATCCTTTGTCATTTCAATGACCAATAATTATTTGATTAATTAATATCATAATCAATATCAATTCTCTATACAAATTCATGTTGTCCTAAGTAAGATAATATTACAATTTAATAAGATATTGTTTGCATTAAGAACATTGACAATAAACATGTTTGTTTGTTTATTTGTTTGTTTGTTGTTTCATGTCACTCATTCAATATTCATTTATATTAAAACATCATTGAACAATTGAGTAAAGAACATCTGTCATGGTGTTTGTTTGTTTTACTTCTAATATAATCCAATCAATAGATTTTTAATAATTAAGTGTGAAATAAACAAAAAAGTACAGATGTAAATTATCTATAAATAGGTGAAATTAATTGTTTAAATGTATTCAACATGTCACTTATTATTTATATTTAAAAGTTTGATAAACAATTAAATAAACAATAAATAATTCAATTTGTTTACTTTAATTTAAAAAAATAACCTGCTTAAAAAAAAGAGTACGAAACCATCTTTAAATGAGTCGTATTTAGAAAAAGTCAGTGCTACTTGTAAACTATGAGTTACTTATTTAAGCAAAAATGGATAGTGGCTAGCAGGAGAATCCAGCCACTATCCATCTTTGTTTAAAAAACTTGTGACTTAAGGCTATATCGAGGCAATCCGCACAGGATTTACATATGCCTACACGAGACTGATCAATTGTAGTCCTAAATAACAATGGCAAGATACAAGTAAAACAACACCAAGTGTATGAGTAACTCATGTTAAAAAAGAAATTATCGTTTAACAAACTAAATTAGTATAAATGCATGACGATTACCTCAAAGAATGCTTAATCCACCTGTAACCCTTATAAGGTTATTGTTGGTTCCAAGTCTGATTAAAGGAGAAGGATTGAACATGGGGTAAGCGACTCTAATCTAAAGAAAACAACTTTGCTAAAAAGACGCTAGCCAGAAAAAATTATTTAAACCTTTTAAACCCTTCAATTTGAAGAATCTTCATTCAGAAGAATTATGACGCCTCCTGGTGAAAACTCATATTCTTCGGAAGTCCGAAGACCAAAGCGCCTTCTAACAACCAGAGCAACAATTAATATAGGTACTTGAAATGTCCGGACAATGTGAGAGACCGGGAGGACTAGTCAAATAGCAATGGAAATGAAGAGATACAATTTGGTGGTCATCAGAATCAGTGAAACTCATTGGACCCAAACTGGACAGAAAATATTGAATTCGAGAGAGATGCTGCTGTATTCTGATAATGAAGAAGAAAATGCTTTGCACACCCAGGGAACTGTGCTGATGCTGTCCAAATAAGCATGTTAAGCACTTATGATATGGAAATCTCATGGACCCAGGATCATCAAAGCATCCTTCAAAACATTGGAAGTGGGAATCACAATGAATCTTATCCAATGTTACGCGCCTACCAATGATAGCAAAGATGACAATAGAGATCATTTCTACGAGAGGCTGCAACCGATCATAGCGAAGTGTCCAGGAATCACTTGTCAATTCTGATGGGAGGCTTAAATACCAAAGTTGGAATGGACAACAGCGAATATGAAGATATCATGGGACGACATGGACTGACTGGAAGAAAAGAACGAGAATGGATCTCACTGTATCACACTACAGGGAATCAGATCGATCATATTTATGTCAGCAAAACATTCACAAAGTTAGTGAAAGATATAAGAACCAGGATAGAAGCTGACATAACTTCAGATCACCACCTGGTGGTTGCCAAAATGAGAATGAGGTTAAAGAAGCGCTGGACAACTGAAGGAATAGCAATACACAGTTTCAATAGAAACTTCCTTCTAGATATTTACAAACAGCGAATTTAAGATAGCTCGCAACAACGTTACAAGCCTTACAAGATCTACTGAAAGAAGAAGATGCTACGATGGAGGACAACTGGGAAGGGATCAAAGGAGAACTAACTTTAACGTGTCAGGAGGTTTCGGGCCGTAAGAAGCATAATCATAAGCAATGGATCTCTATCGAAATCCTGGACAAGACTCAAGAAAGGAAAAACAGGAAGACAACGTTTAACAACAGCCGGACAAGAGCAGAAAAAGTTGAGCCACGCATTTCAGAAGAGGTTTTTGTGGTTATTATAGTAATTTCAATAGTTGAGGTCATGAGTCAATTAAAACTAGATCAAGCTAGACTCAATTTCGTGGATTAATTGAAGTTAGACATTAACACCGTTGGATCCCTGCCTGCTCAGTGGTCTAGAGGTTAAGCGTTCGCGCGCGTGACTGATCGGTCCTAGGTTCGGGTCTCGTGAGGCGGGACCGTGGATGCGCCCACTGAGGAATCCCACAATAGGACGAAATGGCTGTCCATGTTAAATTCTAATTCATAACTTCCAGAAAATAGTTCACTAAAACAGATCTCTTTCAAAGAAAAATTTATTTTTAAAACAGTATCTTTTTCATTTTTTCGCATAGTTTATTTCTGTTATAACTTGTCAGTTGGATGCTAGTTATTATATCTGGTCGTCGCTGATTGTTGTGTCGGGAACGCTTATCACTTATATTAGAAACGAGGGACCTCTGCAACTCCAACGACGTGAAAGTAAGAACACAAAGACTAGTATAAGTGAAAATTTATTAACCCCAAAACACGACGACCCTTGTCAAAAATACACCAATTTATGCATTGTTTTTACACAAACACTGATTAATAATTAGAATAACATCACATATATAATAAATACTTAGGGTTATAACAAATCATAGGCACGGGAAAAACGTTAGAGCCGTACGAAGCTGCCCGCGCTTTTGTTTCAACGACCTTGAACGGCCTGACAAGAGGCGGTCATTCCGTATTTCATTTGCCGTGGGTTTGTTGGGTTGCAGGAGCATCAAGTTTTTTCATATTTAAGTCATCTTTTGCTGCATTAAAAAGCACAAAATAACTACCAAAATCATTAATTTAGCGTTCTCTGTTTTGAAGTGTACACGTTGGCTCTGTTGTTGCTTCGTAATTTGATCTGTGATCTCAGCTGCTGTAGTAAACCTCAACGAAATTCAAGTCATCGGTAAACCTTAGGTATTTGTAGTACTTCCTTGGGTTATTATTGTCTCAAGGAATTATTTTTTTATAATTATTGATTTCTGTTTGTAGTGCTTCATGCTCAAGTGACATTTCAGTCGACCATAGCGATGCCTTTCAAAGTATGATACTGAACAGGCATTTCGCATGCTGGGATGACTTTGATAGCGCACTAAAAGAGTTCCAAAAAGTATGGAAGGGTAATTCTATCCCTTCTCCGACTACCTGTGCTCATTACATCCACACAGAAAGCAAGTTGCTGAAGGATGTCAGGTTCAAATACCTATTTGTTACGTTTCCCTGTACATTTGTTCATAAGAGGAAATCGTAAGGTTTTAAAGTGAATCAAAAATCGTGAGAACTTCACCTAATACTTTTCGTTTAAGGTCTAAAATCTTCAATTGCCAATCAAAGTTCCGTGTAAGACTGGAGGAGCAAGGATATGTCATCAAATCCTACAAGATGCTCCACAATCATCCATGTAGTAGCAGTTCATGGATGGTTTGTAATCCATGGACAAGAAGATTATCGTCGGAAGAGAAAGAGAATTTGAAGTCAGTCATTTTGCAGTCGCAGTCAACAGATGAAGTTATAGAATGTCTCAAGGAGAAAACTGGTAACGTGGTCACCACTGCTGATGTAAAGACTATGAAAGCTAAACTCTCCACAGGTAAGTGTATAAAAATATATTCCGGGTTGTTGTAGTCGAAAGCAGGTAATGGATTTACTGCGACAAAAGGGTGAAGTAAGGGAACATCTAGAAAATGGATATGTAACGAGAATATGTTTCAGTAGTTATGACCAAATACACTTGTACAATAAATATCCAGAAGTTGTTTGTATTAATTCTACTTAAAATACCAATAACTTGTAAACTTGTTTTTATGCTTCAGTATTAATGATGATTCAATAAAGTTTTGCATAATTTTTATTTTCCTCTTATTCCTACTTTTATGGGGATGAATACCGATAATGTTCACGCGTCAGTGTCTGTAAGAATTAAGAAGGAGTAAGTGACGCTATTAAGGATGAGTAATGCAATAATCGAGTGGAGTTCACAGACAGATAAGATAAGTGGTTTGAAAATTTTATAGGTTGTAAAGGATCCTTGGATTTAAAAACTAAGTTGGGTTACGTAATAATTGAATAGGATTTGAAGAGGATCAAGTGAGCCGGGATGAGTGACACGGTGGTTTAAGAAATCGCTAAATAAATGTGATAAAATAAAATGAATTATTACGTAACCCACCTTATTACTTGTTAATTCCCTGAATTATAATGAATTCATATTATTCTGCATCAATAATTATTCTGGCATCATATAGACTATTTTTACATATCCACATGATTTATAATGTAAAACACTGAGTATAGTTGTTATATTTACATTTAAATAATTCATTAGGTGAATGAAAATGTCAATAGGCAATATAGAACACAGTTATCGTAAACTTGTAAACTGGTTTTCCACATGATCATCCATAATCACAAATTCCATTAGTTGTATACCGGCGTAAACATTATCACAATGCTTTGAGGACCTTAATAGCTTCATACAATTCTGAAAAACAAAAAATCAGTCTTGAAACAAATAATTAAACTTAGTTAGCAGTATCACATTCAATAAGTTAATCAAATAGCAGGTAACAGAATGTACCTTAAAGTCTCTAATTTGCAAACAATGTTATTCATCAGAGATTTCGGATTCCGTTAATAGAAATTCGTCGGTAATCTACAGAACACATACATCGCATCATATAACTGTGAACGGTTCACAGTCTTATGACAGTTGTTTATGATGTAAATAAAATGTTAATGGTTTCACAGCTCATATTGCCTTAAAACTATATATATGACTTCACTAGCAGGCGACGATTAATCTATAAGTTTCTTATTTCATGTAAACAGCTCTCTTCAGTTTCTAACCCTTCTAGTATTTCAGCCAGACATTTGGTATTAACATAAAAATTGGTAAGCACCATTTAGATATTGCTCGACAATATGCATTATAACTTTGTTCATAATTTGGTCAGTGATGGCGGATTCTGTTTACAGAAACTTATTCGTGAACCCTATAACAGACTCATCATAAATCAGTATTAACTGGGACGTGGTTTTGACAACATGCCCAAAAGAAACACGCATCGTTTTACTTATGAAAAATTTGTAACTACTTAATGTGGCACTTCCAGTGGTGTTATATACTATTCCTGTATATGTTCAGAAAGCGGATGGAAATGACTATCAACGTCAATTGTTACTCACATAATTCTTGTCAGATACATTACATAATAATATGTCACTTCAGTACAAAACAATAATACTTACAATGGATATAACTATTTATGGCTAAATATTAACAAGTTATATAATATTCATAAATGGATTAACGCTTAATTGCTTGTACCTACATTTTATAAACAACTACCCACATCCATGTTCATCATCACCGTAATCAAGAAGGTGAACCATATGTAATAAGTTTTAAAGTTTATTTTCCTGAAAACTCAATCTATGATCTATTTTTTGACTTGAAAAATAATGAATCTTATTTGGTTGAGTTTGTATTGTTACAAATAACCATATTAGGCTTATTAAAGATTCACTTAGCTGGTGAGCAAAAATTACGTCAAACACTGCTAATGAATTGAAATAAAAACTATGTAAAAAGTACAAACATGACGAAAATTGACGTGTGATGGAAAGAAAGCTGTTAATAGCTGATAAATAATAACACAAAAAATCTACGACAATATGTTACATGTGCGCGAAAACCCATGGCCTAATGGGCTAATTGTACCCAAATCATATACTGAGTATAGTTCATATTAACTTAATACAAGAATATCGTTATATTATACAGAATAAAATATCACACTGGGAAAACAAAACCCAATACTACACTGAGTAATCAATACATTGAATTTAAAAAATAAAAATAAAAAAGACGGAATTAATATTGAATAAAAATCATGATGAATAAATCAATTTAATTTTGATTTTTCTTCACGTCATATCAGTTTCATCATGGATGATTTTGATTTATTCAAAATGATCATCATTATCATCTTAAACAAGAAGGAATCGATTCATGCATTCAATAATCAATAATTATAAATAACAAACAAGAGAAATGTTTACAAAAATTCATTATCTTTTCGTCTAATAATTTCACTATACAAATATTCATAGAGATAATAGTTGAAAGAACAACAACAACAACAACAACAACAACAACAATAACAACAATAACAACAAAAAATCATATTCACAATAAATTTTAACAAGAAGAAATTGTAGGTATGAACGTCTGTTCATTTAATTGAATCAACAACTATCGTAAATGAATACATGTTAACTAATAAAGACCATGATATTTAAACATGACTAGGCTTTTAAAGAGATATATTATGAACAAATATTATAAATTTATAAATATACATATATACATATCTATTAATGTTTAACTAGAATTAAAATTAAGTATTAGGAAGTCATATTGATGTAGATATATATGCACACGTTTCCTTATCCCACGGATATCTGTCTCCAGCGGTAAGGCCTCAACGAGCTAACACGAAAATTACTCACAAAATGGTCGTGTGTGACCAACCTCAAGCAGTTGTCCCTTGGACACTGCGGTCACGCTCTCAGGTCACTAAGACCAATTCTAACCCAATTTCCTTTTCAGATACCTCCAGAAGAACTCTTCCACGGTGTGAGCAAGCGGGAAGTGATAAACACCCTCATACCTCTAACAGCACTCAAGACTGACTGATAGGCCGCCCACCAGCACTCTCCATCCAACCCTACCCTGGGCAATCCTTTCCAACTCTTTCTAGTTATTATTCATCCTTTTCATATCTTCTTATATGTCCCGACGCAATGTATTCTTTGGCCTTCCTCTTTTCTGATTCTTTTCAGGATTCCAAGTTAGGGATTGCCTCGTGATTCGCTTCGGTGATTTCCGTAGTGTCCCATCCACTCCCAACGTCTTTTCTTGATTCTCTTTTCAGTTAGAAGCTCGTTTGGACAATCGGTTTTCGCCATATGACCGTCCTACTACTCAATTGATTACCATTATGATTAGGTGAGGAATCGGTGTGTTCAAATAAGAAAACTTTTTAACCATTGAACTAGAAAACAGATTTTAACCATCGTTTCACTTGAATAACATCCGTAAGCTGTCCGTTCTCATAGAACTTCATGATATGGAGATAGTTACAAACTATCGATTCGTCGTACGTCGCAAACAATAATTAAAACAGAGACGGTGAAAATTCATCATTTCATCTTTTGATTGGTCAGTCTATTAACACCAAAAATTGATGTACGCTCACTTTCTAGAATCTAATTTTCAAATCAAGTCTTTGATATTTTCTGATACTCTTCTTTTGCGAACCTAGCAACGGAGATATTAAGTCGCAGATACAAAATATTGAAAAGTTTATGAAAGATAGTGTTAATTATTTATTTTGACAAAGTTTGGTACGTCTTTAGCCAGACATAATAGCATCTTGTGTACGGTTAAAACGCCTGTAGTGTCGGTTGCTATGTTAAACCCATACAGCTTATTCTAGCTTTCGTACAGACCAATTTATTCATTCTTCCTAAACCACATCTTGACCTTGTCAATTATTCGCTTATCAACCTTGACTGTTTTTATATGAGTGTATGTGTGTGCACTTCCTATCCTATTCATCACATATCGGTAACTTATTTTTATGTGACTACAAATATCGATTAACATTTAATTAAATCGAGTTCGTTCACAGGCCTCCACTGCGTGCCATTTCGCTTCACTCTCTTCTCGTCGCTTCGTCCAGATCAATGAGTTCACAAAATATACGTATTCAAAAATCCATTCTCGTATTTGACTTATTTTATTCCGTTATTCACTAACGCAAGCTAAGCCGATGAATATATATGAGGATTAACAACATGTATATTTCGATAACATTCAATCATAAGATCGACTTGAAGTCAGATACAGGGTCACTAAGTACCTCAGTGATAAGGGTTCAGACTGTAAAACTGAATCACACGCATTTATGGTTCACATAGGCCATCATTTCCCTCGATATTTTAGACACGAATAGGCAAAAAGCACAAAATCTAACTAGCGGTTTTCCTGTGAATTGTTTCAAACCACTTAACATCAAAGAAGTGATCTCGTATACAATCTTAATGAAAAAAAATCTTTAGATTTTGACTCATTTTAAAGCATGAAATGATAGAGGTAAAAGTAGGGTACATTTAAGTGATGATCTGTATATGTCCAAGTTGTTCTGAGAAAGGTGAAAATAAATCCGTCCAGAAATAAGAACCTAACCAAGATAAGTTGGAAAAATGAGCTGATGGGTGTTCTTGTTCACATCAAGAAACTTTGACGACAGGCAGAAGTACGAGGGAGAATTATTCAGTATGTGGTCTTGGTTTTAAATATTGGTTAATCATTCATTCAGTCATACTATACTGAATACCTTGTATTTAAATAACTCTCCAATTTTAATATCCTTATACTCAGTCAGTTGACCAGTGGTTTTTGATTCATATATAAAACGGGGAATAAGTTTCACGAACAAAGTGATTAGTTCGTTCACTATGTATATACACTAGTATTTTGTCACAAATTGGGGGTAATTTATAAGGAGTAAAACTGATATTCTCAAACTTTTTCCTAAGACACCTCCAGGGATTCCCGTTTATTTATTCGTTGAACAGAGTAGATTTAAAGTTATGTTTAGATAATACTGTAGTGAACAAGAACACGAGTTGGGCAATCGAATGTATTTGAGCTTCAAATTACAGAACATCCTACTAAAATCTGAGAACCATATAGTAATTAGTTTGTTTGCAAAATATCAATCAATTATTTCAAACTTCATTATTCTTTTGCAAATATCAGTCCATTGTCTCAGATTTCAATGTTCCTGCATTTTCATACCAACTGCTTTCCTTTCCCGTTTTTTCTGCTTGATCTTCTACTGAAATATATTCTATTCCTGTATGGATGTAAGTAGCTCACACCACAATACTACTAAACAGAAATAGATCTTTTGAGGATACTCTTAATAATACAATAGTCATATTCCACCTTAGTTTTCTTGAAAAATATCATTTTCTATTGGTGGTTAGTTAACTATCATGCCAATACACGACAAATGGTATAGGATAATCAATACAACAAACGAAACCGAATTTTCTTCAAATAAAATATATTATTTAAAACAAGTAATGGTAGTAGTAGTAGTAGTAATAATAATAATAATACTAGTACACTTTGTGATTACATAAAACAAACGTAGATTAATTCACTGGAGAATTCAATAATGTAGAGATTTTTAGACTTGAATATGTTAATATAGATAGATTTGGCAAATACATTTACAAATACCCTGTTTCAACCGATGAATGTCTTTAGCGTTTGTTTGTTTTTTAAATACAAAACCAAATAATAATAATAATAATAATCATAATGTTTAAACGAAACATAATTATCATGCACATGACAATGCATGATTGAACACTGTGCGCGTATTATGGTTATGTAATAAGTTTAAATTATATATGTATATAACTTTGAATTTACTGCTATTAAGAGATGAGCAAATTAGAATATCATCATTACATAATTGAATATATATATATATATATATATATATATATATATATATATATATATATATATATATAGAGAGAGAGAGAGAGAGAGAGAGAGAGAGAATTCAAATTGAAATGATCTGTATAATTGGTTAGAGCTGTTGTTTTTAATGTATAAAGAGTTCGTGTATATATATCATGACTGTGAAGAAGTGAGGTGTCAACTGTCAACGATAAACATATACATAGATAAATATGATTTATGTAGATGATATCAAGCTTCATTCAATCATGTATTTCATACAAGTAGTATATTTTGCAATCATTAAAAAATAAAATCATATAAATATGCAACGAAAAAAAAAACAACAAAACACCCAGCTGATAAGAAATGTTATACAGACTAAATGACCTAATTCTAAACAAAATGATGATGTTTACAGATAAACAAACGAACAAATTGTGACATGGTTCCTTTTTTTAATAAAAAAAAAACAAACTATATTTGCCTCCTCATTCATTTAAAAAGTTTGATCCGAAAAAATGTTGGTTGACTAGAAGAAAAAGAATAAAGAGAAAAAGTTTAAAATTTATGTCACGCTTATTATGTAATGTCATCATTACACTTTATACATACATAAAATAAAACCCAAATCGAACCAACAATATTTATCCATCATCCCTAATCATAAATAATTCCATCATTTTGTACAAAACAACTAACCATGACTATGTTTTGTTGTTTTCAAGTATTTGTTGAGAGGGGGGAATGGGAAGGTTACAATAATCATGTAACGATAATAAAGGTGGAAAAAAGAAGAATTTTAAGTGAAAGTACAAATATAATATTGTCTGTTATCAATAGTAAATATTATTATTATTATTATTATTATGGTATGGTTTTTCCTAAAACAAGAAAGACACTGGGAGAATCGAAATAATATATTTTCTATCAATGACAAATGCGTTTGTATATGTGGGATTATCATCAATAGAGATGACCATCTTGTTTATTGTCTTTTCATCTTATTCTTGTTGATTTTTTGTTATGTTCTTAAATTGATGGTGATACTATCGTAGAATTCTATATGATGAAATTTGATCAGGTGTTTTGACAAGGATACGTAAACCTTTTTAATAAAACCCCAGAAACTACTGACAAACATATACTTGCACAATAAAATTAAAAGGAGAGAGTGAGAGACAAGTAGGCAAACAACATTCTTTCCCACTCCTCACATCAATAATATATATATATATGAGTTCTTTATTTAATAACAAGATAAATATATACATAGAAAGATTTCTTTTAAAATAAACGATAAACATGAATGGGGAGTGAGTGAAAGAGAGAGTGCGAAAGAAAGAAACCTGTTAAATACCCTGTTTCCTATCATGGTTTATCGTTCTACTGTGATTACTTTGTTTATGATTGAAAACTGAAATTACATAAACAATTCATACGTACATATAAACAAATAGAGAAATATACATAGAAATAGAGAGAGAGAGAGAAATATTATGTATTAACATGATTTGAATAAGATGATAATGCTGATGGTGTATTAGTGATAGTCATTTCATAATTTGAGGTATTAATTCCAGTGGATTGACCAAAACGTCTAATTGTATCACTATTATTATTACTGCTACTATTCGCTGTATTACTATTTAAATTGTAATTGTTAATTAATGCTGGTTGCGGACGAAACATTAATCTACCTTCAACCGGTTCAATTTTACTATTATTATTATTACTATTTATTCCAGAAACGGAAGACTCCGGTGATGAGCCGAACATTGGATTTGATGCAAGATTTGAAGCATTTGAGTTGATAATATGACCACTTTGTATAGGATAAATTAAACCGTTCGGATAACAAGCTATACTATTACTATTGTTCGTTGTAGTTGTATTCATATTGCCCATAATAAATTCCGAATTATTTCCAGTTGTAACAGGTGATACATTTTGACCATACGTTGATAATGACCTAGCCTCTGGGACAGAATAAAATGATGACGATACTGGTTGTTGACTACCGCCAATGGATTGAATTAAAACAGGATAACGACCTGGTATCATTGGTACAGTACCGTGTAAATTAACTTGAAAATTTGGAGTTGATAATTGTGTATTAATTGGACCATTATTATTATTACAACTATTCATGGAATTGGTACCATTAACTGATGAATAACCTATTGATGTAGTACCTAATGCTGTACCGGCTGGAGATGGTCTTAAACGATTATCACTGGTGATTGTAGTATGACCATTTATACCACCATTACGACATACACCAATTGAACTACTGCTTGCCACTGAAGATGATTTAATTTGGGATTGTTGTACAGCATTAAAATAATTACGCTGATGTCTAACATTAGATGCACGTCGATTATGAGCTGTACGTCGACTGATCAAACAGTATGTTACCACACACAAGCATATGAAAAATATAGTAGTCGGTATAGCAATGTATAAAGTTAATCGATGTGTTCCACTGCTTCCAGTCAATTTATGACCTTGAATTAAGGAACCGCCTAAAATGATAAATAATTACAAAAACTAAATTAGGACGTGAACAACAGGGTAGAATTAAACACATATCAATAAGTCATTTAAATTAAGGTGAACAATGAATAATATCATCACAGAATGATAACGTCCGTTGAAAAAACTACTGGAAACTGAGAAGCGCTGACAAAAGATTATGTCTTTGACTCTTCAGGCTCTTCAATAACCGAATTGATAATAAACTCTTTAATGGACATAAAAACATTTAGATTTCATAATGAGCCAATTGTACTATTCAGTCAGAGTTGAAATTCAACGTTGTTTGCACTGCGATGGAGTTTCAAATTCGAACCAAACAAATTCCACGGATTACTTTATAGTAAATGTTAAAACGCCTGAAACTCAGGTTAATACAGGATTTCCTATTGACTCCCTACAACTACATAACATTTCAACATTTTGCACACGATGTCGAGTCACTTCAACTTATGCTCACGTTGGGACTTGTTTAACAGAATTTGATGAGCAAAAGAAAGGTCTAGATGAACATGACCAACTGTATAGAATATCCATAAGTTCTTTCAAATTTCACATAAAATATTTAAGAACAAAGAGTATCAGAGTGATAAATGGTTTTTGATAATTTCTTCACCAGGATCTACAGCCATAAATCCGAAATAATCAATTTCATGTTACAAAAGCTAAAATATAAAAATTGAATTAATCCATACTATAAATTGGAAATGATAAACTTCACGCCAATGGAGCCTTAAATTGTACAAACTACTAACGAAACAAAATAACATCATTGGTAATGTTAAGAAAAGGTCAAACAAACAAAAAATAAATCTGAGAAGAATTATATGCCTTAAGGCCATAGGTCCTCATCAATAAGTTAACATCGTATGTAAAAAAAAAAACGATTATTAATAGGAATATCATGTGAAATAAAAAAAGATGAATTTATCAGTAAACATAAGAAAAAATATCTTAGAAGGGAGTACAAATTCTAATGAAGGTGATTGGAACTAAGAACAAAACGACTCTAATGTGAACTAACGTAACCAAAGAGGTTAGATGTATCTTTTTCGGATACATACGTTGGGTTTCTTCGAGTTGATGCCATTTACTTCAACTATATAGAGTAAGCATAATATTACGTCATCTGATAGATTACTAGGAACATGATATATTACTGAGAAGGGATGTTCAAGTTTAATGTTATATCAGTAATCAATTAAGTGGAAAAGAATGACACTCATTATGGATTTCTCAACGCCTTTTTCAAACTATGTCCGTACAAGTCCACGAGCGCCTAAGGACAAGGATGTTTGAGTACGGCCAGTATACCAATATCTTGAAGAATAGTTAAATTGATAAACATACAAAGATGAACCCATCACTGGTATTTTATCCTTAATTTGGCTTCGTTGAAAAAGTTATGTGTAATTTAGCAGTATTAAAAGTTGTTTTAACAAATCTGCTTATTATTTTATAATATCTTCAGAGCATATTTGTCAGATTCTGTGACTCAGACATTTGACTATATTAATTTTATGATGGAGGGCTGTGAAGCTATAGAAGTGGATATAGTGCTCTAAGTTTCTCTTCTAAATATATTCGTTTCTATCGAACGATCAGATGTCAAGAAATGCTAACTTATTATCACATTCTTCCTTACATTTGAAATTAATCAACGGATGTACATTATTAAATGTTTCTAAGGGTTCTAGTCGGTCGATCGTCTTAATGTGTCATCTACGAAACGGCAGTAGTATTCTAGCCTATTAAGAGCATTATATAATAGATCGTTTCTCAGTTTACCTAGAAGAATATCAACGATAGTCGAACCTAAGGGAGATACCATTGCTACTTCATCTATTCTTCTGTAGAGTTTATTGTTAGACGTAAAATGAATATTTATTGTACATTAAAAGTGGAAATTCCTCAACATTAACTATCGATATAGGTAACATTATTCGGCGAGACTATAATTGATGGACGAACCAATCAGGTATAAGATAACAAGTCTCAGATTTTGGAACGAAATTCATTCATCCATTTGGCTAAATAGAGTTTTGGCATTATAACTGATGTCAGTTCGTGATGAAAACTCTAAACATAATTCCTAACTGTAACCATCAACTGCAAATCATAATTCTACTTCCTCACTCTGGTTTATAACCCTATTTGGTCCTTGTTATTAGGTGAACACTTTCAAGGTCACCTTAATGTCACTCAAAGGTCGTCCATAAATTATATTCTCACTCGTTATCCTCTTTTCTACAAGTTGTGCACATATATAATCAATGATTTCTGTCAATAGAATATTAATAGATAAAGACGTTATATTTAAACGTAACAGTTTTTTTCCCCTCTCGTTAGATTCAGATATTTTCACAATATCTACAGATTCAACTACATCTTTAACACTGTAATTCATTAATTTTCGGTGTATTGATTCTACTAATTCGATCAACCACTTTACTGTTGAGTGGTATGGTGAGTTTAACAATATCTAGAATTGAAAGTGATGGAACTCATTGTTTGTGAACCTTGGATAGGTTAATGTAGTCGTGGAGTATGAGTTTCTGAAGGTTTAAGTATATGGTAAGTAGATGTAAAAATAAGTTTTCATTGTTATTTAAGAGATTTTATTGATGAGATTTGTTAACTTTCTATCTTTTCTGTAAGGTCTTTACATAGCTCATTCATAATCTCTAACATGGATTAAATCGACTTTAATAATCTACCTATTATAACACAATAATAATTGACTCAAGATCTCAACTCCTAAAATTACTATAATATCCACAAAACCCTCTCTGATAATAATCATCATATACTCACTAGTGACTAGTATTTCCTGGAGTTCTAGTGAGAAGCAGTGACCAGTGGAGTTCAACCTGGTCAGTTGTGAGATAGTAACTCACTCAAGACAATGGTGGATGTGTCGCTCAATTTCGTGGATTAGTTGAAGTTAGACATCAACACGTTGAATGTCGGCCGGCTCAGTGGTCTAATGGTTAAGCGCTCGCGCGAGAGACTGATACGTCCACAAAACCCCTTCGGATACAATAATAATTTCCTATTTATAATTGTAAAGCTTCATGAAAAAATGATCTCTAAATTGTTTAAATTTGCATTAACTGATAAAAATCTAAGTATAAATGAATTAGGCAAGAAACTGATGGAATATACATTGTAGAGTATTTGGATTCATTTTATAATATAGCAAATCCAACTACCTTTTTTATAGTATGACCATATACCAATACAGAAAAAAATCAAGCGACACATTGAGTCTGTTATATCTGCGTCACTTATACTTGAAAAGCGAGAAACTGCTGCAATTCACACAACGTGAAGAACATGAAAATAATGTTGAACAAGAATCAAAATGAGTAAACAACGTAATTTTGTTTGCATTTTTTATCCCCCTATATCAGAGTCAAAACTCAGTTGTAGTTCAGTGAGTTTAAATACTCGAATTTCGGTTTTAGGTTGCGAGTTCGAGCCCAGTTTCTCATATCAGATTAATTATTCATTGAATAATATTATCACTACTGAAGCGGAATACCTTCTTGTGAACATGCTTTATAAAACGGAAAGTTTGATAAACATATCAACAAGATGAAATATTGAAGTTGATTATCATCATGAATTAATTTCATCTGATGAATTCCCATGGAAAATCAGATAGTATTAGATAGTTGTTCCATTCCAGTTTGAAAATTTTCAACAATGTAGATTAACAATCTCATTTATAAGATCGAAATTAGTAGTAAAGATTTAAGTCAATCTAAACTTCACTTGATTGCACAAGTAGGTGGCTATCAGAACTCAGTAGCTAAGTGGATAACACGATGGCGTTTGAAGTGAACGGTACTGGGTTCGAGTCCCGGAGTGAACATCAACTCTGGGATGCAGGTTCATCCAGCTGACAAGTTCTAAATAGGATGGAACGCGCGTCCTTCATTCCACTACTAACCACTATCCATCTTTGCTTAGAATGCTTGTGACTTAATGCTATATCAAGGCAAACCGTACATCATGCACATATACCAACAATAGACTAATCAATTTCAGTTCTAAATAACAATGGGAAGATGCAAATAAAACGACATGGAGTGGTAGTAACCTTTAAAACTTATAGTATAACTACGATACTTTCATATCATTCAGATGGTTTCTAAAACAGTTTAGTTTGGGATTATACAGCCTAAATGAATATTTAACTCATTGATTTAACAGTATTGTGTTCAATATAAGGGATGAATGTTTGCAAGTTGTGAATGTTTTTTATTTTTAATTTCCAAATGATGCTCTCTAATTAAAGTTATTTCAGATTTTCAAGATATCACCTCTAAAAGTGTTTGCTTTCTTTAACATCTTCCCTAAGATGTAATCACATTCAATCCAATTAACAATAAAAACGTATTAGTGTATCTGGAATCATTTTAGGCCTCAGCAACTAGATTTATCATTGCCATAACAGTAACAACAACGAATCAAATAACCTATATTTAATTAAAATCATGTCCGATTTCATCAAGTATTCTTTCTTGTTAATGCTGGTTGTCTTTTTTCGAAAAAATTGAAGTGGTATTCATTTAGATTGTCATACACCATTTCATTAATGAGTCAGAAGTTGTGCATAAATATGGGTGTGAAACAGTAGATGCAACTAAGGTAAAAACGTAAGAACAACTGGAGGTGAAGGCGTAGAGTAATAGTAATGACAACCAAGCCCTACTTTAATTACTGATACACAAGTATTCATATGCTATTTATTGTATGTATGTGCACAACTGAAATCCTGGAGGATACATGAAACTGAATATTATTATCACAAGGTGAAATTAAATGTATAGGTCAAACAGACAAACAACAAAACAAAACATAATGTATGTCAATCAAGACAACAATGTGTTTGTTGTTATTATTCAGGTGTGGACAGATGGTTATGCTTCCACTTGAACACACATACACACAGTAAAACACAGGATGATGTCAGGAGACAAAAACAATCATCATAATCAATTAGCTGTCTGATTAACAAAACAAAAGTTTAGAATTACAAATAATACTACCTCTCAGCCTACCTACCAGTAATATAATTAGACAAATATTAAATAGATAGTTTACTATTAATTAAGAATACAAAACAGTGTCTACATTAACGTATATATATATATATATATATATATATATATATATATATATATATGTAGTAGTAGAAGAAGCAAAAAATAAGAGAAGCGGAAGGGCAATTAATGGTTGACAATAGAACAAGACACTCAGAAATCTAATCGAGAGATACGACGAAACGGCCGTCCAGTGCTTTCAGGTTTCCCATGGTGGTCTAGCTCCAATCGACTCATGATTTCATCTAAATTATCTATTCAGGCTCTTATCAGATTTCAGGTCTATTAGTTCTATCTACAGATAATAATTTCCTATCTTTATGTGATTTAATGGTTTAGGGTTCTTAAAAACGTTTTAAAAAATTCCCTATTTAGAGGTTAAACCCAGAGATAACATTGCTAAAAAGATTCCACTAGGATCGTTTCTCTGTTTACAAATGGGAAATAAGTGTGGTTCATTCAGTTCCTCAAATCTAATTTCCCAATATTTTACTATCATATCCTATTCTTCTAAAATAGTTTAAAATTTTCATACTTCTGGCTACTTTACAAATATTTCTGAATGATCTCGCCAACTTGGTGGAATTCGATGGTAGGTTACATTCACCCAACAGGTCACAGTTTACCCACCTCCGTTTTCGAGTCAAGCTCACCAACAGTATAGTCAGCAAAAATCAACCTCCTTTTTTACGCGTACATAAATAATGTGCATACATTGTTTAAATAATTTGTCAATCATTTAGATCTACTATAATTTATGCATATTGTTATCAATAATTAAGACATAGAATATAGAAATTCGTAAGAATAAAACCAAAAAATAGTGAAACTGTTACTAATCCTAGTAAGATTGGTATAAAGAATAAGCAAAAAAACAAGCTACATTCACCAGATAAATTACATTAGTGATGACCGTAAAAGGAAAGAGACAGTGATACTTGATGAAGATAGGATCATATAAAAATATGCTTAAAGTTGGGAATATGGACCACCGTTTCTAGCCAAATGGTCTAAAAGTAGCTTGTTTACTGAGAGACCAGAAAATTCTAGGTTCAGTCCTATGTAGGTCCGTGAGTGTTCGTCGATGAAGAGTTTCAAACTAGTTCTGTCAAGTGCCGTTTGTTACTCAATAGTCCTTCCGTGATGCAAACTGCCGTTTAGAATTTCCGTACACGTTGTAATCTCTGTGAATAGTCTATAAATTGCTTATTTAATGCATTCAATTATTATTACACTAAGTAATTTCATGCACATTACGTATCCTTTATAATACAGTATTATAAGGTCAAAAAAATAATAGGTTTTTAGAACACTCTCTCCTAATCTTTAATATTTACCTATGTTTATGGTGTGCCCCCACTTGTATTTGTCTATGATTTTCGGCTTATATACGTGATGTGCTGTAATATACGGGATCATTTTACTTCTGTACAGGCTAATAAGTAATTCGTTTCCAGTTTGTTTATTGATGTTATAATAGAAGTTTTCTATC
Organism: Schistosoma spindalis; assembly: GCA_946903255.1. NCBI lineage: Eukaryota > Metazoa > Platyhelminthes > Trematoda > Strigeidida > Schistosomatidae > Schistosoma > Schistosoma spindalis. The sequence continues at coordinate 5,163,388 of OX336417.1, read as the reverse complement.
CCTAGATGAAGTATATTCTCTCTTACAAGTGATCAGGCTTTCTTACTGTGATACTTTTAGTTGGCTATATTAGTTAAAACTTCTGTACGTTGAGTCTTTTGATCGCAGATACGCTGAATGGAGAGGGGTGAAACTAAGAACAGTAAACTTAAAGTTGAAAAATGAAGTCGCATTACTAACTACATCTGGTGGTGGAGACAGTAAGATGTTTTCTATTGATAACGAATATCTCAAGTAATGTCACATTCTTGAGGATGGGAAGAAGGAATATGAAAATTCAATTGTACCAAAAGTACATATCTTTTCGCTCCACAGATTTCTAGTACTGACAGAGTTGAAAAATGTATAGAGTTAAAACTGGCGAACTGGACGTAAGCATAATTCCCTTGAAGTATATAACCATTCTCCGATCTTGACCATCATTATTGATGCAGATTCTTTATGATCTTTAGTAAGAAACGTTCCCTTATAAAGTGAAAAATCTGGAAGTACTAACCATCGGGACATCCTCAGAAGCATTCAAATATCTAGTTTAAGTAATTTTTTGTAATATACCTTTACGTAATTCTCAATACAATGGGATTTATTCTGAATTACATAGGAGTTTAGAAAGAAACTATCAAATAGAAAACAGATTTAAAAATCAAACCTACCAACTACAGATATTTGAACAAATTTATGATCATCTCGTCCAGCTTCAGTTAATACAGAACACACATATCGTCCAGAATCTGATTGACTAGCTTGTCTTAATACAAGTTGACTACTTTGACTTGATGAAACTTCAGTAGCTACAGCACCCGAAGGTAGTGCTGCTGCCACTGATGATGATGATGATGACGAAGATGATGATGGTGATAATGCAGAAGAGGATGAAGATGAAGGTCTCAGGGCTGATAGTTTAGGTGAAAACAAAATGTCTGATGGCATGTTTGAATTATAATTTAAAGCTAATGAAGTTGGTACACTTGGAAGAACAACAAATGTCCCACCAGCCCATTGAATAACTTCTCTTCCTTCGGCTTCATAAGCTAAACGTTCATTAATATCTATACTTTTACCCCACTAAAAATGTTTATAGAAAAAGATATAGATAATAAATAATTAATAATTATGATGTACAAATAAATTATTTGCATGTTTCAACGATGGCCAAATGTATACTGTACAACTGTGAGTTTATATATTGATGATATGTAAATACCAATACCATATCAACACTATTCACTTATAGGTTAAGCTACTGAGTAAAAAAGTTTCAAGATGATAAAAAATATTTTATGTAAAGGGCCCAAATAAAATAAATGAGGCATGTATTTTTCATAGTCAGCTATTAAATATCTGGGACCAGAATCAGAATTTACTAAGAGTTGAGATTATTCCTGTGGCATTTGAAGATCCTGTATTTCATACTCCAATGTAACCATGTCTATTCACTTCTGAAAATAGAATGAAACTATTGTTTACTCAACCCTGACATAAAATAGCTAACTATTCCATGATGAAAATTAACTTGATATGAAATGATCACTATGTATGTCAAAAAATTCATATTGGTCATACTAAAATATAATACCAAATAAGACTTCCATTAAATATTTTTCTAAGATGTTTAAAAAAAGAATAAATATTTTTTAGGTAGGACATCACTACTGAAAAACATTCGAAGATGGGAGAACTTCAACAATCCATTCTTCTTAACAAACTGAGGAGTCCCACATTAGGACGAAACCACCATCCAGTCCTTCCGGGTTTTCCATGGTGGTCTAGCTTCAATTGATTCATGATCTCAACTATTGAAATTATTTCGTTATAGTTTAAATTTTTCTTAACCTACAAGTTAATACTATCAATTCTTACTTGAGTCTTTATTGAGAGAAAAAAAAGAATCTTCATAAATTTCTACATTTATTAATTAGTTTTAAACCATGATGTAATTGAATATCATATTAATTTATTCAACAACAGATTAGATCGACTCGTGATTTCAAATGTGAGGATCAACAATCACTTTTTCTCATAGCTATGAGCACTAAGCGATTGTATGTAATTATAAGTGAGCACTTTGTTACGTCATTCAACTCTTAAGGACACAAAATCTATCAACTGATGGTATTGAACATATTCCTTGAAGATTAAGTTATTTTAACCTGAACAAGAGATATACAAACTTATCCAGTAGATTTCTGTTACATAATATATCATTTTTGACGAATTATTGTGTTGAATTAGTAAACTTTGCAGTTAATCTATATTCATATCTTCTTATCAATGTTTAATGTTTGCGGAAAATATAAGTCATCTCAAGGTTACAAACACGAACACACTCACTCATTAGGTGGGACTATTTACTTCTGATGAATAACTAAATTGATCATAAATAGAGTAATAGGTTATCTCGAGGTTGTTTATCCTGTCCGTTTTCTTATCTTTACTACCCATTTCCTCCCTTTCATTACAATCAATATAAGCTAGAATTTAAATGCTTATATTGTTTGAGTGATTATTTATTTATTTATAATAAATACCACAAAAACACTTATTAACTTTGTATTGTTTTTCCATTCTGGTGGAACCAGTTTCTACTAACTCTCACTAAGTAGTATCGTGTAATAAGAATACTGGTAACATAATGAATAGAAATAAACTCTCTATTTATATATATGTATATTTGTAAAGTATTAGCATAAATTGTCAATCAAAACTTATTTGTTTATTCATCAATTTTATTATTGTTATTTTTAAATATTATCAGCAAGGTGTTACCGTGGTAACAACATTGGCCCATTTTAAAACCAAATATTCACATTAATCCAAAATTCCGGAATGAAAACATCAACCAATTAATACCAAGAATATCAGTTATAATGAGATTTAAGTATACTAAGTAATTAAATGAGTGAGTTAACTACTTATCAGTTGGCCATTAGATTTTATTAAACTTTACCATAAAACTAGTCGTACAAAGTGATATTGTACAGTTTGTACATGTCTTTACCCCATCGAATCATGACGATATAGTATTCAGACGTTTTCAATTCTAAGATTTCCCTGGTCTTATAAACTATGTTATGAAGAAAATCACATTTAATCAGAGTTGCCAACATTATAATCTGAAAATAGTTTTCACCAAAGACTGACATGAGCTACAGATTCATAGAAAGTCAGGGTGTACTGAAAACCTGTTTTCCTCGTTTAGGACTCTCCTCAGTAGTGCATACAGATTGTCTCATATTACATGATTGTACCTACGATATAGATATCTCGAGGAGAGTAATAACAACTTAGGACCATTGAGAACTAGAATCTACTAGTTCACAAATCCAGCTCCAGTCATTTCATGGCATAGAGTAACCTCCGAATTTCGACCAAAACATTGAAAAATAACTTGCTTGTCCAGAGGCCTGAACGTCCCAGATTCATTTTTTATGGAGTTGTCAATGTAAACTAATCAGAAGCTGCAAACTAAAATGAATCGGCTATCCATTTCTAACTGCATTTTCAATGGCTTCCCAAGTAATGTCGATTCGCGACAGAAACTCTCTGCCAATTGAATTTATCTTTAGAAAATTCTCAGCCAAACAATTATCTTCTTTAGTTTATGCGGTTATTTCAAAATATCTTCTTTCTTTTAACAAATAAATTTATTAGGTATACACAGAGGAAGAAAGGAGAACATAAGAACATAACTTACTCTGATAGTACTTGATCGATGTTCTTCGGGATTGACTTGACAGTGAAATATTGCATCTTGACCGGCTTCAACTGTTTCATTGATAATATGAGGTCCTTCAATTATTGACCCATCTATCCGTGCTATTTGGACATAAATGTAATCAAGAGAAATAGAGAAATAAAACAGAATAAATACTTAACATATCGTTATTTCCATAAGTGAACGAGAATAGCACATAATGGGAGACACAGTTCGCTTAAAAATGCAACCAAGAAGTACGTTTTTCACCTTATGGAGTTCCTTCAATTTTTATGAAGTTAGCAAAAATATACAATAAGATCGCTAATAGCTTTTATTCTGAACAATATTTGATAACATCTTAAGCCATCGGATTGGAATACCTCTTGGACTCCAGTCAGAGAGTCGTAATGGACGTTTTTTTCATAAAGCTATTTTACATACCACGGTACCGTGCCATATACTGATTATCTACCCTTCCACCTAGTCCAAGCATCAGCAAATAATAATCGATATGAAAGCAGTTGAGATGGTATTCGTAAAACAAGCACAATTCACAGAAACCAGTGTTTCATGACGGTTAATTTTAGTTATATTTTATACCTTACTGTCTAAATTGACATAAGTAGTGTAAAGCTTGAGCATTTAATCCAGAGGCTATAAATTGAACAATGCAGATCTGTTACTCATGAAGATGTATGATGTTGTATAGAATTGGACATTGTAGTTCTGTAGTTATTATTTATGTGTTAAGATAATTTGATTGATAAATAATATATTACTTTTAGTAGATAACAACAACAACAAATGCAGATATCTAACTCATTGTTACAATAGCAGAAAAAATGTAGTGAATATTAAGCATCAAAAATTTATTCATTAGATTACTGGAATGCTATTCTTCGTGTGTGTGCTTCAACATCACTTGACCCTAAGAAAATGTCGTTTATTTAAACTTACTACTGACAAAGAAAGTTGTTTTAATGATGGTAAATAGGAATATGCTCAAGATCTTGATAAATTGTCAATGTATTTCGTTCTTATTCCTTATAGTCTTAAACATTACATAATCAGTGATCAAATTACTAAATGTACAAGTAAAAATAATTAAGTAGTTAACTTGGGATAGCTGAACTGTTTGTAAACACAACAGTTATCCTACCAAACTAATCATAGTTCACCTAGATATCATACAGTTGCTTTATTCATGAAACGATATTGAACATTAGGATCGGATTCGATAAATCTCATTTACTCTGTTTAGAAGTTTATAAAAGGTGTTATTTGTCTTAGTGTATTTATTTTTCATGGATTTGTGAAGAAGGATTACGCCATGTTTCGAGGAGAATTGAAACTTTTCAATAGGATAGATTGCAAATCGTTTGACTTTCTTGTAAATGTGAGTGTGAATAGGGATTTTAGTCAGTCACAACCAACGTACGGTTTGGAATGTATGTGGATTAGGCGACGTTGATATTACCACGGCAGCATGATGAGATGAAAACAACAAGATGAGTAGTGGAGAAATAGAAATAGTGTAATCACAATGACAATGAAAAAAAATATATTAAAAATGTGATTTGTAACGACAATAAAAATGCGTTTATAAAGGAATAACGGGGCTGAAGATTTCAAATACCGGGCATCATTGCTCGTCAAGTTAAGCTGTTGTTAGACTTACGTCATGTATGTTCCACCCGTCTCAGTCAGTAAACATTTACAACCTCATTGAAATTTCGTAAACGACTAGCAATTGTTATTTTTAATGAGAGAGAAATTAAACCAGTTCCAATTGGGGAAGAAAGAGAGATACACATAGTGACATTGAATTTCATGAACATGAAGCAAAATTATGAATTCTTTACAATACCTTATCTAGCATATGTATTATGTAGTGTAAGTATAGCTTACCGAAAACTTGTACAGTCGAAAATATATACCTATTAATCATTGATAATAATGCATTTTTAATCAGACTGTTGTCCGCTTACATAGTATCATATTTGGTCAAAATGATTTGGTTCAATTTATAATTCTACTCATTTGAATAGGTGGTTTTCAGAATTATTTCGTATGCTTTGAGTTATTTTTTCTATGAACTGATGTTAGCCAAAGAAAGCATGCGAATTTAATCAAATCAGAACTATGAAAGTTACCAAACAATACAAATGGATGAAGATCACATGAGATATAAACATTCTAGGTTCCACCATTTGTAGACCATTAAGTGAGCAGTGATGAAAAAATAGCTTCAAAATAAGTTATTATACGTACATAGACAATGATTCGACGCATAACTCCGAACAAAAGTTAATAACTTCATGAAAAAATGTTATGTATCGTTCTAAATTCTTTTGCCATTTTTTGTGTCTCATCTTACCATAACTAGTGTTAAATTATTTATCAAATGATTGTTGTGTAAACGTATTGAATGTTTCAGCCAATTTAGCCTTATGAATATTCACAGTTTTTTTTTCTTTAAATCTAATAATCTTCTCAAAACCTCAATACTGACCACTGAATTGTACACGAATAATGCTTCAAATATATTGGCTATCAAATACCGACTCTCTATTTATCTTTTAAACCATTTTTAACCACAGGAATCGTGGAAAAAATCTAATCACAGTTTGATAAGGTTTTCCTTATAGTCGCAACAACATAAAGACTGGAAAAGATTGGTAAAACGTAAAAATAGCAACCTTTTTTGTTAGTAGTATACGTATAATTCATTAAAAATACTTTTACTAACTTGAATAAATAAATAATATTAAGTGAAATTAGTATTATCTAAAGTGAAATCACAGTTTTTTGTCATTTTCATCTTAGACGAAGAACATACCAAAAAAATGATGTTACATTTTACTATTCTGACAAGTTTGACAAGTTTATAATTGTAAATACAACTAGTATTTTAATCACCTATTCATTTATCCACCATACACCATTTTGTGCATCTTTCTTATACATTAACGCTTACTATTCTTTTTTCTACAATGACTTACAACTATCATCAAATCATCTTCATCATCATCATCACTCCACAATACCTACTCCTCTACATTTATTCAATATTGTTGTTGTGTAAAATGGAATGAAAATGTAATCTTAAAGTGAAAAGAGAATCATTTCATTAAAATATCTCAAATCATAAATGTAATAATCATAATTATACTACTAAGTAGGATTTTTGACATGATTTAGGCGTTATGTTATTCAATTGATGAAGTAAACCTATTTCATTCATTTCGCTAAACAGCTTGTAATAACAGTGATAAGGTCATCATGTCGGGCATTACTAAACTATTTATGACATAATATGACATGATATATGCATGAACACATATAGATTCACCTTTAAAGTTGTATTGAAACAGATGTAATCTGTAACAACAAAAGATGCATTTCTTTTCAAAAAGGGTAGAGAACCTGTCAAATTTTCTGAGAACATTCTGTAAATATTTTAATACATCCAAATTTAGTATTATATAAATACACCCAATTACTACGTTTTAGGCAAAACAACAATAACGCAATGTATTGGAAGTGTGAAAGAATAAGGTAAATTCACATGTTAGATAGCAAAAAAGGGTGTTTCTTCAAAATCAATGTAAGTTTGACAGTGAAATACAAAAAGAAAAAATATAGTGGGATTATGGAGGATAACAGATAACGGATGAATAATATGCAAATGAAAAAAGAATATTTTATATGCATGCATGGATACGAGGGTGATTCTTTGGTGAACTTGTTTTTACAGCCGTTAAGATTCATCAATGTCAAACAGAGAAATACGTGTTAAATAAACAAGTACACTTAGATTGGGATACTATTACACGACTGCTTTATATATATAATAGAAAATCAAAAGGCCCATCTATACATGCAGGCAAATGTGTACGCCTAAGAGATTATCAAAACACGTGTTAATGAAACAAACACAAGAAATGTTTACTGATAATAACCAACTAGATGTTTGTTTTTTCTGTTACTATTACTATCATTATCATTATTTACGACATCAATAAGATGATCAAGCTTGATAATTATGACAAATTCAAGTCAAAATGTCAAGAGAGTTAAATGATCAATATGTGTAAACTCTCGTTTCCCTCTCCCTCACCACATTTCTATGTTTTAAACATGAAATAGCAGGATAAACTGTAAAAATGTAATCTTTTTAAGATTGCATCATGTCATCTTGATCCATAAACATTCCTTTCCCCTTTTAGTCTAACTTTCAATGTTTAGTAATACAGTATCAACATAGCCACTACAATCATTCAAATTACTGACTGATACGAAGGGGAGTTACTCAATGTGGGGTATTGGTTGTGTAATTTATGACTCTTTCTCATTTCTTTCTACAACTATGAGGATCCAAATTTTAAGAGGGGATAATGGAAATGTTAAGACACCAATACTATCACATAACTGAGTTTATTATTATTTCAACGCTAGAATTAATCTATCCCTTCCTGTTGAAAAAAAAACCCAATTCATTTCTCAGAATTAAAATTGATGATATTTAGATTTTAGAAAAGGAATGTAAATAGGAGGGCAGGAAGAAAAACTAAATCGTCTTACTAAATCCTTAACAATCACGCAAACGTAGATATAACTACAGATTATATATGTTTACCTGTCTAAGTAATGTCAAACAACTGTCAAAAATAGGTTTTATAATGAACTTTTCCTACTCTCAAATTCTGACTAAACGATCGATTATCTATTCGCTCACTTGATAACCCGCTTCTCCACAAAGTATTCACTTGATGTTTAGTATACACTAACATTACCATTAATGTTGTTATAATATAGGAAGCAATAATATTAGTGGCATTCATTTAAACACAAAACTGATATGGATGCCATTCGGAGAATAATATTTCGTTTCATACTTGCACGCAATATATATTTTATTTAGATTGGTAAAATGTGCACACATACATATCTCTATAACGCATACACGTACGTGTAGAATATCAAGTACAATGAACACATCACACACACAACACATTGACGTATACTAAGTAAACATAACTATTTACCATTATTATTTTCTACTGAAACCATCAAAATCTAATGACATAAAGGAATAATAATGATAAACATTTGGGCAGAAATATTTAGAAGAGAAATCAACTAGCAAAGGTCATTTCATATTGTTATTAGTTAGTTCTATGTAGTGGGGATATTACAGATATTTTTCTATATTATGACAGACAAATATGACAAGCATGACAGACATTCTTTTCCTGGTTAGAATATATATAAATATACAAAATGGCATGATGTTGATGAAACTATGACAGTAGCAAACATTACATAGGGTATATATATGTATATGGTATGAATGCAGATAAGAGAGTAAAAAACTGAAATGGAATATTACAGTAAGTCACTCAAATGGAAAACACACGATATGATTTCCGTTGTCTTAACAGCATTATTTAACAAATGGTAGAACATTCCAAGACAGGTTCTTGTATCAAATACTCTAGAGAACTACCAGAAACCAAATGGTTATTTTGGTCTTTTTTAATTCACAGTGGTAGACTAATTCATATTAAATAACTCTCAACAAATCACCTGTCTAAGTATTTAACCTAGCGATCACTAGTAACTCACTTTGGGGTGGATTCTTGAATTCTTAAAGAAAAGCCGTAATTTGTAGTGGAGGCGTGGGGTAGTTGAGAACACTAACCGTTAAAATTTGACTCAATGGTCTAAATGTACTGAGCTCATTGAGAGGCTTGAATGTCGTAACTTAACCATATATGTGAGTAGGGATGATCACTATTAATGAGTCGTAAACTAGGATAAAGAAGCCTCCAAGTGCTGTATGCTTTTTTTGGTTATCCAACTTATCAGTCCGCGATAAAATCTATCTCTGAACTGATACTTCTTACAAATCATTCATCTAAATATGGCCAAATAGTCGAGTAGTAACCAGTGTTTTGCTATCTAGTTATCATTGATGATAGCCTGATTCGATACTTTCGTAATATCGAGTTACTTATTTTAGTGTTAATAAACAATCGATTAATAATCAATAACTTATTCACATAAACATCTCGGTTTTCCTGAGATATGTCACGGTCATATGTTGATGACTGAGTTAGTAGGTGACATAGGTTGGAATATCTGGAGAAGTTAAAGGTCCGTCGAGATACACCTTGCCAATATGCACCAACTAACACTAAAAGTACTGATTATGGGCTGACAATACGGATATCAGATTCAGTATACATTTAAGCATTGAGTTATAATTGTTACAAGAATAGAAAACTTGAACCTGTGACAGTTGATTATTCAAACTGATAAATTACACAGCACCTATTTCTGTTATTATTATTTCTAAGCAATTTTAGTAAATTTAATCAGTGGTCATTTGTTTACATCTGCTTGTGTATTTTATCATACCAATCCATTTTGGTGGTATGACTTCATTGCTTAATAGTTGTACTATTTGATAGTGTCTAAGTTTAATCGTTAGAGAAATATATAAATAGACATAATCCATAAAAATCTTGTAACTCTACAATTTAGAAGTGATGTATTAGTGTGTGTGTGTGTGGGAGAGAGAGAGAGAAAGAGTAGTAGCGAGACAATTAGTATGGTAAAGCCAAAAGCATAGTAAATTACGTATTAAATCAACTAACATCTTGCATGGATTAATATTTGTCAGATTTAAGATTGAATTTAACCGTCTACTACACGCTACTTGACATATCCACGTATATGCACTCTCAACAACACACATACAAACTATGCCAAGTGAAATATAAGAAAAACAGTAATGTCTCCAAGATATCATCTCAAAAATTACCCTGTCAGTAAAACATTGTGGATAGAAATAAGTAATAAAAGAGAGGGAGAGAGTGTGTTTGTGTGTATGGGAAATGGTGAGATGAATAAATATATATGAAAAACGACTTGGGGAAAGCCTTGTTTGTTAACGCCAAGTGTTCTAAATATATCAACTAGAATGAAAAAAGATTACCAAAAAGAGTTGTTTTGTTGATCAACTAACTAATGAAAGTTATATCTAAGCAGATCACTCACATGATACATTGACTGACACACAGAAATGAAGAGAAAAAAGTAGATTTTAGGTTACTATTAGTAGAATGTCATTTTCCTTGAGAAATAACTATTTTCTCTATCACACCCTTTTCCTGTCATCGATACATAATCATCATTTGAAATTTATCTAATTTTATTTATTTCGATTCTACTGCACATGCACTGTCATTCTTATGTCAAAACGTCAACGAGTTTTCAAAAAAGAAAACATTAAAAAGAGGAAAGAAGTTGTCACTTTTCTCGTGTATGCATATATATATATATATATATATATATATATATATATATATATATATATATATTGTTTCTTCATGATTTCATTTGGTAATCAACAAATTTTTCTACTGTTGAAATCACGAACTGATCTTAACTAGAAAACCATTGAAAATTTTGGTCGGGATTTCAACGGTGAAAATACTGTAATCTTCACAATTTTTTTTTTAATTAAAGAAACAACCCAATTCCAGTTTTGTAATACTTAGCCATTTTTAAATTGTTCCTTCTGTGTACAATTTTGTAAGTGTATATTAATGAAAAGTTTTAAACTAAAATGTGAAATACATGTCCAGCTAAGTGTAACTGATAATAACAATGAATTATGATGAGATGAAAATATTTGAAATAACTTGTTGGGATCTATTCAAATTTCGATAATTTAAAATAGACGAAGTATTACCCATTGATATATAAAATAAGAAAGATTATTTGAAGTGAACGGTACTGGGTTCGAGTCCCGGAGTGAACATCAACTCTGGGATGCAGGTTCATCCAGCTGACAAGTTCTAAATAGGATGAAACGCGCGTCCTTCATTCCACTACTAACCACTATCCATCTTTGCTTAGAATGCTTGTGACTTAATGCTATATCAAGGCAAACCGTACACCATGCACATATACCAATAAAGAGATTGATCAATTGCAGTTTTAGACATCTATGGGAAGATTCAAGTAGCCAATACAGAAATGAATAAAAAAGATTGGTTCAGCGAAAAATGTTTACGGTGAATTTATTTATCAAAATTATGCCTGTGTAAAGATTCACTTATTTTTTAAAATAATAAGTATATAAAGCAATAATACTGATAATTAAGTTGTCTTAATTTAAAAGATTGTGTATAATAGACAGTTAATAATGTAGAACACAAATAGTATAGAACAGAAGTGAATTAACAATGATTTAAAAATGATCAAGGTTCAAAGAAGAATAGAGTATGAACTTACCACACTTAAAGACATTCTATTTAAACTATGTTATGTAGGATACCTAGAGAACTGATCTTTCTGAAGTTCTTACTAAATAGTTGCTAAATTCAAGAGCATATTATTATTCTCTAAAATATCATTATTCAATAGCATAATTGATTGATGCTATGAATCCATATAGTAACAAGGTGAACTCAAATTAACTAGTTACTATTTGGTATAAATAAAAGTATAGTCATTCAAGAAGATTCACGATCATATATCATATGGTAAATTGTTTCACTTCGTTGGTCAATCAGTCAGTCAGTTAAGTGTAACTGCGTCAAACATAACAGAAATAGGTTTTTACACATGAGTTTTAATTAATGATCATTTTAGTTGCAAAATATATGATAATTCACCTAAGTGGTTAAGCCATTAAACTCTGCTCCATATTTTTAGGGGAGGGGCTAGGTGGAAGCATCAACAAACATTACACAAATAATATAGCTCGAAATCGAATCAACCCTTATTGATATTTCTACTAGTTTCTAACATTTGTTTTGAAAAAATGTTGGTTCATGCTAAGTAGTCAGTCGTATTATGTATAAATTAAAATGTACTCTATTTAAACCTTTTTATTATTCATTTAGTCTATAAATTAAATGAGCTATGAATCGAGTCTTACATGAATCGAATTGACAAATCTTCAACTATTTCACAACTTTTAGTGTCTAATAGATAAAGATCTACATACACACATGCAAGTGCAAGTGCATCGTTGTTTTAGTTTCAAGAATGAAAATGAGCAAACAAACAGGGATGGTGGGACAATGACAGACATCAAGAGAAAGGGGGAGAGTTGTTATCAAGACAGAATTTACTAAATATACACATGCAACCGTGTACACATTACATAACCTGGTGAAACTCATTCACAAAATTACCATACTATCAAACATAAAAATTAGTGTGTGTATGAGAGAGATAGAGAGAGAGAGAGTAGATCAAGACAATGACATGTTTGACTAGTTTGGCACTTTCACAAAAAGAAAATGAATACAATTGATAGAAAGAAAGAGCCAGGAGGTAGAAATGTAATAAAACAGTACACTTTATTAGGTAAGGGAGTCAGTGAGCGAACGAATAAGGAAAAGTTAAGTAAGTTATTCACATTTTTCCTATCGTACGACATACTATCTTAACACCACATTCATACATACATGCACACATATATTTAGAAAAGTTATCCAAATTTATATTACCATCAGTAGTCTTGCTGTATATTTGATTTGACCTGGCTTCTTGGATTATTTGTCTTTAAGTAATATTTAATAATAATAATAATTTACAATTTAGTATAGGGATTTGTGGAGATTGTCGTCTTTTCACAGTTGAAATCACGAGTCGATCTAAGCTAGATCACTATTGGAAACCTGGAACCACTGGACGACCTTCTCATTCTAGTATGGGACTCCTCAACAGCGCGCACCCACGATACTGAAATAGGGACTCGAACTCAGAATATTCGGTCTCGCGCACAAACGCTTAGGTCCGAATCTCACTTGCTGGATCGTGAGTGCACAGTTCTGACGAGTCGGTCGTCCAGTGTTTCTATGATGCTAGCTTAGATTGACTCGTGATTTCAGCTGTGAGAATTCTTAATTCATTTATATGGATGAAAAATAAAAACATACGTGGTATTGTTGTATGTCGTTAATTTCATGAAGTTATTCGTTTAGATTTTCATTCTTAACAAATTTCTTTTCACGTTAATCCTTTATATTTCTCATGACAAATGCATAAGTTTTATAGATAACAGTGGGACAGATGTACTTATTTATTATTTCCTAGTAGGATTTAAATTAATGTTGCATCTCCATTTAATTCAAATCCTCTTATATTCACCTTCATATGTTGATGTTCTGTGACGAAAATAACGTTATTCTATTGTCCATGATTCGATATTGTTAAACGTTTGAGCATATACAAGTATTTGCCTCTTTCCTTTTAATAATCATCAGTTTTCCAATTGGTATCAATTTTTAATGGAAAGCTGAATTCCAGTCAAAGTAATAGTTGTAATATATCTGACATTATGGAAGCTGAAAATAAGCATATCAACAGTGTCGTCAACAATCTTTTTGCAAATTATTGATTCGATACTGTTCACTTGTTAAATTATGAAGTGTTTGAAATCATTCATTAAATTTTATGTTTTATTGTGTTAATATGAATGTTATTACCAACCATCGCTTTTCATTAGATAGAGAGGTAATTCGTATGGTATTTTTTTGACATTTTGGCTAACCATTTTATGCATAACTAATACTGGTCATTAAAAACCCATGGCTGCTAATTTGCTATCACCTGTGGTATCCAATGTAACAGTTGCAAAGAGTGGTTTCATGAATTCTGTACAGATCTCACAGTGACTACTTACAATAGACTCAGCAAGTCAGGTTTCAAGTGAGTATGTAGCTCATATGATCTAAATCCTGAAGGCATATTGAATAAGATCATCAGTCTATAAAATTCATCACTTCTTTGAATGTATATGTCTGATAGATTTTATCATCAATTATATGCCACTTTAAACGATAAACAACAAGATTCTATTTATCAATTAAGCGAATAACTTTACTATTCAATACCTTTTTCGTTCATTTTGAAAAGAAAAATGCTCTAAACACATTTACAATACAAGTGTAACAAATTTCATATTAGTAAATTGTATCATATATTGATAAAACATTATCTACTAGCTTTCGTTTGTTCTCTTTATTCAACTAAACTCATGAGATCAATTAAATGAAAAACTCACTATCCACATAAATTAAATGAATGAATTTATATTATGAAGGGAACAACAGACCAATTGTCTTGTTGGATCAACATTGTCAATTACATACATATATGCATTCAATTTATGCGCACATTTACATGTACAAAAATAGATATGCACACATATATGTAGACATTATAGAAAATGAGCTAACATTTGTGTGAGAGTGAGAGGGGGAAATTTGGGATCCGATAAAGATTTATACCGAAATATATAAAAAAAAAGTTTATTTAATTATTACATTGCAGTGTACCATCATATGTAAATTCGTTTGTAAGGGTAAATAAAGTCTAATACAAAAATTACATGTATACATATAAATGTGATTTGGAAGCTGTCATATCTGACAGACACAAAATACGCGTCATATATGGAGATAGTCAAATTATGTATGTGAATAACAAGTAACATAGTAACCATCGTGACTAACTGACTAATGAACTAGCTGAATGATAATTAAACAGGTAAGGAAGTAAGAACAAAACCAGGGAGGTAAATAAGTAGTAGGGAAAACAAAACAGCTGGACAGCTATGCATGTATATGAAATGTCAATTTGTAAAAACAACCCAGCAATATTAGATGACAAATATTTGCTCAGTCAATTACAGTGTTTGAATAACAATACAGCTGTCGTTGATAATGAGGATTATGGGGGCGACTACTACTACTACTGCTGCTTACGCTACAAAAATGATAGAAAAAGCACCAAAAAAAAGGGTTACTTAAATATAAAAACAAAAACCTTTAAACAGATGAGAATAGCAAAGTATTTCTAAAAGAAAGAAATCATTACACCACTATCAGTTTTCTGTACACGTGTAATCTTAAGATGAATATTGTTGGGTAATAATGATTCTATAGACGGAAAGAAAAATTAAAACGAACTAGAACTTAATGTTAGCTTTGAAATATAAGACTGGTACAACAGAATTTGTTGCAAAGACAAGACTATATATGTGTCATCACTTAGACTATTGGCCAAAGACCTAAAGAAGAGTAGTTGTTGTCTGATCAACTTGTTATCAATGTTTCACGTTTTCACAATGGATGACGAAGGTTTGAATTACACAGGAAGTGGAAATTGTATCAAGACTCCAGATACGCCTCGTTGACAAGTGCCAATTAGCACAAAATATGGATTCACACTTTTCTGGTGATCGCCTTCCGATATCTAACGTAAAAATGTTTACCATATAAGATTTTTATCATCATGGTTTCAGTATTTGAGATAAATAGTTAATAATATTTATTCCATTTTACAAACCTGTGACACTGTTTTGATGTGGATTAAATCAATCATAAGGAGCTGGAAGTATTGTTCTTTTGGTCAATTTTAAGTTATTTGTAACTTGGTAAGTCAGTGAATGTACGAATGGAAGACCGATCTCGAAAACATTCCCCTATGGAAGAGAGTAGACTATCATTTTATTTTCAATGCCAATATAGATGTAAGAAAATCAGTCTAAAAGTTACTTCTTAAACTTGTTAATTATTCAATGATCTTCAGTAGTCATCATTATCATATTACTTTATTTCAAATATTGGTAAATGATTTAGTTTTTATCCTGTTCTATATAAGTGAAAATCATCAGAAGTTGTTATAAGTGGACACCATCACAATCCAGTCTAAGTTTATCTAATAAGTAACTCCGATGGTAGAACAGCTCCTAGTAATCAAACTAATGGTGGGGAAGATTTGTAGTTCAGGTGGGTGATTTTGATGGAGTTTTGTTCTCTGAGCTGGGTGTTTTGGCCGTGGAGCTTTCATCGTTCTTCTGAACGACATCACCAGCACAAACTCCAGCTTCAGTTCTATCTGAAGTTTGTACTGATGATGTTGTTCAGAGGAACGATGAAAGATCCACGGCCAAAACATCCAGCTCATAGAACAAAACTCCATCAAAATGAAACTAATTTAATTTAACAATATTTCTCAGACAAACAGCAAATAATACAATTTTTCGGAAGACAATTCCTACAACCAGTAAGATCTGCTATTCAGCAAGGTATGTTTGGTTGATTAACTGGGTAAGATGTAATGAACGTGTCTATAAACAACCTTCACGAATATCACTCAGTTTTCCGTCAATCAGAAAAAGTCTTTATTATATTATGAACAATTTGGGGAAAAGTAATAATATTATAAATGATACACAACTTTCCCATAGTTGATAAATTTGTTGAAGCGTTCTATAGGTTTTTCTTTTTATACATCGAAAAAAACTTAAGTATATAGAATAGTTCACATGGACATAGAACATTCATTTTATTGAACCAAGTCAAGGACGCAAATAGGTTTTTAGGAGTCCACACACATTACCTGATTAGGGTTTAGGGATTGGGTGAAGATTAAAATTTAGGGGTAAGGCTGATTTGTACGTTATATGCAAACAACATCGAAAGAATTGAGTACTTTGTGTATCCAGAACTAACAGTTTTACTCAGTGATGGTAAGAAATAATTTTTCATTATCATCTTAAACATTCTAAGCACTGAATACAGGTATTGTTGCTATCTGTTTTACCTGGTAAAGGATACATGTCATTTGTTATTGAATTTCTAGCTAAAAAACCAATATTTTTCTTGTTTCTAATTGGCTTTTCCCTATACCATACTTATACTATCAACTGCTCATGCTACTCAGTAATAATAATTATTTATTTGCACTGAAGAAGCGGTTTACATTAAGCCACGAAACGTCAAGAATTCCAAGGCATACTCTTTGGAATATAACAAATGTATTATTATTTTATTATTAATACTTATTCAGTATTTTTAATAAACCTACCTAACCAAGATGTAAATGAGCAGTAGGTATGCATTAATTCTAACTCAATGGCTGTCTAATTTAGATAGGTTCATGATTTCAACGATATTCAACCATCTCCGCTACCCCATACTAACAATTATTGTGTGATCACTAATGACTACTTTTGAGGGGGAATTTCAGTTCTAATGAAAAGCCATACCCAATGGAACTAAACTATGTCGAGAGTGATGAAGATACCTGCCGAAGACAATGGAAGATGGCGAACTGGTTTGAATTAGACTTGTAAACTATTGGATCCCTGCTCAGTGGTTTTGAAGTTAAGAGTTTGCTCAAGGAACAGAATCTTCTGGGTCTGATTACCCCTTGACGAAGAGTCCCATGCTAGGACGAAACGGTTATTCAGCGCTTTCAGATTGTCAGTGGTTGTCTAACTTTGAGCTGTTCGTGATCTAAGTGAAATCCTTATTTTTTTTTATTTCTCCATTTCTCTCACTTATAATAAATTAATCAACCGAAATGCAGAAAACATGATATTTTTTTAAATTTTCATTCTGTTGTTCATTTATATGTTATTCGTTGGAAGAAAGAAATTTTTTATTTCGAATTTATACTTTTAATTGTCTGATGGCGGAAATACTTCTCAATGGTTCAGTAGTTCAGTAATTTTTTTTATTTCTTCTTTGCTGAAGTTTAAAGATTTATTCATGTATAAAAAACATTTATCATTTTGTAATTAACCTCATTAGTGCATACTATATGTTCACCAGCATGGATTCTAGTATTTATTCAGTGTTTACATATTTACTATTTATATGTAAATATTTTAAAATTAAAACATGTTTTTATCTACTGTACTAAATATAATGGACAGCACTAGTTCAATTGAGTTTAAGTTTAGTAGGGAATAAATGCATATTTGTGCATGAAGTATTCAACTAGAAAGGAAGGTCCAGGACAGAGTGGGTTGGAGAATACTGGTCAGCGGCCTATGCTTCATCGGGAGTAACAGGCGTAAGTAAGTAAGCATGGAGTATTCACTGTACCATACATACCATGTAGGAGGATATTTATTAATACATTTCCATATATATATATATATATATATATATATATATATATATATATATATATATATATATATATATATATATATATATTGCAATAATTACTAGGACAGGTTATAAAGATTACTATCATGTATACATTTTGAAATTATAGAATGCTACAAAAAGTCCTAATAATAATAATTATTATTATACTGATAATATTCAGAGTAGGTACAAAACGTATCAATATCATTATAACATTCTTTTTTATTTCCTGTCAGCATCTATATTAAAAGTCATATAACAAATCATAATAGAGAAAATGATAATTGTCAAACTGAACTAGATTTATGAATGATGCTAAGGATGAATTTGGTTGATAGATAAATCTGTAAGTAAGCATGTATATGAATAGGTAGATGGGTGAATGGTGTTGTGATAATATAACTATGTCAGTAGAATAAATAAAAAAGAGAATATATATATATATATATATATATATATATATATATATATAAACTCATACATGAACATATGTATAATAGCACTATAGGAAACTAATGCATTAATATAAGACATATAAAGAATATATATATATATATATATATATATATATATATATATATATCCTATCTGATAAGCTATACTCTTGAATGATTCTTTTCCAAAAAGCTGAACTGAGCAATTGTTAGATTATGGCGGGGAATAAGGAAGATTAATGATAATAATAATAGTAATATGTATATGTGATTAAATGAATCCTCATTTATAGTTGTCCGGATATGAATGTGTGCGAAGGAACGTAAAGTAGCATAAACAAAGAGAGAAACAATTTTCGAAAGATCCATTAATTCACAAAACAAAAAATAAGGAATAAGGACATTTCTGATGGTTAAACTCCAAATCCAATAAGCCCCTATTGATTATGTACTGTTATTAACTGTTGAACAATCATGCAGGATGATTAAAATAATTATTCAACTTAATTTTTGGGGACATTTCTAAAAAATAATATCAGTTTAGAGTGAACATTGTTGATAAATAAATATTGTATTTTAATGGTTGAGATCACCATGAAAAACTTGGAAGCACTGGACGGTCGTTTAGTTCTATTGTGGGAATCTCAGTAGTGCGCGTCCACGACCCCGCGTCGCGAGATTTGAACTCAGGACCTATCAGTGTCGCGAGTGAGTGTTTAACCACTTGACCACTGAGCCGGCCGAAATCCAAAGGTGTTAATGTCTAACTTCAATTATTGTATTCTTTAGAACCTGGTTTTTTAATTATATCCACTGATTGTAGTGTTTAAATAATCAGTAGGAAACGAATTTGTTGTAAGAACATTTTGTAAACAAGATCGATGATTAGGAATAACATTGAATCTGGACGTCTGTTGGATGAATACTCAGATAGATATTAAAGCAAAATTAAGTATTCTCACTTGCGATGTATACACATGTATACTCATTTGTCCTATAAATATGTGATTGAGAACATAAAAACCTAATTTGACGAGATTCAAAGTATGTCACTTTTATCTCGTTTAAAATACTTTTCATTTTGAAGCATTATAATTGTTCAGTTTTCACCTTCATTGTGTAAAACATTCATCAAAGTTAAGTTCTTTAGTTACATTATTATTTCATGTCATTGTCTTCATATTCTTAAAATACTAGGCACGTATGACTATTTTGCATTCTATGAAATTTCAAATAGGTGAGTAGATCTGATGAGTAAGGAGAGTGATCTATACTGGTGAAAGAATAACGGGATCAAGAATCACTGCTTAGATGGACATATTTATGAGAAACATACTGTTACAAAATCAAGTCATTACTTCAAATAAAAAAATTATAGTGAATAATTTTCAGTTTTCTTATATGAACAAACTATTCTTCTAAAAGGCATTAGGTCAGTTACATATGAGAAATATTCTGCTTTTTTTTCTCTTGTATTATTCTTTTGTTATTCAATTGTTTCATTTAATCTCTTTTAATTGTATGGTGTTCTAATTTAAAATTAAAATAATTATTTGATTGATTTCAACAATATTGTTACCACTCTTTTGTTTTTGTTGTTGTTGTTGTTATAGCAATTCAACGGTTAGTTTCTACCATTCCATTATACCGGTCATAATGACGGATCAAGAATGAGTTAACTGAATCCATTTAGCATGAAATTCTCACACTTTAACATTCGATAATGTTCTGACAACTGAAGTTATGGAATCATTCAGTAAGACTTTTGTTCATTATGATATTTGTTTAAATTATATAGTTACTAAAATATAACTAAAATGTAATCAAAAGTAGATAAGTGTGTAATTGTATACATTGAGATGGTCTTTTTAGTTGACTGTGAATAATAAATGAGTCTTCATCGAGCGTCCTTTTTTGTCATCTCTCTCCCTTTTAAATTGAATTGCATTCAATCAGAGTGTGGGTTTGTCAGAGTAGAGGACTTTAGTTGTTGCTAGTATCAGAGGTTATTACATAATGTCTACTAGTAGGGAAAAAAGCACTTCATTTCTCAACAAAAACTCTGCATTCATAACAACCAATGAAATACTTTTATAATTAAAAAAACTTCAAGTTATTTTAAGTTGATTTAAATAAATCGAATAATATTTCTAAGAAATACATAAATATAAACTTACATTTGACAGTCAACCGAAACTGTCTTGTAATCATTGGTGGGATTTGATGATAATTGTTCATTGTTGCTCCTCCTCCTGCTCCAGATGTAGCTATTCTTGTTCTTACAGTACATTGATATTCTCCGTTATGATCTAAAGTCAGTTTATCAATACGTAGTTGTGATTCATGAAAATGACTTAAATCAAATTTATGATTAACATTATCATAATTGTTATGAGAAACTGTACCAATCACAGATGGTGCTCGAACTAGAAGACGTTGTTTATGAATAATAGTATTCGATGCATCTGATCCACTATTGCTCGCTTGTTTAACAGATCGTAAATTATTATTATTTATGTTATTGTTAGCATTACTAATAAATTCCCATTGATAAATTAAGTTGTCTAACGAACCATCAGTTCCAGTCATAACAGCATCACAATCAAAAATAATATGATCACCCCATGATTTGGTTGGATTCAATTCTCTATCTGTCAAACTTGTCAAAAAACATGGTCCTGTAAAAAAAGATTTGATTTATAAGATAAACATGAGTAATCGTATAAATAGTTGATTACAAAGGGGAAAAGATCACAATTTTGATGTAAATGAAAAACATTTAAATAATAGTTTGACATTAGCTAGCATTAAGCAATGATATCACCTGGAGAAGAATCATTAAAAAGCAGGGATACCAGATAGCTGTTTAATTCTAGTTTAGGATATCTCAGCAGTGTACACTTACAAGCATCTTAAAGACTATAATCAGTAAACTTAGATATCACGGCGACTACAATGCCATAAAAGCCCAATGTGCTGGAATCCATCAATCCAAATTCAGTCTTGAAAATTGAGATGACAAGACTGACTAATGTTGGACAGTTATTCGATCGTTTTCCAGCTGTCATCAGTCCATGATGATAACTTATCTTATTACTGATTCAGGATTGAGATCAATTAGAATTACTTCCTTACACGTACATTTTATATTTTATTCTTCTAGTCACCTTCTTTTCTCTTAACAAAAATCTTAATCCTCTGTTCAACATCCAAACCGTTTATCTCTCAGTTCTTGTTTAAAGCATATCAGTAGATGCATCCCTAAATGGGATTTCTAAATACTCTACGTTTACACATAACAAATAAGATTGAAAATTAAATAGTGGATTTCGGATGAGAGAACGTTCCAGTATCGAAACCAGGTAGCATGTTAAACATTAGGACTACAATATTCAACAGATTAAAAAAAACCACCAATAATTTATTTTATTTTCAGTAAATTTATCTCAAATTCCATTTTACCTAATCAAAGACTTCATTCAACAAATTCAAGAGAAAATGAGGTTTTCTCCAAACAAAAAGAGTGTTGGTGGAATGCGTCTACATGCATTGGAGAGAAAAAAAGAATCAAACGAATGGATTTGCTTCATTTAGTATCAAACGAATAACCTATTTGAGTTAATGAACAACAAACCCAAGTGATCCAATACAATTTTCATTTTTAAATGAGTCCATTAACAGATTAGAATAATTAATTTTCTTAGAATAAACTCAAAAAGAAAAGACGCTTAATTTTACTTGTGTATGTATGGGAATGCATGTGTGTGGATTGTGAAATAAACAGATGAAGAAAAAGTAACATTCACATTTGGTAAAGAAAAATGAATGTTCCTTTTTTTGCCAGGAGTGTACAATTGAAAGTTAACGATGATCAATTTCTGAGTAGTAACCAATGTTATGTTTATCTAGTTCTAATAGTGCTGATAAAATTCTGTCGATCAAATTACAATGTAGCCACTAATCTGAGTGACTCAAAATCACATGCACGATGCTCAGGTGTTAGATGGTTAAAGGTAGCCAAGTGAGTATCCTGTATTAGTCTATGTGCCATTCTAGTTTGTGAGGTTTGAACCCCTGTTACCTAGTCGCATAGTCCCAGACGTTAACAGTAAGCTACAACTGAATTCCTGTAGGAGCGATACATTTACATTACATTAGTAACTGAATAGGAGTTAATGTCATGTCTATTTAGTTGTAGATTTCCACCTTCAATCATTTAACATTTGAAAGTACAGTTATTTTTTACTAAAATATATTGTTAAATGACTTATGTTTTAGAATTAAGATTCAGTTATATTAAAAACGAAACACCTGTTAAAGAAAGTCCTCAGATTTTCCCAATTTTGTGCATCTTTTTCATGATGAATAAAGATCAGCTAGAGATTCAATTGGAACGTAAATAGGTTGTCCTTTATTGTGTTTATTCAATAGTATATTCTTACAACCATACATAGAATTGAACTTAGAACGATTGGATATCACGATTAACAGTTTACCACTTAATAACAGTATAAAATCAGTAACTCATTAGTTTTAAGCTTTATTCAATCTATAATCTAGAACGACAATCACCTAGTGTTATCAGAGAAAGATTTCCTTTCATCATTGTCATTACCTCTCGTTACACTTTGAATGATGATTGTGCTTTTGTGGGTTATTTTTCAATAATATCCGAGTGTGTGACACTCATTCTTTAGTCTCAATTATTGTCAAAGCAATTAGTTGTTTTTAGAAGTACCATTTTAATCATTAGAGTTCATAGTGAAACTTAGTTATATGCACTGGATTCTATTCTTATGAAATATACATTCTGGTTGTTATTAAAACTAACTAAACAATAGTTCAATACTTCAGACAAATTTCAATTAAAACTGTATGACAGTTTTTAATCTCACACAGTTTTAAATTAACCTTTAAACATCATATTTCATAAAGCTAATCGTATTTCTCTTAGAATAGAAACCCTGACGATGTTGACCAGCCTGACAATAACACGAAGGCTGGAAAATAGGATAATGTCACTCAGTGGATATAAAATGAATTTGATTTAGTTAGTAAACGTTATTTATTCATAATGTTCTCACTCCTCCGACAATTGAGAGTAGTGGTGATAGTTTTTTAGTAAAGTTGAATAATGACTAATATGAGAGTGGGATACAAGTACATGCAAGTGATAAGTCGCAAATAAGACGAAACGTGCATCCTGGGTTGCACTGCTGGCCACTTTCCAAACTTATTGAAAAATTGTGACGAAACAACAATATCAAGGCACATATGCCAAAACAGACTGACTAGTTAAATTTCTCAACATCAAAAAAGGGAATATTCAGGAAGTCATCAATATATTTGCAATGAATACTTTGGTATTTCAAAAATAGTATAAATTATCGGGATCATGAGTCAATTGAAGCTAGACCAACATGGAATACCTGGGAGAACTGAATGGTCGTTTCGTCCTGTCGTGGGGCTCCTCCGTAGTGCGCATCCACGATCCCGCTCGCGGGATTCGAACCCAGAACCTATCAGTATCTCTAGTGAGCGCTTAACCACTAGACCATTGAGTCGGCCGATATCCAACGGTGTTAATGTCTAACTTCAACTAATCCACGAAATTGAGCGACACTTCCACCATCGTCTTCAGTGAGTTACTATCTCACAACTGACCCGGTTGAACTCCACTGGTCACTGCTTCTCACTAGAACTCCAAGATATACATCTTGAAGGTAATCACTAATGAGCATATGTTTATCAGTATCAGAAGGGGTTGTGAGATAGCAACTCACTGATGACGACGGTGGATGTGTCGCTCAATTTCGTGGATTAGTTGAAGTTAGACATTAACACCGTTGGATGCCGGATCAGTGTTCTAGTGGTTAAACGCTACAGCAGATGTTAGTTAGTTCAGTAGGGATGAAGAAATAAAATATATACCCGGTTCAATGGGTATGCTGTTAAGATATAATTTCTGAATTTGAACATCAAATAATTGTTTCACAAGTCCGACTTCAACACGGCCATCCAGATAAGGATTTTGGTACTAAGTGTAATAAGTGCCATACCAACTATTACTGGTTTACTGTTACATTATGTTCGTATAGACTTTAACGTAATGAATTCATGATTAATTACAACAATTTATAAAATAAACCCTTTAGAGTATTACTTATTACGTTTTTAAGTAGCACGAAGTAAAATGGAGAATTATGAGTCCTAATCATTCATATATGTATACCAAGAATAATGGTCATTGCTGACTGTAAACATACTTCCAAAGAAAAAAGGATAACAGATGATGCACAGAATAGTAGAAAGGACAAGGTGAAAGTAACGAAAGGCTAATAAAATGAAGAAAAGAAGTATATAAAAGGAGGATTTGGTCAATATAATTGCAAAGTGTAAAAGAGACAAATGTATGTAGCGTTTGTTTGTAATAGTGAAAAAAACACAAGAAATCGGTCCGATCAAATTTTGTACCAAAACACAAACAGACAAACAGAAAATCGTCTGAGGAAGAAGAAGAAAATGAATTAAATAACAAAAAACAACACTCAAAAGAATTTAGATCACCACATCGTTTTTGTATGTTTTCGGACAAAGGTAATCCTAGCAATAATAGTAATGATAATAATAAATTTAGGCAAAAAAAGCTTCATATGGATGAATGCGAAGAAATTTTCTCTTCCTAGGGAAAAATAATAAATTTACTCTATAATCTACCTACCTACCTAATTACATTGATAATTATGCAATAATTAGAAATTCTTCCCAAGAAAAAAATAAGAGCAAAAAACAACGGCAACAACAATATAATTCATAAGCTAAGAGGGAAAAGACGAGAATAAGACGAATGTTAAATTGATACAGAAAAATGAGTAAAGTCTAGTTTGTACAATTTGTTACGAGTTAGTAATTGTTTTATTCAACCATGCGAGAGAGATATAGGGGAAACATGAAAATTGAATAAATGAGTTTATTTTATAAAGGAAATTATCATATCTAACCATAGATATACCTATATAGGAAGAGAATATACATATGTGTGTATGAACAAGAGTGAGTATTAACTAAAGAATAAGATTTTCTATAAACTGAATACGGAGGTTTTTAAGTTGACTTTCATCACAAACTGGTTTCCATCTTGTAAATTAAACAGCACTAGACTAACAGTTACCTCATAGTTTGGATATTCCTCAAAATTGTACACTCATAACCCCACAACATACTATTAACTGATTGTAGTTGGAATATAACTCCGCCTGCAGCTCTCCTAGAGTTACTGCCGGTCCCAAGCCCGGATAAAGGAGGAGGGTTGGGCATGGGGTTAGCGTCCCCATCCCGTAGAAAACTAACTCGCTAAAAAAACGCTAACCAGAAAAAATAACTCAAACCATTTAAACTCTGCCCTGGGAGTTAGAAGGTCTTCATTTAGAAGAAATATGACGCCTCAGGGTGAAAGCCGAGTTCCTTCGGAAGCCATGAGGCCAATGCCCCTTCTGACAACCAGAGCAACAATTTTTATAGGTACATGGAACGTCCGGACAATGTGGGAGACCGGGAAGACCAGTCAAATAGCAATGGAAATGAGGAGATACAACTTGGCAGTACTGGGAATCAGCGAAACCCATTGGACCCAAGCTGGACAACAAAGGTTAAATACGGGAGAGATGCTGCTATACTCCGGTCACAAAGAGGAAAATGCTCCACTTACTCAGGGAGTTGCTCTAATGCTATCCAAAGTAGGACAAAATGCACTTGTAGGATGGGAATCTCACGGATCCAGAATCATCAAAGCATCATTCAAAACAAAG
Organism: Schistosoma spindalis; assembly: GCA_946903255.1. Lineage (NCBI taxonomy): Eukaryota > Metazoa > Platyhelminthes > Trematoda > Strigeidida > Schistosomatidae > Schistosoma > Schistosoma spindalis. The sequence goes on along the minus strand of OX336417.1, from coordinate 5,136,474 downwards.
AAGGAGGGGATCACAATGAACATTATCCAATGTTATGCACCCACCAATGATAGCAACAACGACATTAAAGATCAATTCTATGAGAGATTGCAATCAATCATAGAGAAGTGCCCAAGAAAGGACCTCACCATTCTGATGGAAGATCTAAATACCAAAGTCGGAATGGACAACACCGGATATGAAGATATCATGGGACTGCATGGACTGGGAGAGAGGAACGAAAACGGGGAAAGATTTGTAAATCTGTGTGCATTCAACAAATTGGTCATAGGTGGTACAATATTTCCACACAAACGTATACACAAAGCTACATAGATCTCACCGTACCACTCCACAGAGAACCAGATAGATCATATTTGCATCAATAAAAAGTTCCGAAGGATAGTGGAAGATGTGAGAACCAGGAGAGGAGCGGACATAGCTTCAGATCATCACCTGGTTGTGGCCAATTTAAAACTGAAGCTAAAGAAGAACTGGACAACTGGACAAACAGCTCTGTAAAGGTTCAATACAGCCTTCCTTCGAGATACCGACAAACTTAATGAATTCAAGATAGCTCTCAACAACAGGTTCCAAGCCCTACAGGATCTACTGGAGGAAGAAGATACTACTATGAAGGATAGCTGGAAAGGTATCAAAGAAGCATTAACTTCAACGTGTCAAGAGGTTCTGGGCCCCAAGAAGCATCATCACAAGGAATGGATTTCTATAGAAACACTGGACCGGATCAAAGAAAGGAAGAACAAGAAGACAGCAATTAACAATAGTCGAACAAGAGCAGAGAAAGTCCAAGCAAAAGCTGAGTACATAGAAGCAAACAAGCAAGTAAAGAAGAGCATTAGAGCCGACAATCACAAATACGTGGAAGAACTAGCAACGACGGTGGAGAAAGCCGCAAGAGAAGGAAATATGAAACAGCTTTACGATACGACGAAGAAACTAGCAGGGAAATATAGTAAACCAGAGAGACCAGTCAAAGACAAAGAAGGAAGGCCAATCACTGAGATTCAACAACAGCGGAACAGATGGGCAGAGTACTTCGAGGAACTCCTGAATAGGCCGGCACCAATGAATCCACCGGACATCGAAGCAGCACACACAGATCTCCCCATAGATGTCAATCCACCAACGAGAGAAGAAATCAGAATGGCCATCAGACAAATCAAGAGCGGGAAAGCAGCAGGACCCGACAATATACCAGCTGAAGCACTGAAGTCAGACATCAAAGTAACGACAAAAATGCTTCATCTTCTATTCAAGAAGATTTGAGAGGAAGAACAAGTGCCGATGAACTGGAAGGAAGGACACCTCATCAAGATTCCAAAGAAAAGAGACCTGAGCAAGTGTGAAAACTACAGAGGCATTACACTACTGTCAATACCAGGAAAAGTCTTTAATAGAGTGTTACTAAACAGGATGAAAGACACAGTAGACGCTCAACTTCAAGATCAACAATCTGGATTCCGTAAGGACCGGTCGTGCACAGACCAAATTGCGACACTACGGATCATCGCCGAACAATCAATCGAGTAGAACTCGTCACTCTACATCAACTTTATTGATTATGAAAAGGCATTTGACAGTGTAGATAGGAGGACGTTATGGAAAATTCTTCGACAATATGGAGTTCCTGAGAAGATTGTCAACATTATCCGGAACTCATACGACGGACTACAGTGCAAAGTAGTGCATGGAGGACAGCTGACAGATGCATTCCAAGTAAGGACCGGAGTAAGACAAGGTTGTCTACTCTCTTCCTTCCTCTTTCTTCTGGCGGTCGACTGGATTATGAAGACCTCGACATCTGAGGGAAAACACGGCATACAATGGACAGCTCAGAACCATTTAGACGATTTAGACTTCGCAGATGACCTAGCCCTCCTATTGCATACACATGATAAAGACAGCTAGCGTAGCAGCAGTCTCTGAATTAGTAGGTTTCAACATACACAAGGGGAAAACCAAGGTCCTCATATACAACACGGAGAACAACAATGAAATCACTCTTGATGGCGAAACTCTGGAAGATGTAGAATCCTTCACATACCTGGGAAGCATCATCGATATACAAGGAGATTCAGATGCAGACGTAAAGGCGAGGATTGGCATGGAACTCAGAACAACTTTCAACCAATATCAAAGTCAGAACCTTCAATACGAACGTCAAGACAGTTCTACTGTACGGAGCTGAAACTTGGAGAACCATAACAACAACCACCATCAAGAAAGTACAAGTATTTATCAATAGCTGTCTACGCAAGATACTCAACATCCATTGGCCGGATACCATCAGCAACAGCCTTTTGTGGGAGAGAACAAACCAGCTTCCAGAGGAGGAAGAAATTAGGAAAAGACGATGGAAATGGATAGGACATACATTGAGGAAATCATCAAATTGCATTACGAGACAAACGCTAACTTGGAATCCTGAAGGGAAGAGGAAAATAGGAAGGCCAAAGAACACATTACGTCGGGAAATAGAAGCAGATATGAAAGGGATGAATAAGAACTGGAAAGAGCTGGAAAGGATTGCCCAGGACGGGGTTGAATGGAAAATGCTGGTGAGCGGCCTATGCTCCTTCACGAGGAGTAACAGGCGAAAGTAAGTAAGTAAGTTGGAATATGAAAACGTCAATTTAAAAGTGCTGTGTTCTTATTTAAACAAAGTTTTCCTGTTTTCAGTTCCCTAACTAGTCGTCAATGCAGTTGAGTAAAGTATCACGCATATCTGTCCAGTGCTCCTAGGTTTGCGAAAATCTCGAGACTGAAGTTGATTCGTGGTGAAAACGATTTTTATAAGTCATCCAGTTATAGAATACCATATACCTGAATCTCTTTAAGACTTCCCTTCTTAGTATATATCACTATAATTAGCATAAGAATTACTTACCTTTGGTAGCTAATATACTGTAATATGGACTGTGCTGATTATGTGACGACAGAATTGATTAAAAGGTTATGTAGTCTGACATATTTGATCATTCGACAGCGTAAAAATCACCTCTAGGTGACTTGACATAACTCGTCGTACTCAGAACAAAGTGACTGTTATTCATATCACTATTTTCATTAAAAAGTACTATTTCAGTTGGAATTTCTCTTCATGTCTATTTTTACTGTAATCCAATAATTAAGGCTTAAGGTTCTACACTGGTTGACGTATACCTAGCTTGAAATAGTTTAAGTATAATTTTCTTCATCAAGTAACGTCAGACACGCAAAACCAGAGGTCACTAAACAGTTGTTAATTGTTTTCACTTGAGACTCTGCGCCAGCGTATACCCATTACCCTACCCAGAACTTGGCCGAATATGCGATCTTCAGGTTATTTAACGAGCTCAATTTTGTTCAACCACTGGATCGAAATCCAACAGTTCACATTTTAAATTCAATCACTTTTTTGATATACAGGTGGTATACCTATTAAAAGACCTAAGGATCTCAAGTTCGACTGGTGTGAATTCGTACATACACGAGGTCGAATGAAACACCCGTCTACAACCTTTTAATTTTCCATGGTTCACTATATGATGTGTGCCTACTAAAGCAATTACCCTTCATCCTTTAGAAGAGAACCTTACACTAAAGAATAGGATAAATAGTTGGAGACGAATTTGAGTGATCTAAACACTGAGTGGGTGGAGAGTAACTATCGAGCGAAGCACACTGTAGTAAACAAACAAACAAGCTATAATATTTACACTAAGTGATAAATCGAACCAGCTGGAAATTATTTCTTAATAAACAAATCTCGTTTGTTAATAAATGGGACTTAGTTACAATCACACCATTGATGAACAATGTTGTACAACCATATTTATCTAACATCACATCAGAGAATAAACAGACAATCTAGACAAAGAACAAATAAACAAACAGACATTCTATATAAAACAAATATGGTATAGTAAACAACAAATGTGATTAGAAACATTCTCTTCTCTCTCCCTCTCTCTATCTTTCGTTCTCGTTCTTTATCGTTCTCACCTTTACATCACTAATACAGATGCTAATGATGATACAACAGACAGAATGCATGTTTTATTTTTCAAAATAATGGTAATTAATATTTTCTAATGAGTAATCATAAACGGGGACTCAGTTATTCTCTTTTTTTTACAAAAAGGGTGATGTATCCGATTGTTCTACGGAGCTGTTTTTCTTCTGCAATATAATAAGTCTTATAACATCTGGGCTTTATTTATTTACAAGTAGAAATAATTAATCTTTTATTTGTTTTCTGGTATTCAAGTCTCTATCCTCTTCTCTTTCAGTTTTAGTTTACATTCAGATTATTATGTAAGATAGAGTAGTTGTTTAATGAGGTCGGTAAGAACGGTAATTCTGAATGACCTAAGTTCAATCCAGTTTGTGCGTATGTATGTTTGTATGTGTATATGCATGTATGATGATGGCTGTAGTGTAGGTATAACAAGAGAAGAAAAACCAACGGATGTGTATACAATTAATAATAATCAATTGGGTTCAAGTGATATATAAATAAACAATTGAGGCGGATGGAATATACAGATATTAAATTTTAAATAGAGAAAATTTACAGCTCAGGTGGATGGTCTTAACGGCCATATATTCGCTACCCTGGACGGTTTGTCGTGAAGAACACATCGAAAACCATAACAAGGATTCTGGAGCATTTCGAGGATCAATATTGCTTACAAACCAATCCGATCATTTCATTCCTTTTTAATTCAGAACGAAAGACAAAATAGCTGAAGTGGACAAATCTAACATGATTTACAAAAAGACTTCATCAGCTGTGCGAAACATTACATTAGATAAAGTGAACACTCACATAACATATCCAACATGAATACAGGTTAGCAGTGAAGTTATCTATCATGACTGATATCAGTGTATATAGACAACCATGGGGACAAATTCGATTGGGAAAACATTAAAACTCTGGATTGAGGAAATTCTAAGAATGTCAAAGGATTTTCAAAAATATATTAATCAATCAATAGACCCATCTATATCCATCCAATCTATTAACCTATATAAAAAGGTCAGTTAATCATATGGTCAGAGGTCAAGCTAATGAAATACAGCACTGGAATGAAAGTGAACAGTGGCAAACAAACCCTTCAAGACCAACTGACATAACGCTTGTAGAATAACTCAAGGGCAATCTTCTACATGAAACATGCTCTGTTAATGTTACCCAGAATTACAATAAAATGATAAAAATTAAAGCATCTAAACTCATAGAACACAACACCGAAATACTTAATTTGTGAATGACTTTGTTTATCAAACTACATTAGTTTTTGAGTTGTTCAGTGCTAATTTACGTTAATTTATCAATGCGTAGTCGTAACTCTATAGTGGATCGAATTCGAAAATTTCGAGTCTCACAGAAAGCGAAATTATAGTTCAGGCGTAGGGTAGAAATAAAACATATTAATTTGTGATGAAAATTTTCTTCAACACTGTATGAAGTATTGATACAAAAATGCACAAATTAAATATCTTATTATCTGGAAGATATCAATATTAGACAGAGATAAGGATCAAGGTTGAAAGGCTAGATGTTGATAAAGTTTGAATTATTACCTCTCCATCTCCCTGCTTATCTACAGCCAAGAATCACCTCAATATGATACCGACCTAGTTATATATTATAATTCCAAGTAGAATTTCTATTTTTCAGGATTAATAGAAGTTTCGTAGATGGCTTCAAATAGTAAACAAAAATAAGATATCTCGCTCGAACGACTTATTCACTGTTTGCTCTTTTAGAATAAAAAAAGTTAAACACTTATCAGAGAGCTGAATCTAGCACTTAGAAATGTGTGGTATATTCTGTTTCAGATCAGTTCGAGGTGCTACTATTATAAAACCATCTCTGACACACATAATATCCGTGAAAGTCATTGAACTATAAACTTCCTTTCAGAGGGATCTAGATTACTTATCAAGGTAGTATCACATCAACCGCATAAAACCTCTGAGCAATGAGTTTGCCAAGAGAAAACTATTTTTCGCTCAGAACATAGATAATTGGTTACATAAGTAAATAATATATTTGTAATATCCCAATGAGTAGAAAATCTAATTTTCTACTCATTGGGATATTACAAATATATTATTTATTTTTAACAATCAACCCAATGCTCAATTTATTCGAAATTATCAAATCAAACCTTGGTAATGATACCTATAATTGGTTACATGTTTATGCATCGCTTTATGATTTAATGAAATCACCTATATCCCAAAAAAAAAACAACTGTTGTGTTTCTGGAAACTATGGTTGATATCCTATTACCAAAATATATCAGGTAAAAGTAGTGGCATATAAGTGCTTCTCTCCATTAGTTTAACCAAACAACAGTATTAGACGAGGTTGGTTGATTTCCACACCAACTTTTATTTATTCTGTAATCAAAAGGAATAATTTTCAAGCTTATCTTTTAAGGGGATTAAAATGAGTACTTTCATCTTATTGCAAAGCGTTAAATATGATCGATTCTGTTTCACAACTGTACAACTACACATCCAACTAAACATACGAATAAATTTCTATGTTCGGATCTAGTCAAAACACTACCAGACCAGAATGTATATGGTTGGATAAAGTGATGACCAATTTAGAATATGAAAAACTTCATAAGTGTCAGGCAGATCATTAACGTTAAGACTAACTACTGTTCAGTACATAACGAGCACATAATGAAATGAATTGAACATGTTGACATTTTCTCAGATCATCTCTTCATGATGTCAGATAAACACCACAATAAAAATTAAAAAAAATTAAATATGTGATTTGGTTAAAAAGGAAATGGAATAATGGGATAATAAGAAAATGGGATTATGTAAATATTCAGTAATTAGGAAAGGAAGATAAAAAATAACCGATTATCAGACTGATATTGGCTAAAATCTTCAACTATAAATTGGAGCTGTTTCATAGACTTTGAACTAGGAGTGATGTCCTATACTTCCCTCATCGTCACTAGCTTCAACTTAACAATACTTTCTCCTATCTCTCTCTTCCCTCTATTAACTTCAAAGTCGATGACAGATAAGAATATCGCATACTTGTTTGTACTGTATGTAACTCACTGGGTCTTTTTTTCGTCTCAGAAAAGACCTATTTCTTCAATCAGTTTAGTCTTAAAATAACTTCATAATTCGTATTCCATTTTAGTTTCTGTCAATCATGAGGTTGAGAACAATGGAGCGAAGGAATAAACAAAGCTACCCCACCTCTAAAAGAATCTCAACTGATTCGGCCTTATCACTCTATTTTAGTAATGTATACACATTCTGTTTTGTAGAGAGTTCTCATAATTCACATTTCTTAAATGCAAACTCACAATCATACACACACTTTAGTATTCGATGAGGCTAGGTGGCTACACAATGATTACATCTTAAATAATCATCATCATCACGTTCACTTAGATAATCAAGTCGATGAAATAAAAGACAGTGGAAAAATAAGTAAATAATAAAAATGAAAAGATAAGTGAAATGATGGATGAAAATTACTATTTGTTTATATTCAAGTACATACAAACACATATACTGTGCAAATAGTCTACAACAGTTTTGTTAATATTAATGAGTTAAGTAATGTGCGTGTGTACATGTACGTGAACGTTTATATACTTGGAACCACAAGAAAATCCACGTTTGTGGAGAAGTATATAAAGGCACGCACACATGCTCACACGCTTATACAACAAAAGGAGATAAAGAGATAGTTCATACAAAGGTTAAGAAGGTTACAATAATACGGTATGCGATGAAACGGACAGTAAGAAAAAAATACTTAGGTTAGGTGAACAATGGATGGATACACAAATATTTTGAATTATTTGTTCAATTTTAGGATTTTTTTATTGAATCCATTATCTTAGAAGCAGTTCATCATTAACTGAAGAGTCCTTGAGAAGTAAGATGAATTAGACAGGTGTATTTTTAAAAAGCGATTCATTTCGATTAGTTTATGACTATTAACAAATAAACTGTTATGTTTCTATCATGTTTTTCTATTTGTAAATACTTAAAGCTGATTTATACTAACATAAATGTTAGATTTTAAGATTTGTTCACACTGAAAACTAATTTCATCATAAGCTAACAATAATTTAAAGAAATACTTAAAACTAAAGATCTTTCGAATGTACCATACAACTTTGCATATCCCCCCACATTACGGATCGAATCCAGGAATTTTATTCATACAATTATCTTCTTTTAAGCTGAAGGATTTAGGCTGTGGAACCAATTATTACAACAAACTCACCAACCTCCATGAAACTAGCTACAGTAATAGACTACATTTATACATTCACGGATTTCTAATTGCTATTATTATTATATTAAAATTCACTAGTCCAAGAAACCCGTATCTGGTTACCTACTATAGATTACATTTTTTAACATTTTAAAGATGTTCATGATAAGTTAGTTGTAATTTTATGTTTTTCTACTGTCAATACCAGGTATACTTTAGGGGTTAATATTAAGAAAGGTCAAAATTTAAAAACTATTTATTTCTTATAGAAATAAACTGATTGAAATTAAGAATAAATGAAACCCAGTGAATTAAATGATCACAAGGTCTCTAGAGTACTTGACCCAGTTTTAAATGAGAACCAACAGACACGTATTTTTGATAAACTCTAGAATACAACAAGTGTTCAACACTGTCCGAATTTTATCATGATTTTAAATGAGAATCCATGGATCTCTTGTATGATCGATGAAAAATTTCAAATCCACTTTAACAAGTATAAATATTCAGCAACTTAGAAACTAAATAACAGCTGTGTCAGTCCATTGTAAAGTATCTAATATGAGAAGATATTGAACTCTTTGAGATGGAACATAGAACTTCAGTGTATATATTTTTAAGGTGAGCATAGTTGACAGAAAACAATAAGGCAGGCCCTTGTAGAATGCCTAAACCAGTACACAAGTTAAATAATCTTATTTGAAACAAGACCAAAAAGCGTGACACTGGGTCACGGTTAAACAACAGGTGTAGAAATCTATCAAATGGACAACATATTACTGGGCTCTTAATATCACCATAGTTATTCACCAGTGAGGCCCCCGAATGTCCTGGTACGGTTGAGGGTGGGGAGAGTCAGCTCTCCCTCTCGAAATGCTCTTACGTGGCCACGTGCGTACAACCACTGCCAGGGAAGTCCTACTCACTGCCTTCTCACGGCATTACTGTTTTTTACGAAATTGAGAGAACGAAAAGCGAATGTCTGGCGATTTTACCGGGTTGTTGGACGCAGAAGGTCCACCTAAGAAAGCTGGTAAACCGTGATTCCAAACAAACGGTGAACATGGTCTTCGGTATCCTGAAGGGACAAATGATGTATGAACCTATTGCTGGTCACCGGCTACCATGGGATTGCATCTCCTTACGTTGCTCCGTTGCCTTGTGGACCAGACCTATGTGTCAAAGGTTCGGGGTGTGGCCTTCTAAGAAGACAACCTGCTTCGGTTCGGGCATCTAGATAGTATTCCGGCCCTCATACGAACCGAGTGATTTGTATGGTACATATGTATTTGGTGCCTCCTTGTACCAATGACTGTGTGTTTAAATAAAATAGAATAGAGTATGTTATCGTATGGTTGAATGGAAAAATAGCTATTTCCGCAGCTTATTATTAAACTAGTCTGTCATATAGTAGTGATCTTTTACTATCCTTAAACATAATACATAAGGAAATCAAATATTCGACTATTTGTTTTATGCTTCAATATTCTTTTTTGTATGCTCACTAATTCACTGGCTCGCCCACTCACTCAGTCAATTATTCAGTCGTAAACACCGATGCATTCACTCATACAAACACCAGAAACAATAAACTTTATCTCCCTAGGGAAAATTTCCAACTTGCACATAATAAATGTTTTTACGCCATCTGGATATTGAAATAAACCTAACTAACAATACGAAAATCAAAATAAACAAGAAATGAACTAATATCGGAAACAACCAGCGTAACCAATGACTGGCCATCAACAACAAGCACATCTACAGTAAATGAAGCTGAAGTACGCGAATAAAAAACGAATAGAACACAATGTCGAATAATAATTCTACTAATGAAGTGAGTGTGTGTGTGAGAGAGAGAGAGAATATATGGCTGGTTGGATATTATTAAAAATGAGCTTGTGGATGACTATACACACATATATACATAAGTATAAACCTCCGTATAAACATATTAGTATTCGTTATTTCATAATATATTATTTGGAGATTACATTCACTTGAATGATTAGTTGGACAGAATCAACTAGAAGAAAAATTCACACGGAAAATCAATTACTTTTCAAGATAGTATTCTTTTTTAATCAAGTTAATTGAAAAGCATGAACATTTATTCCGATTCTAGTATAATCTCATATAACAGACTTCATATGATATTGTAATTAGTAATATCTGTAAATTTCATTAGGGAATAAGTTTTTCTTTTCAAAAACAAAAAAAAAATGTTCCACATTGAAACGAATTCAATCAGTTAATCAGTAAGCTACTCAATCATAAATAAAATAAGATCTACAGTACATTATATAGATATGTATCAGTTCAAATTGTACATCGTTTAAATTATTAGACGAAAATAAAATGAATAAAAAACTAATGAAAAGAAAAGAAAATTGAAGCAGAAATAATAATAATAATAATAATAATAATAAATGCATAAAAGAAACCGAATGTCGATAATATCACTTGAAAGAAAGAAATAAACAATTGAGGCATAAAGTATATAAAAAATTAAATAAAAACTTGAAATCTTAAGGAAAATAGAAATTGTGAATACACATACATGTATGTCTGTGTAATAGATTATAGATCATACTTGTCGTGTGGACCAACTTTCGTATATATAATTTGCCTTAATGGTTAGTTATTTCATGATACAATCTCCGCTTAGTTGGTTGGAGGCAATCGGCAGGAAGCTGTGTATTGACATGGATATTATGGTAGTTGACAAGTGTCAGAAAGGCATACCTACAATTCTGAGGTGGCAAGGGTTTGAATTCCATGGGGAACACCAGTCAAATCAAAATCGCAGGTATGCCTTATTGACCAGTGATAAATAGCTCAAAATCTAGGTTGATGCAGGGTTTCCTGTCGACCACCTCAAACCACCAAACCTGTGAACATTATATATGCGATGTTGAGTCACTCAGACAAGTGGTTACATTGCAATCTGATAGATGGAATTCTATCAGAGCTAAAAGACAGAAAAAAAAACAAAATTGATCACTCACTACTCAATGATCAATCAACTGTGACGGATGTGGTGTTTTAACCCGATTATATTTAGTCCTCCTCAGGGATGTGTAACACATGTTTCAATTAATTTAGTCAACAAAAGTTTACAGTCATACTCCTAATAGTACTATGATTACTTTATAGTTTCACTACCATACATCTGAAATGTAGTTCTTTCATTAAAAATAAAAGTTTTCTAAAACAGTCTTGAATAATGAACTGTATGATATATAGGTAATAGTCTGACTGAAGTACAAAAATAGCCAATTGTTAAAATTAAATATAGTGAGGGAATCAAGCAGGTACAGCAGCCACCGGTAGAATGGTTAAATGAATGAGACTGTGAACAGAAATTAATTATGAGGTGATAGCATGAATAAGATCACAAAAAATTAATGCCACAATCCTTAAGAAGCCTGAAAGTTCTATCGGTGATTCACAACTAACACGAAGTTGTAAACTGGAATGATACACAACCATATTCTGTTCTATTATATTCTCTCCAGGTATTTTCAATGGGCTTTTCTTGCGGTCGGTATCAATGGCTCTTAAGGTTTGTATTGTTCACTAAACGTTTCATAATCGGGACTTCTGGTTACTTTTCCGTCCATATAGTAGATGAGTACTGCATATCATGGTCGTCAAATAGAGAGATAGACTGAATTTGTATTTTTCATTCGGCATTTTGGCATGTGCTTTACTGATATGTTTATAACAGACAACTACAAATTACCTCAGACGCTTGAATTGGAATCTTTAGTAAAAGTCACACATTAATATGCAACATTCGCACACTGAATGAAGGAAAAATTTATAAATAAATCTGGATAACTTTTTCGATTGAGGTCATGAACCACTTGATGTTAGATTGCCATTGAAAACCTGGAAGCATTGGATGACCGTTTCGTCCTGTCTTGGGACTCCTCAACAGTGCGCATCCACGATCCCGCTCGCGGGATTAAAACTCAGGGCCTCCAGTCTCGCGCGCGAACGCTTAATCTACTAGACCACTGGGCCGGCATCCAACGGTGTTAATGTCTAACCTCAACCAATCCACGAAATCGAGCCACCATCTTCCACTGTACTGAGATAGATACCTGTCTTTACCCTGCACGGATTAGCTCCACTGGTCACGACTTATCACTAGAACTCCGAGAATTCCCTCACGAAGCTAGTCAGTAGTGAGCACATGATAGCGCATGGATAAAGCATGTTCGTTGTCCACTGAAAGAGTTACGGATAATATCTAACCGTGCATGAATATCAGTGAAGAATTAAGCATTTGGGAAATGTATGTTTATAGAAGGATAGAGAAATTGTATAATCTCTCTTAATCATTCGTTTAAAATTAAAATAAAACTTTTATTATATACTCACCATTTGTGTTGACATTCCCTGTTTTACTGCCTACAGCACATTCATGCTGTGCTGTTATTGAAGAGAAATCTAATGACAAAAATAGAAAGAAAAATCATCATTAGAATACGATAAGTTAGAGGGGGCAGGAGGAAAAATAAGTGATAATAAGAATTTTTCAGTAAATAAAAAATCTTTATACAAATCAATTATCATTGTAGTGTGATTGAAATATTGATGTTAGTAATGATAAACATTGTTAATGTTATGCTATACAGTCAAATTATATGTTACCATTTTTCAGATGAATAAAACTATATACTCTATTAGGTTAACAAATCAGATACCACAAATCAAAAGATGATTAAAACGATTAGTTGACTAAATTTCAGAAAATGAACCCTAAAATTTTAACTCAGTACCATTTTGATGAATTCAAAACTTGAGATGAAACAACTGTCCAATTTTTTCTTGTCAAGTTATTATCCATCCAGCTAACGGAAAGCAACTTCGAAGCGAAGAAATAGACAGATGGATATCTATCGCTTCAATTTTCTATATTTCACATAAGCATGGAAAAGACTGAAAAATCGGGGTGATAAATTTGCAATACCTGTGAGAATTAGAAACCGGACTAAAGTTTAGGAAATAGTTCACGAACTCTTTCCAGTCTCCTATTCATTTCATTTTGCTGAGCGATCGGGAGTGTTTCAGAAAGTTGGATTCACAACTGTTAATCTCAAGTTCAGATTCAACTATATCAACTTTATGTGAGGTGTTCTGACAGTAAAATTATTGCCTTTAATCCCCTCCTTTTGTACATACATAAAATAAGAATTATAGATTAATAAATAAACTAACATTACGCTACTGATTCACAGATTACGTAACACTAAGCCCTTAGTCCTAAACATGATTCATTTTAAGGGTTTTCTAATTACACTTCTACTATAGCTAGCATGGCCTTTCGGAGTTCATATCATCGTTAATTTATTGACTAGAAAGGTAGAATTTTTTTTATCTCAGATTCAAATATATACCAATACGTTATTTGAATAGTCTCGTATTAGATAACTTATTCAGCTATCAAATCAGTCAGTGTAAAAACAGTTCAATCATTTTTTTTCACAACTTGGATTATAACGTGTATAAAAATCATACTTTTCCTCGAGGACAATGATAACTCACAGTCACAACACAGTTGTCATCTGATATTCTTGCAGCTCAATTAGATGTATGGTACTGGGTGTATATGAAGTAATTGTTCAATTCAATCCGTTATGGATTATCATGTCAATTTATTTAGTTATATCAATAAAATTAAGATGTTAATTCTATAATTATCTTTTTTGTATTTATTATCTTCAATATATTATAAATCAAAGTACATGGTACATTTCTATTTCCGATCATATACAATACATAAACAAGGTAAATAATGATAAACAGTACTACTCATTTTTCTTAGAAAAAGGATAGGTATTTTTGGCAACACGGTTAGATTACAAAGTACACGTATGAACTAATCTAAATAAATAGGAGCATAGATTTAAATAAAATGATGTTCAAGGCTTCTTGTCAATTATTTCCAACCAATTATTGTTTTTTTTTAAAGAAAACAGAATATTGAATTGTGGATAAAACTTTGAAGCATTAAGGTTAACTATTTAATACTAATTTGAAACTTATCAGTAATCTGCATGTCCTCATGAGAATAAGATTTAATGTTCTGGTGAAAATTAAAAATTGATGGGGGGTTAGTCGACAATAATGGGAAAGCTACTACCGACAACATAGAACAATTATCGTGCTACAACATGAACTAGTTAAAATCGAAACTGTTAGCCATTGAATATGATGTATTCACTGGTCGAACGGTATCACGATTACCGTGAAACCTGAAGGTTCATTGTTCATTCTCTAGTAAGGTATTGAATACTAACTGTTAGAGAGTCTCACTCTAAAACAAAGCAGTTGTCTAGTCGTTCCTAGCTTGAACCGATTCTCCATCCTAACTTAGTCCTGACATTGAGTTAATCTTCATCACTAACCAATTAATTTACTATTCAACTTAAAAATTCTGGATGTATTTATTCAACATTGGTAACTATTTGTCATACTATGGATTGCATATTTCCTAGCAGAACTAGTTAAATGCATTATTATTTATTTTTAGAGATTATCATTGTTGCAATTATTGTATCATTATTAGTTCACATAAATAATGAATTTAACCATAATTCGATTTTACAAGATTTAAACAGTCTAGTTACATCACCAAATCTTATTGTTTAAAGACGAAACATATAGTCTACATAAATCTGTAAATAATTTATGAACTGTACATTTATCATTATTATTAGTGCATTACCATTCCAGTAAGATTGTGTTTTTTTAAAGTATGGTAGATGATTAGATTTCAAGTGTTTTTTTTTAGAAAACGTCAGTGTAAAATCGAAATCAGGTTGAACTTAATAAATCACTTAAGAGAAATTAATTTTATGTCATCTAAGATTTAGTTCCGAATGAATTTTTTCAGTTAAATTGAAACGTATGATTATTAGTCTAAATGACTCAACACCACTGTGGTGCATTTCTGGTGAAGTCGATCGGCAAAAGTTCATAATCTAGGTTTCGTAACAATTCTGATAAAGGACTTTATGGTAACGTCGATAACCAAGACACTAGGTTTGAATCTCATGAACGTTACATACGGATGATCAATCAATTCTCATAACAACCATCTATCAATATTTTATTAATTTTTAGAAAGATTTTGTGTAAACTTGAGAATAGTGATATTAATAACTACGACCTTGACACGTTAACATACAATTTTCTTTCCGAAAACTAAACAGAAAAATAATTTCAGATTCAATAGATTACAATAAGTATTATATTCTTTTTGTTAACAAAAATAAGAAATAGAATATGACCCTATTTAAAAATTAATGCATAGAAATGATGTGCTAAACAAACGAAATTATTATAACTTAAGTGAAAAAAAATTCCACATCACAGACCGATATAAGGATCGACAAGAATTATAAAACATCGGGTTAGCTATTTGATTTAAATCTGGGGCTCCTCGGGTGTGTATACACCACAAAGTGTTGGACCTAGGTCACCAAAACTTCAGATCCGATGAAAAATAGTACATCATCAGGTCTATTAAGTTAGAAGTTCTAAAGATAAGTTGTATCTTTGGAATCAACCAAGTCGAAAAAAGCAATCGTCCATCGATAACAATAGGTGATTGTCGTATCTTATTGCTAATTGATATGGTAGATCATATTTTTATTCAGTACAATAAAGAGCAAGGTGGTTTATTTATTAATTTTATGCTGATATTAATTGAAAAACTAGCGACTCTGGGATGAAATAAAGACCTGGTTTAGCCTCATTTTGAATAGTTCATCAATCCTACCCAAAACTCCATACAAAAAAATAAAACCCAATACTTTGAAATATCTTTGCAATCAATCATAACACGCAGTTAGCGAGTCGGAATCCAAAAATCTCATAAATTTTTATTCAACCTCAGTCAACTCATGATAAAACATAACTATATTGCACCATCATCGGTATGAGTCACCACTACTTCATTCTTGAATTGATCCTCTCAAGTCCAAATATGTCGACGAGATCTTCTAGAGAGGTTCGTTTCAAGAAGAAAAACGAAGAAACATTTTATAAACATCATAAAGATGTTTACAAGCAATTACCTATAACACGAACAGACATTTCAACGGAACTTCTTCCATAACCATGTACAGCGTGACATATATAACGATTAGAATCCTTCAATGTAGCTGATTTAATTGTGTAAAATTGTTCTTCTGATAATATTTGTGATGGTTGATCAACAAGACTCCACTGATAAAACACAGCATCACCAGGACATGTTAAGTTTAAACTTTGACCAACACGTATCAAATAACCCAAACGTGTCGGACTACGTGGTTGACGAGTATCTGATGCTGAATCTATGATTATTAAGAAAAGGGAAAAAATAAGAGAGAATATGAATAACGTAATACAAATTGAACTCTTAACGTTTAATTTAATTAGTTTTGAAATATATTATTATTATATTATTAAAAACAACATAATTGAGTGTTATGTATGCCCAACCACCACCTACCTCGACGAACGATAGTATCTGGAGAAGGAGTAATTTAGGAGAAATCGAGGGGTGGTTAGACGAAAACATGATATCAGTCCACGAAGTCACTAACTGTTGAGCTGGGCCATATTGGTAGATCCGGACAACTTGGTTGAGGTCCTCTTGACAACTAGAATTAGTAGTTAAAGACATTAGTCGACATGGCCCAGAATATTCCCTGAAACATACATTTCCATTTTATCCTCAAGCTTTGGCCTTTCTAATCATGGTTGCTGGTATCGATTCGCTTTCTATTTATATTTTTTAATTAATCTCACCATCAAGTGTGATTCGATTAGTGTTGGCTTTGTTGTATTTAAAAATTTTGTTTCTTCTCTTGCGAATGTCGAGGCTTACTGCTGTATAGACCTCTCTTATACTGACAGTCTTTGACTGCATTTATTGGTGTGTATTCGGTAGGAGGGCTAAGTAGTCTGCAAAGACTAAATCGTCCAGTTTTGTCCAAGATCTCCACTTTATCCCATGAATCTCTTGAGATTTGGTAGTTTTTGTAATCCAATCAGCAGCAAGCAAAAAGAGGAAAGACGATAATAGACAACCTTTTCTGAAACCTATTTTCACTTGGAAGGCATCCGTGAGCTGCTCTACATGCATAGCTTAGCAATGCAGTCATTCACAGGAGTCCTGTGTGATAGTGAATATCTTCTTAGGTACTACACATTGTATAAAAAGGTCCATAAGGTTTTCATATCTGGGTTGTCGGCGGGTGTTACGTATGAGGATGTATGTTTGCTGCTTCGATGTTCAGTAGGTTTATTGAGGCTGGTCTATTCAAGAGCTCTTCACACTGCTCTAATCACTCATTTCGCTGCTCTTGAACCTCAGTGATTGATTTGCCTTCTTTGTTCACGACTTGTCGCTCTGTTCCTACATGTTTCTTTGTGAGCTTTTTTGTATCATATAGTTCTTTCATACTTCTCTTGCAGCTTTTCCCACTGTCATTGCTAGGTCTTCTACCTATTTCCGCTCGTCGACTATGATTCTCTCCATTACTCATTTGTTTGACTTTTTATATTTGGACTGTGTCCTGACTTTTTGCATTTTTTCGGCGACTGTTAACGGCTGTTTTATTGTTTTCCTTCCCTGAGTCTTGCTCAAACTGTCTACAGAAATCCATTCCGTACTCTTGACCTCTTACAGCCCAACAACTCTAGATATGTTGAAGTTATCTCTACATTAATCTCTTTCCAGTTGTTCTCCATAATGTTTTTAACTTATTATCAGACCTTATAAGACTTGGGACATGTTGTTGAGAGCTATTTTTAATTCACTGAGCTTGTTAGCATCTCGAAAGAAGGTTATATTGAGCATTTGAAGGGCCGCTTGTCTAATTACCAAATGCTTCTTTAGCTTTGATTTTAGCCTAGCAACCGCCAGCTGGTGATCCAAAACTATATCAGTTCTTCTCTTTGTTCTTACATCTTCCATGGACCTTCTGAATATTTTTTGATGCAGATTTGGTCGACCTGGTTTGCTGTAGCGTGACCTGATGAAATACATTTAGAATTATGTATGTGTCTGTGGTAGAAGTAATGCCACCTATAACTTCGCTGTTGAAACCACACATATTTGCCGGTCGCTCACCGTTCTCAATGCTTTCTCCCAGTTCATTGTGCCTCAAACACCTGGTGTTTTCCACACCGACTTTGGCATTCAGGACGGTCAAATGTTGTCCTCTGGAATTCTTTATGATGGACTGTAGCTTCTTATAAAACTGGTCATTAAAATCTTCGTTGGTATCATTGGTGGGTGCGTAGCACTGGATTATGTTGATTGTAATCCATCCCTTCTTTGTTTAGAAGGATGTTTTGAAGATCCTGGATATATGAGATTCCCACTCTATAAGCATCTTTCGTGCTTCACTGAACAGCGTTAGTACAACTCTTTGTATGTGTGGAAAATTTTATTCTTCATGACCAGAATACAACAATGGGTCTCCTGAATTTATTCTCTTCTGTGTAGCTTATATTTAATGGGCTTTAGTTATTCTTAACACAGCCATGTTGTATTTTCTCATTTCTACTTCTATTTGAATGATCCTCCCGGTCTCCCAAACTGTTCAGACATTCTATGTACCTGTATCAATTTTTGCTCTAGTTTTCAAGCCTGTGATTCCCGAAGAATCTCGACCTTCACCATAAGGTGTCATAACTCTTCTGTGAAAAGACATTTCAACTCTCGGTACAGAGTTTGAGTAGTTTGAATGATTTTTCTGGCTAACATAGCAAGGTTCATTTTTGTGTGGTGGGTTTGCTAATCCCATGTCTAACCTTCCCGTTTTATCCGGGCTTGAGAACGGCGCTCGCCCAAACAGGTCTCTTGGTGGAGTGTTTGTAATCCACACTAATGGGTTATTATTTATAGTTTATCTTTTTTGTCATTAAAATTTAAGTATGTTCTTACAGAGTCGTTAACTAAGGTCTCCTTCACTTATTTAAAAACAACTATGAACTTCTAGGCTGGACAAAAATCTGACAAAGATTGGAAGTTATAAAAATTGTTAGATAAAATAGACCCGATTTCATAATCTTTTTATTTATTTATTTCCTCATTAAGTTGGTTTGAAGACACTATTCCTGAAAAGATACCAACTAAAAAGCAGTCAAGAAGGAATAAACAGTCGTTGAATACTTGTTCAAAACTTTTCTAAACCATAATTCCATGACTCAACGTATAATTGAACTCATTACTTTCTTCATCTCATAACTATCAAGTCACCATTAAATGTATATAATATTCCGTAAACTTAAATTTATACAGTTATTTAGTAGCAACTCTTTCATTCACTAAGTCTACTGTGAAGTAAATTAATTGAAAAGTAATATTGGCACCTCCATACTTCTATTTATATGAATTTAAATTAGTTACAAAGTTTTTGTTTTGTTTTTTTTCAGAAAACTTGATGTTGTTCATGATTAATATTATGAATAAGTGATTATTTTATTTGAATACATGTATTTACTGTTAGTATACAGGTGATTTGATAGTTGTTCAATGAAAAAGTTAAAATATTCCACTTTAAACTAAATGAAAGGAAGAAATATTAAAATGTAAATGTTATTTTAAAGAACAAGTGAATATACACTATATTAGTATTAGTGTTAATAAGATGTAAAGTTTGTGAAAATTATTTAATTTTATTATAGTTTACATCATGAACTGAACTTAGTTAGAACCAGTTAGTTTTCTGTAGTTAGTAACTTCGAGAGGTAATTCCTGAAGTTCTAGTGAGAAGTTGTAACTAGTCGAGTCGAACGAATCAGGTAAGAGTCGGTTGACTATCGATGAGAGGGAAAAATGGTTGCATAATGCATGTATTGGTTGAAGGTAGAAATATAAAACATTAGATGTCCACTTAGTAGTTTAAAATTGAATGCTGTCTGCGAAACTTGGAGAACCTCGTCTCAGTTAGGGTAAGCAGTGGTTGGACATACGTAACACGTAAGTCTAAAAGACCAACCAGACTATTTAAAAACAATTTATATGTTGTGGGAGAGTAAATATCGAAGAAAGAGAAACCCTTTGGAATAAATCGTGGATTATTATTATTATTTATATTTCAAGCACGAAAGAGTTTATATACAAACATACCGGGATGTATCAAACCATTGTACTAAAAATATTCCGCATTGTATCCTTTGTACTATTTAAATTTGTGTTAATTTATTTCTGTTATTTATTTAATCTGAAGAAGTGGCTGATACTAAGTTACAAAACATCAGGAATACAATTTTTCTATTCATTTGGGATATAACAAAAAATATATTTAGCGTCAATGTAAAGTAATAGTGAAATTGGAAAAGTGGTAAAAGTACTTGATGCGTAATAATTAAGGAATTATAAATCATTTTTAATGAGAGTCTGTTGAGGTTCAACTAGTTCCTCGTGTATTATGTCAATGGAATATATTCACTATTTATCCCCAAGGATCAAGCGAATATGATCCACTGACACAATAGATGAGGAACTAGTTGAACTTCAACAGACTCTCATTAAAAATGGTCATCCACCTAGATTCGTTGATAGCAACATAACACTTAGATACACGAATTATAAATCGTATAACACTAATTAATAGATCTTCTGGAAGCTTATAATAAGGAGAATATAGAAATTTCACAATAAAGTTATCTACTAATTATACAGTAAAAGATATATAGTTACTAATCCATAAATGAGTTATAAGAGTTATACTTCCTTCGATATTCACTCTGTCACAATTGTATATCATATTTATAGAAATAAAATTGAACAAAAATAAATATAATAGGTAGATTATTTTGTTTCTTTTAGAGAAAAAATGTTTACCAGGAGAACAATTTTCTCTTTTTTTTACTAACCATGTAAACAATATTTTATTTCTGTAAAACAAAAAAATGAAGTAAATAATTGTAACAGAACAGGAAGCAGGATACAAGAAAAATGTTTAAAATCCTTCTTTTTTAAAAAAAAAAATAAAAATAAAAAGACATAAGGTTTAATAAAAATGTAATAACAATCACGAATGGACACATGCACACGATATGTAAATCTAACAGGAATAGGAAATTACAAATACTAATACTAATACTAATATTAATAATAATAATAACAATAATAATAATAATAATAATAATTATTATTATTATTATTATTATTATTATTATTATAGTCACTATATATTTAGTTTTTTTATAATAAATAAAAATTCTGATACTCGAATGTAGGATTTATTTTATTTAAATGAATTAGTGTTATATTAATTTAAAATGGAGAATAATATGAATAATGTATTATTATTTTTTTTTTTTTGTATTCAAATTATAATTAGAGAATTCAATTGAATTTAATTCAACTTAATAATCAAGTCAGACAGTCAGTCACAACGTAGGACCAGGCACATACATGTATCGGTTCTGGTTGCCATACCTAATAATCAAGTATGGATTAATGTAATGAACTTTGGGATTCACGAGACGATAGCAACCGATGGTTAGAGACCTTGAAGAACATGGCTCAAAGTCGGTTGTAATGACGCAGGTGCATCCACTCTTTGTGTTCTCGCAAATTCTAATCTCCTGAATTCTTCATGTCCCTTTTTTTCTCTTTCCAAATATATTTCATTGGATTATACTCGTCGAATAACATCTTCAAACCCTAATATTTCCGACTACTGCTTATACTCTTTCTAGCTCTACCGCTACGGGATTTGAATTGACAACTGCATCTCTGTGCTAATATGGTATGGCAACTCGAACTGATGTACGTACGTACGAAGTTCTAAGTTGCTACTGATTGAATGGCCCAGACTTTATAAAAACTGTTTCAATTATCCAAAACTAAACTAAACTAAATGAAAAGCGATTCGATATCTCCAATGTGACATTTTTAATGGGTGTTGTTAGAATTCTCATTCTAATAGTAGGGTAGTTCATGCAGATTAGTGGTTAAAACGTTGAATTTTCAATCTTTCATTTAGATGGGTTTCTCAAAATTCTGTACCAAATATTTTTCAACTTAAAGTATTTGGGTTGTTTTAAGTGACTTATCATGTATATGACGCGATGGAAAGGATTTCTCAGGAGAAAAATCAGTCCATAAATGTCTACGGATGAAGATGTATAGGAGCATATCATTTCTGAAAAACATGTTTCCTTTACTTATGTTTTAAATATTAACAAGTTAAATGGATATTAATTAACAGTCTGTTGCAATCATGTTTATTTATGCTGATAAGTATTTAATACGATCAAATTTATAGTAATGAATTAACCATTATTATTATTATTATTAACTCATAGGTCTTCGAATTCGACCTTAGCAACCGGGTAATAGAATTGATCTACAACACAAGCTGAGTGAATAAACATGTACTTAGTAAATCAGTTACATTTGGTTCACAAATTAACAATACTTCATTACATTACTGACTACAGCACAAAATCTATTAGTTGTTTTTCCTTCTTGCTAATGGATGATTCTGTAATGGAAAAGTAAATAGCCAACTCGACTAACCATTCAAGATCATTCAAAAGCCTTTTGTTTGCGATTCAATACACAATGTACATTTCAATAAGAATGGTTGGCATGATTAGAAGTCAACTTTAATGTATATTTTTTTCATTGAAGATTTTTGTAGAGATATTTCTAATTTCAATTAGATAATTTAAAGCTTCAGACCATATTTCAGACAAAAACTCAGTACATAAACTATTAATTTGTAAACCAATTGCATTTTAAAGTCCTCAAAAGTACTATTATGTAAATATAAATGAATATGGATTATGAATGTTAGTTGGTTGTTGTTTGTTAAACAAATAAATGATAATGTAACTCGTTTATGAAGTATATGTCAATGTATTCAGTTTTTAATCACAATTTAGATATGAAGTGTAGTGATACAGCCCGATTACTTTAGCAGAAGTAATTAAAGGATGTCTAAATCTGTTACTTACTGGTTGAAAACCGAGTGATTTAACCATTAATTATCCGTTCCATATCGACTTGCAAATAGAGATGTTTCTAAGGAAAATTATATCTAATTTAATACTAAATAGTTAATTTACTTTACAATATACAAATTTTCATTATTCCTTTGATTATTTAGTAATACATCTTAGAAAATGAACAAAATACTAGTGTTGAATAACCAGCTATCAGATATGTGTTGCTTATCAAGATTTTATGACAAGCAACATTTTATGAACGTTATTTCCAAAGTAAGTATCCCTTCATTATATAAGGTACATACATGCTTTAGCTTCCCAATCTGTATTAACCCATTGATAAATCAATAGAATTTATATCAAAACTTTGTATCAAAAACAGATATCACTTTACTAGATACATTTCTTTCATACATGTGAACAAATGATTAGCCTTGTGTTTTTTGTTAATCATGAGGTGCTCTTTGATGTAATTTTCTCACTAGACTACTTCATTGAATGAGGCATTATGTTGTAACGCTTGGCTTTAATTCTTTGTCTCAGACTGACATCAACAAGGCGAACTATTGTGAACCAGTCAATATTGAGTACCACTCTTTCTTATAAGATTGAGACTCCTCAAAACTAAACCTCTATGAACCCAACCCAAGACCTTCAAACCTAGTATTAGGCACCAACAGATGTCACTTTAATAGTATGAAAGTTTGTCTATTTATTTATTTTAACATATAGGTATTGGTACAAAGAGGGACCAAATACATATGCGCCACACGAATCTCAATTGATTTGTGTGAGGGCTGTGATACTGCCCGGGTGCCCAAACCGAAGCAGGTGGTTTTCTTAGGGGGCCACACCCCGAGCCTTCGACCTGAATGCCTGACCCACAAGGCAATGGGGCATCGTAAGGAGATTCAGTCCTATGGAAGCCGGTGACCAACGATTGGTTCATACACCATTTGGTCCCTGAGGATACTGGAGCCCATGTGCACGATTGGTTTGAGATCCGGTTAAAGCGCCGGACATTCGCTTTTCGTCTTCTCATTTTCGTAAAGAGCACCCGTGGTGCGAGAAGGAAGTGAGTAGGACTTCCCTGGCAGAGGCTATATACGCGTGGCCATGTGAGAGGATTTCGAGAGGGAGAGCGGACTCCCCCCACTCTCGGCCGTACCAGGGCATTTGGGGGCAGTATGAAAGTAAAACCCTCACCATAAGGCCTGTAAGTCTTTGGTTAGTTCGTGAAAGCTTATTGATAAGTCTCATGCTATAAGTGAACAGCTAACTAGAGTCTCCTAGTTTTTGATGACTCTCTATTTAAAGTGAATCTGTGATGTACGATTGAAAAACTGGACAATCTCTACACTATTTCTGAACAAGAAGCTACGTTTTTACTTTAAAAAAATCAAAATAATCTGAAAAATCTATATCAGGCGTCAACATAAGTACGCACAAACCAGTTAGCCGAAAATTACTCTTATTCAAATGCTTTTAATAAATGTAACAAAACAGATAACTATGATTTTATATAGTAAAACAACTGTATCAGAATTGGTCCTTAATAATAGTTGTATTCATTTGAAGTTTTAACCATAAAAGTTAACTAGCATAACTTATAATTATCTAGGAAAAAATCAATTAAATATACCTAAACAATAAAATATTTTAAAAGAAATCACTGAATAATCATTTATAGATGATAAGATCACTAAATAAGATCATAATTTCAATTAGAATAAAGTGATTATTCAATGATATAGGGTTATATACTGTGTTTTGGCAAAGTATTAGTATAATGCTTTAATAGTGCATAGGTGAGGTTTATGGGAAACTAGCAATGAAATTCTCCGATCTGAATTAATATGAACGCTGGTGGTTTTAATCTTTAAAAAAATGGTCTCATTGTAAAAACAATTTACAATTAATTTAGTAATGGTCAAGATTGTTGCATTGATTAATATAGTGTTTTAGAGTAGACAAAAAATTGTATATGTAATCATATGAAAGTTATTGGTAAAATATAAGATGTGAGTTGATAGTTAACCTATATAAGGATAAAGAAATTAAAACACTAAGTTCTATTTTAATTAAACTTTCCAAGATAGTTATGATTTCCCGCCCATCTATCTTCTGGATGGTATATGCCACATTAAATGATTTTAGAAGAAGACTTGACCAGTTACTAAATCGTAACTAGTAATATATGATGGATTGTTTAAACACATAAACATAGGTACAAGGGGGAACCAAATAGATATGCGCCACATAAATCATTCAATTTATGTGAGGGCTGAGATACAACCCGGGTACCCAAACTGAAGCACGTTGTTTTCTTAGGGAGACACACCCGGAGCCTTCAACCTATAGGTCGGATCAACAAGGCAGTAGAGCATCGTAAGGAGATGTAGTCCCATGATAGCCGGTGACCAACGACAGGTTCATACATCATTTGTCCCTTAAGGATACTGGAGCCCATGTTAACCACTTGTTTGGAATTAGGGTTTTCCACTTCCACTAGGTGAACCCTCCGTGTCAGTGAGTAGGACTTCCCTGGCAGTGGTTGTATGTACGTGGCGATGTGAGAGCATTTCGAGAGGGAGAGTTGACTCTCCCCATCCTCGACCGTACCAGAGCATTCGGGGGGCAATGGAATATAATAAAAATCTCGTTAATGTTGTTTAACTCCTGTTCAGGTCTGTTAACTCACGATTATAAGGAAAAAGCCTAATTATCATGATAATTTGAGAACAGTTAAAAACTCTCGGCAGGTAACTGTCACCAGTGGAACACTATGAATAAAATTCAGTAAACAGATGGAGTTTTATACACTAGACTGTAAACTACACCTACTAGGTAATTGTTACAGGACGCCATGAATACCTCGATAAAGCCGGAGGATCTCCTAATTGGTTTCAATTAATAGTCTCCTTTGAAGGCTTTCAATCGATGTCTTTATGCTGTTTCCTAATTCGGTTAATCTAATACAAAAATCACTACCGGTTTAATTGTTCTTTCATTAAGTTTCTAGAACCAATGATCCTTATAGTTCTTAATTTGTGTAATCAACCTTACTTTGGAATTAAAACTCTGATCATACTACTGTCAAAAGTTCGATAGTCGCAGATTAGTGAGAGTCTAAAAAGTGGTTAGAAAGTGTTCAGTACGAGAAAATAAATAGTGAAAATTCTTCATGAAAATGGGCTTACAAACCATCATTCGGTGGTTGTTTTCTTATACAGCCAAATACAGGAAACAAGAAACATTGATGATTATTTTAATCAGCTTATCAACTTTACACGTGAGGTGATTAACGATAATTCGTGTGTACATTTTTAATGAATTCTCAATAAGCACGAAATATATGCTATGAAAACTTCTGGTATTTTTTGTATCAGAATAAATGTGTCCATGTTACTTAAGCTCCTCAACTACAGACTACCGTTTTATGCGTCAGGCCCGAACCAAGTAGTCAGGAAGTCTCAACAACACTAAGTTCAGCTGTCAATCATTTCATTGATTGATGTCCAGTGGTCAATAACCTGCAAATTTGAAGTTTAAAACAAAACTACTTAGTTGATTTGGTATCGATCAGAATATGGGTATCATTAAAGTAAAAACTGATTATCTAACAGATCACATCCTGAACCTAATTTAGACAATCTTCTAATTGGTTGTTTTATAATGGTTTCTGTTTCCCAAAATCCTAGTTTAACTAAATGAAATAAGGGAAATTTCATTTTCTAGTCAAATAACGTCTATTTGAATTAAAGGTCATTAATTTTCATTTCGTTTCTATTTGTGACCTTGTATTAGTTTTTACCTCTAACCTCTTGCTTACTCTTTTCATCAACAACATACAAACACAACCCCAATCATGCGTACATGCATAAAACTACAGAGACAAGGCAAAAAATAGTTGAATATCATATGTATGACTAGACGTAAAATAAAGAAACATGAAACGAACAACGTCATGACAATAGTCCCGTAACCTAAAAGAAAACGTAAGAGAGTAAAAGTATTGAAGCACGTGTTATGTTTGTTGTTAATACTGACAATAATAATGATATCAGTTAATAAAAAGCAGAAATCTCGAAGAGAGATGGCAAATCGATAATAATACATGATCACTCATCTACGTACTAGGATTAACACACGCACACATAGCATAACATGATAACGTAGATATAATATTGGTTTACTCATTAACCATTCCCTTTTGATTCCACTTCAAACATAGTATTTCCTTTGAAACAAAAGTATAAGAAAATTCACTTCATAATTATGTCAAGATGATGGAACTTTTCCCTCAAGGGGATTTTTTTTAATTTAAGCACGTTTGTTGTGTATGTGACGTTGAAAATAAAATTTAACAAATAGAATACGTACACATGCACATATAACAAACAAGGTCAGCGTAGAAAAAAATCTCATCTATGTATGTAAACACTGAGATACCTATCAGTTGTTATAATAAGAGTTAATCATGTGTATGCATGGTGTATATTAAAGGTTTAAACAGTCAGACTACTACTAATACTAATACTACTAATATTACCATTACTATTACTACCAATAATGGTAATAGCAACTGTAATGATTATAATAACATCAATAATAACATGAAACACCAAGAAATATTCATTTATTTTTTTAAAATTCATCATACACCATATGTCAAATGAAAATTTTAAAAAATCTGAAATCCCATGGCGCCCAGAAATAGTTAGAAAAGAAAAACTGAATTAAATGAATAGGGTAGATAGGGTTCGTAGAGAAAAGAAAAACAACATAAAGTTCAAATACTTTACTGGTGTTGTACTTGTTCCTCTATGTTCAACATAAGAAAAACAATGAACTAGTACATTTATAAATATTTAGTTGTTTTTTTTTTCAATAATATGGTTACTTATTAGTAGGTTAAAATCTAATGTTTACAAATTAGTGATAAGCTAAGATTACTTCAACGTTCAGTGTAAAGAGAATCTAAAGAATTTAACTATGAATGCCTAATTTAGTTAGTATATGAAAGAGGAGAAGTAGAATCAGTTGGTAATTCATAGTTACATAAGAATTGTCAGATTAAAATTTAATCAGTCAAATGTCAATATGTCATTTTTACCTTTCTCTTTTCACTATCAACAACAACGAAAAAGGATGCAACCAGTGTGGTCTTTTAATAAAGATAAAATGTCAGTTATATTTATTTGGGGAGTAGATTAATAGCACTAGATATTACAATTTATTTATATTGTTTTACAGCATGTCTAATTATATTGGAATATTTCAACTTTACTTCTAAATATGACCTACTGTTGAAAATCAGCCTATTTGTCATGTGAAAAAATTTTCAAGGTGTGCTAAATTTTGTTTGCTAATCGCATCTATGTAACTTAGATCTGATCGTAAACTGAACGAATACTGATGGCATAGTTCAGGATACTGTAATATCTACAAACATGAGAATATACTTAATATTAAAGGTAATCTTACTATGACTCATGGAAAACTGTTGCAAAGGTTTATAACGGATAAATATCATTATTAATAAGATGGGCGGAGAACCCTTAATGAAAGTATATATATATATATATATATATATATATATATATATTCCATATGTCACACTACTCACCTACCATGTAGAAAAATGAAATTAGCAGAAATGGATAGATATTAAAGTGAACAAGCAAAGTGAAGGTAGGTATATCAACGCCCCCTCTGGCCCCTTCTACTTTGGTTTGAATAACTAGGGAGAGTTGCAAACATTCAAGTAAAAAACGATCTACGTAGGTCAGGTACATTTATTTGTGATTGATAAATAAGTTACGAGTCTTTAATTTCCATGTTGTTAATATTTAACAGTTGAAAGAGTGAACAGAAAAAAAAGATAAACTAAAGAGTGTCTCGTTTATTTCGAATCCAGTTACAATAAAAACTTTGTCAATTGATCGTTTACTGACCTATCTAATCAGAATAATAATCTTATTATTGATAAGGTGACAGTAAATTGTATATCATAAATTTTGATATCTTTTACCCTACAAACCGATTGCTTACCTTTATATCTACTCGCTTTTTATATTATCATTGATACTACCGTTACTACGACCACTAATTTAGTATTAATCTTAATAATTTCATCTCATTATTCTGATGTAGTATGGCAACTTGATCCTATACAAATATGTGCAATGTTTGAGGTTGCTTACGACTGAATGTTCATACACAGAATAGTCTTTATATAAGATTTGTTAAAATTGAAAAGCTATTATAATTATGATCAGTTTATCAAAGAATCCCAGAAGTCTTTTTAAACAAAAGTTGAACTAACAATATTTCATTAAGTCATATAACACACATATAAATATAAAACCACATTAATTCATATATACACATAGGGAAAGAAAAAGTGTAAAAACATGATAAACAAAGTATATGTCATTACATTTTTGTGTGAAATTATTGAAGGTGTAAGACATGATAAAAGAAGAAAAGTGACATTTGAAAATGTTATCAAATGGAACCTTAATTATTAGGTTTTAGGCATTTATTATAACAAGGTAATTGATTAGTAATGTTAATTCCAGAATACTTAGTGTTACAGACAATTTTTATCAAATCTTTTAAACAATGATAAATGATTATCTGTCTACCATGATAAATTTGCTCACAATTACTAATCAAACCATTAGTTGACATAGTAAGTTTTTATTGAATGACTAGGTTTTTACGTTAAATGATTACTAATTAGTAGTATTTTTGTTTTGCTCTCAGTAATAATCGAATTGGAATATAGTCAATAGTTCGTTACCCAACATCATGGTACACTTTTATTTGATTTCAAGTTATTAAATTCAGTAGGAACTAAGCCCTACACCGATCTGTGGTAGACGAAATTTCTGTAATGTTTAAGAAATTGTTAATTCTTGAAGGATTTGAGTTTGAATAACGTCTCTGATTAGCATCAAGTGAAATAGAATCACACGAGAATAACCAGTATCTCTAAACATTAAGGAGACTCCTTGTTGACGAGCATTAACTGGTATAATGCATATATCCAAAGGTTTCTGGTGATCATCTTCAACCTCTTAACATCAGAATAAGCTTATCTCATCAAATCATTATAAAACTAGTGGTATTTGAATGTGTTTCAAGATAGATTTGATAAAGTTTTGGTCAGAATTTATGACATCCAAAATCAATCAAATAGATTCTAGTCAGAACAGGTTTCTGACGCTTACAACAATCATGCTATTACTCCATACAAAAGGACTCATTGGATTCCATCAATTTATTAGTTACTTTGGAATCCTACAACAGTCTAATATGATAAACATTACTAAACTAAACTGAGAAATAATTACTAAAACACATTATGGTTTCTAATAATTCTTTTTTTTTAATATCCGTATGATAAAAACTACCATAATTTTTTTCAAAGGCATATCAGTATACCAATTTTGATAAACATTCGATATGGCAGTCTGTAAAATTTATTTAATTTGTTCATCATCATCTGAAGAAGAGGAACAATAATAATAAGGGAAATTATTATTTAAAAAAAAAGAAATCTGTGTTCACATTTGTTAAACATGTCAAAATTTACAGTAAAGTATAGTTTGTAAACTTGCATAGAAAGACATGTACACATAGAAATGATTTGGAATTCATTTGTGTGTGTGTGTGTATGTGTAGATATGATTTTTGAAAGATGAAACATACAAAATAAATTACGCTTAAGGGGATTTCGTTAAAATCACTCCTGTTCTTTATTTCTCTTTTCTTTCTTTGTTAATATATACATATATTACATTTCAAAATTAAAAACTATTCGTATTAATTTATATTTAGACCAAACGAACTGTATCCTATGAACTTACTTAAATTGACATCATCAATCCTGTAGTAAAGTAAACCGTAATATGAGTCCGTTTTTCATCTCAAAACGCTCTTTCAAACAAGTGCATTTTAGCAAAATCTTTAGAAATGCTAGTCGCTAACTTTATATGATGAGAACTTTCCTACAATATAGAACTAACATTTTGTGGATTAGATGAGACCCAGAGAATGATGTCCTAAGAAAATGATCTACATTGGTTTGTGAAGTCCAGTAGTGTCAGATCTAAGAGAATAATTTTATGGCATATTTTTGCATCTTATTTTATCATTATGATTATGTATCACATTAATATTGAGCTCAACAATGGTAGAAGTCAAGATAGTAACGACAAAAATATAAGATATAATTTGAAATAACATCGCTTAGTACATAAACGAGTGAAAAACAATTTGTTATTTGCATAATTACCTTGTAAATATATATCCATGTTGTACATGCTTCTGTAAACTATGATTTGTTGTAATCTATTGTGGAATGTCTTTTTAAATATATCAAGTAATAGCTTTATTGAACATTATCAAAATACGTGATAATAATACTTACTCTATATTTAATGGAGATATGTGTAAAGGTGGACTAGTTACAGAGATTAGTGCCGTTCATTGTTAGTTTTAATTGACACTATACATCAATTGAAGAAGAACTGAAATCCAAAGAGAGCTAAGCTCTACCCTACATGAGATTATGAAACACTAATGGGGCATTCCAAACTAGAACCGAAGTTGTCAAATACTGCCATGCTTTCAGTCATTCACAACCCAACGTAATTTCGTGCTCTCTAATAAGAAAAACTCTCCAAGTTCCAGCAAAGAGGTAAACACTGAAATTCAATAGTAATTTAAAAGTGTGGGACAATTATTACCGATAGTATCCGATAATTATCGCGTTATGTTGCAAACTAGATTAAAATTTGATACATATACCATAAAGCTCCAACTCAGTGATTTCAAGTAATCATGTTTACCACAAGAGAACAACATTTTAGATTTGATATTTCATGAGGTTATTAGTGTGCTAAGGAGGTACAAATTTAGATAAAACAGCTGTTCAGTTCTCCTAGGTTTTTAGGAGTTTTCAATTCATGGCTTTTGAAACATGACCTCAAAGTAAACAAATAGGTTAAGTCTGAAACATTTTATCACAATGGTATCTACAGAGTACAGTTAAATTGATGTTTATTATTTGTTAAACAAGCAAACAAGTTTATTCATGACAGCATTGATATAATCATTTAAAAGTCAGTATCTGACAACGCTGAGTTACTCACTGACATTTATTGTAGTCGAAATTTCACTTAACGTCATTGTAGATTAACATCAGTTAGAGATTTACCAACAAAAAGTCACAGAATTCAAGTGGAAAACTATGACAAGTGAACACTAAAGTTTTTTTGATTCAAAGACATTTTCAGTTGATAGATCTGAATCTTCATGGTACACAAATCACCAAATTAAATTTATTAAGTTCAGTCACTTTGTCTATACACTGAACTGATAAATTATGCAAATAAAAATGAAAACTAAATTTACTTTCTTCTACATAAAAACAACCGATACAAACTGTTTCGCCAAAAAAATCATAGTCTCTTGGGGAATCGGTTTGCACTCGAAAAAAATAGAAAGGTCCAAAGTGAGAAGTCGATTTTCATCAATCATTTTACTATTTTTAAAATCCACCTTTTTAAAAAAGAAGCTCTACTGATTGACAGTGTTTAAACAGTTATATCTCATTATCGACGTTAAAAAAGGATACCCTGTAGTTTTAGATTAAAGCTAAGAGTATTTCAAATTAATTTCGGATATGAATACATATGGATGCATTTTAGTGTTACTGTATGAGGATAACCTATTAAATATAAAAAGGGGGATATTGGCGTTATAATTTTTGGACCCTGTGAATCCTTGGCGGTATTTAAGTAATTCATAAAAAAAAATAAGATTTGCTTTATCCGATCTACACCATGCTTTTAGAGTACGAGAAGAAAAATACCAAAGTTGGAGTGGGTTGCGGTATAAAAGATCTAGTAGGAGTAATAGCTTCATGGTTAAATCCTTTGAATTTCAACCCTTAATTCTGAAAGATGGAACCCACCTCAAATAGCCAAGTAACATAACCACTACACTTTTTAAAAAAATCGTAAGATGTACTTGGTTTTTAAGTTTCATTTTGTCAATTTATTTTGAATTAGAGACAAGTGTTTGGAACGGTGAGTAATCACGGTTAAATTATTGGATTTGAAGCGTTGTGTCAATGAATACGAAATGGAACTAAATTAGACTGAAATAACCTATATGCTCGAAGATATTTTAAATAAGATAGATTCCGAAGATACTGATAGTAAAACACTAAGTATTACATCTTGAAAACAAACAACGAAGAAAATGATAAAGATTGAGATAAAAAATGTATTTGAATAGAGGGAGAGATAGATTAACATAAGACTACTGAAGTGACAAACCAAAGGAAGAGATACATCCCACATGAGCCGTGCAGTGATATGACAATAATGAATGACAAGTTGTCTTCAACTACCAGCAACTTTTAAAACTGAAAAGGACAATACCAGTGTCTAATGACTATAAGACTAATTATCTCGGTGAGATGACAATCATATGCCTAAAGTAATCAGAATTATGTTGTTCCACAAACAAACCAAAGTTCAAATTATGAAACGTTTTAGTTCCCACTCTGGTTCGATATGAAGTTTGAAAACCGTTTATTAAATACAACATGTGATTATATTTGCACAATGTTGTGAAACGTCGAACCCTGAAGAAAACACCTATCAAATATTCTTGGAGATTGTGATGAGAACTACTGTTAGATTTTTAAAAATATATTCATTTATATAAATGTTACTCAAAATCCACTTTTATTCCACCATAAAAATATTATGATCTAGCTCCAAAGTCACTATAGTGATCAACCCAAAGTATACGGTGATGATAATAATAGTTTTAAGGCCAATATTGACAGACATCTCTATTATATATATATATATATATATATATATATATATATATATATATATATATATATATATATATATATATATATATATATATATATATAATTATTTAATATCAGAAAGGATTTTGTGGACATTATATTAATTTAATAGTTGAGATCATAAGTCAGTTGAAGCTAGACTACCATGGAAAACCTGGAAGCACTGGAAGGCCGCTTCGTCCCATTATGGGACTCCTCAGCAGTGAGCATCCACGACCCCGCCTCATGAGATTCGAACCCAGGACTTATCAGTCTCGCACGCGAGCGTTTAATCACTAGACCGCTAAGCTGGCCGGGATCAAACGGTGTTAATGTCTAACTTCAACCAATCCACGAAATTGAGCGACACATTCATCACTGTCTTCAGTGAGTTACTATTTCACAACAGATTATTTTTTTTAAAAGTCTCCAAACATTATTTTTAAGAAACATTGGTATTCCACTTAGTAATAATCACAATAATCATTATTACAAAATTGAAATTGCGAATTATTAGTATTATTGACAGCAGAATGTTTTATTGGATATACAATGTTATTTAGCAATAAAATATAAATCAGTGTGTATTGAAAAATGAATGACAATTCAATCACAACTTCATTATTAATTGATATGAATTTTAATGAAAACTAAAAGAAGGTAAAAATACGAATTTAATAATCCATCAATTTTTTTGAAAGTTAGTCATAACATATTGACATAAAAATGTTAATTGGTAAATGATAATTATAGTAACAGCAATAAATCGTATCCATAAATCAATCAGTAAATGTATCCGTGCGGATGCATCATGAAATTAATCACATAACTATGATGGATTATGCTTAAATGGTTACTAAAACGATACCTTCGCACACACACACACACACATACACACACTTGGAAACCATTTACCCAGTCACACGATTATCCATATACACAGTTCACTTTCCTGTTCTTTTATTTTTGTCTACCAACCCTTACATTTCTAATCTTAATTATCTCGTTTCCATTGTTTTCCTCTCATTCGTCATGTTAGTTAATGTGATTCATATTTGCACATTTACACAGAGACATATTAATGAGTTAAAGAGAGTTACACTTTAATGTATTTAGTTAGGCATTGTCTGTCAACTTCAAATAATAATGTATAAACAGAACTGTCAATTCACTGATTGTTCTCATTGTTATATGAATCATTCTAAATGATATATACTTTTCCTCTAAAAAAAACAAAACATAGAGAGATAGAGAAATAAAAGTATTATCATTATGATAAGGGTTAAAGAGGACACATTTATACAGAAGTTGGGTATGACAATAATAATATTGCTACAAACAAAATGATTGAGCGACTGGTTATTTAAGAATATTGGAGCCAATTTATAATACACGATGCAAGTAAATACACACATACACAATCATTTAGGAGAAACACGGAAGTAAAAAAGAACTCAACATCAAGAAAAGTTTAAGCATGGAAGCAACGACCAGACAAATCAGGAACCAATCTTTTGAATTTAGTCATTCATTAATTCAGTCTTCAATCATCTGTTTTCATAGACCATCCATACTCTGTCAGTAGATCACTCCTTCTAGTATATCCACATTTATTTAATCCTGTTGACAAATTTTGATTATCTATAGCATCGTACTTACAGATTCAAGGAATAATTTTCTTACATTATAGAGTTAACAAGACATCTAGTAAAACTGTTAGTTTCTTATTATTGTTGTTTCCCCCTTCCCACAAACTATATTGATGCCTTCATAAAATATTTAGCTAGTCGTTTATTTACTTCCCTTCTGGCTTATTGACATAGAGCATTTCAATGAAGAGACAATTTATGAATTGTGGCATGTACAAAGACACGATATACAAATCCAAGGTATATATGTGTGTATACATGTGTACAGCCATTACAAATCGCTTGTTTTTTTATAGAAAAAATAAATCAGAATTTTTTCCAAAAATATTTTTTTGCGTGTGACAAAGTGTTCGTACTTTGCGATGTTTTTTGTTGTGTCAGTCAAAAAGACAAAAAAAAACAATTCGAACACAATGAAATTTGTCTCTTTTGTCGTGAGTACCAAAACAGAAATGAAAAAATTTAACTTATAGTAGTACATGAGTACGCAGTCTATTCAGAAAGAAAATTGAATGGAAGTGATTGTAATCTGAATGTACATGTCGAATGTACAATGATGTATATTTGAGCAGAGATACTGAATGAACATTGTAAGATATTAATAACAGTTTAAAGATAATAATATATGGTATAAATGATTGGAAATGATGTGGATAAGAGAAATTGTGAACAACGACAGTGATGATAATAACTTCTTTTATTTCACTAGTTGGAAATCTGCACAACTCAAACCAATATTGTGTTTTGAAATATTAGATATTCTAAATCACCTTTATGTTTTGTTGAAAACAATTTTAAACAGTTTGGTTGGAGCACTTTTGTTTTTGAGAAACACCAATCTGTCGGTAAACGACCTAGATTTTACTAAAACATGCATCTATACATGGTTTTCAGTTAAAACAGCCAAGTTTCAATCATATATATATAAGTTGTACATAGAGTGGAAGTTAATGTGTATATCAAGCACAATGGAATATGTCATAGTAGAAATGATTATTAAATAACTTGAAACCAGTTGTGGTAGTAGAAAAGTTTCAGCTTATTTACTGTGAATACATAGTGGAACAATTAAGTTATGTAAGGTAAGAAAAATAAAGGTAACAATAATATGAATTCACTTCACTTAATGGATTTCTCTTGGCTGTTTACAACCTAGAAGTGTTAATTATTGGAAAACAGAAACGATGTCCATACGTCATGTCACCTAATATTAGAAAAGTGCTCACCAATAATAAATGATAAGATGTTCATATGGTTCAATATTTTTGTCAAATAAGGTAAATACTCTAGAAAATTTTAAATATGTATAGATATGGGTTGCTGAGATAATTTACGTGACAATAACTACAAAAAGAATACATGAGTAAATCTCAGATAAAACGCAGTAAGAAAAATGGATTTATAATTACAAATAAAACATGAGATGTTGCTCAACTAAATTTCGGAGCCGAAGTCACCAGGGTAGTTCAAGACCGGGTGACAGAAGTTTTTCTTAAATACATAAATTCGAATTAAGCCCTTGATAGAGATAGATTCAACAGAGTGCATTAAGTACACAGTTATTTGCTCAATGATAATTTCGAATGAATGTACACAGTTTTGTTTCTAAACAGTTTAATGTTAAGTAGCTGAAGACACTCCATAAAAAAGAAAAATCCATATTATTCTACTACGTCTGTGGTTTTGTTTCATTCAAATTTACAAATGAGAATAACTGCACGTAATTAAATTTACTTTCACATACTCGTAAACTGTTTTGATCGTAGTTAAGCGAGAATTTGATCAAGCCTGTAATCAGTTCTATCTTACCCTCTCTAAACAAGACGAGCACAACTTTACTTGTTGAGGATCAAAATCTTCTGGAGGCAGAAGAAATCTTTATTTAAAATAGAAAGGATTAAACAACAGAAAACTTTAGCTTTGTTTCGACTACACAATGAGCTGATGTTATGCATAGATTTAAGTAATAGGTGTTCAAGCGTTCAAATTTAGTCTCAGTTTGAGTTTGTACTGAGCTAATAATTAATGGAAAGGTTAATATCAATGGGTTTTTTCTCGTTATACAACTTATAATTAATTGCTCACTTACATTTATGATATTACACTAAAACTATGAAAGTATTCACTGAATCTAACTTCTAACAGGCAAACATATGCCTGTCATCCTGTGGGTGAACTAACTTTTAATAAACTGGTATCAAGAATCAATTTACATTTCAAGATTTAATGTTCACTAAATAAATTGTAAATGCGTTGTGCAAATGCAGATCAATGAATTGAAAATAAAGTTTAATTAACTGCCAGACTGGTACAGACTTGTGACTTAAAAAATTCTTGTCCTCAGAAAAGTTCACTAATTTTCTAGACTTACATTAATTTTTTTACTCTCATTAATACCATTCTTTTTCCAGCTTCTCTGCATATGTTTTTCACTTTCTATTTAAATAATTATAGTTGATGAAATAATATTTTAATCGTTATTGTCATTATGGAAAATCAGTAGGTATGATTACCTGTAATGATAATATTGACTAGGCTGATAACTACAACTCTAGCTAAGATCCCAGTCATTCAAACAACTGAAACGCGAATAAACATCTGTACGTAATGAGCATGATCAGAGTCAAGAAATGTGCTCCGCAATGAGCGGCAATCCAACGATGGATGATAACAATGTATTCTGTTTACGCTCAGCTTTAAGTCAATTTCGCGCATCACCATGTTAGACGATGTCTTTTCTTACGCTTGCAGTTGGCGCAAGCTTGAGCATAGTTCCATCAGCCAGTTGGCATTAACTATTAGCCGAGTTGCGACACTGTAAGAACCACCCAATTGTCTTTCACTTTCGTTAAGCTAACTACATAAGGACTAAAATCACCTGCTACTGTTGCTACATCTGAGAGTTAGGCTACTCAAAAGGACTTGAAGTGCTTTCCATAACATTTGTCTTCCAATTCATTCGAGTTCCAGTTAGTAGGAGCGTGGACAGAGATAACTAAGAGGAAAAACCGTATTCACGTGTCTATCGATGTTATTACGTCCCCACTTAGTCGGAAAGCGCA
Source organism: Schistosoma spindalis (assembly GCA_946903255.1). Taxonomy (NCBI): domain Eukaryota; kingdom Metazoa; phylum Platyhelminthes; class Trematoda; order Strigeidida; family Schistosomatidae; genus Schistosoma; species Schistosoma spindalis. Next base: position 5,097,630 of record OX336417.1, on the reverse strand, counting down.
CAAGCAACTATTTATTGTAATGCGGTCTCAGAGAGCCTGATTTACTGCTGAATTAGTGTAATACCCATACCATCAAAGGCTGCGAGTTGGCAGTCACGTCCCAGATGAATGGAGGGTGAATCATCCTGGGTTTCTCTACAGACCAGGTAACGTCAAGTCAACGGACCACAATTGAATTCTGTATCTGTGTTTCGAAGACTCTAATGTCCTAGTTACAGAAATCTGTTGGTCTACTTGACACTATGTCCGAATATTGCAAGCTCCAACATGTAGTTTAGAAAGCGTTTTTAAGAGACCACGAATAACATATCGTCGACTTGAGTAGTTAGCAATAGTGGTCCATGGGGATAGATGGAATATGAAGAAGTGGTGAAGTAATTAAATCGTGAGCACGAGCACCTCGGGTGCCATTAAAGGTATGGCAGAGACTATCACTTCCCAGTTGTCCACAACGTGGAAAAATATATCTGCTCGGGAGACCTGTAAAGGAAATTGAGTTGGTAGTTGTCGTTGAGACTTGTGAGCATCACCGCAGAGTCCAAGAGACAACTGCTTGAGAGGAGTTACACACGCCCTTCCTGTCAGAAGTTTGCAATTTGTTAGCTCCGTGCTTTAGAGGCCTCCACTGCCAGAGAAGGAGATCCGTGGGGTAAGGTGAGGTGGAACACTGTTAGGACCGAGCTTTCCTAACCTCTTCAGTTGTAAGAAGCCAGCATCACTGAAAGTGTTTTCAGGCTGGGAGAAACACATTACTGCCGTCACAATTCAGTAAGATCACCACCAGCACTACTTCGCCCTCGGACTATGAGTTTACTTCTATTAGTCTGACAGTTTTATGACCGACCTACTTGACATGGTAGGACCTAAAGGAATATTTGTTTCATCAAATGTGGCTCGATAAGATTACAATAGATAGGTCGGATTCCAACTTCTAGGTACCAGCTACGGTCGGAACTTTAGGTAGTCTCCAAATAGACCCATCAAGATTTTTAAAAATCTCAGTTTTCATATACGAACGGGCGCTACAAGTGAACAGCTGAATGGGAAACAAATAAATAGTGTTTACTGCAAATCGACTATCACTAGAAGACACAAATCAAATAATTAAGTTACTTACATAAACTCATACAGTGGTATTCATAGTAGTATGGAGTCGTAATGATAAAATAATATGACTATAAATATTCGAACTTTCAAAAAATTCCAGGAGACAGTTGACAATCCAACAATCACTAGTTATCCTTATGTTCAATGTACAAATAAAAATATTAGTGAAAATTTTTTAAACAATATTTAAAGGAAATCGGAAATATATCAAAAGATTTTTATCCTGAACATATACATTTATGACAATGAAATATTTTCGACAGTAGTTGAAGTTTAGAAGAATATATATATATATATATATATATATATATATATATATATATATATATTAGAAGGGGTTTTGTGGATATTATAGTAATTTTAATAGTTGAATTCATGAGTCCATTGAAGCTAGACCACCATGGAAAACCTGGAAGCACTGTACGGTCGTTTCGTCCTACTCAACTTTCATAAATTGTCGCGTATCTGTAAAATTTACGCTTGAACAATGCACTTTTACTATAGCCTTATGTCTTCTGAACTATGGTAAGATCTTTTCAGCTGTTTAGTTCAATATTATAGTGGATTACTGAATAAGTGTGAGAACTTTGTTAAGAGTATAGAGCATCCTACCATGAATTTTGTAAGCAAGTTGTCTAAAAGATAAAATGACTGAGTAACAGTAGTATTTAATTTTAAATATACAAACCAAAATACATTAAATAAATAATATATTTATTTATAACAATCTACCCAATGCTCAATTTATTCGAAATTATCAAATCAAATCTTGGTAATGATGCCTACAATATACATTAACATATTCATCAAACAACGGTAAATCACTTTCCTAACATGGTTAACAGTTAATTACAAATGACACGCCTCTAAATACCCTGGTATGGTCGAGAGTGGGGAGAGTCCGCTCTCCCTCCCGAAATGATCTCACATGGCCACGCGTATATAGCCTCTGCCAGGGAAGACCGACTCGCTACTTTCTCGTGGCGAGGGGTGTTGTTTACGAAATCGAGAGGACGAAAAGCGAATGCCCAGTGCTTTAACCGGGTTGGTGGATACGAAGATTCTACCAAGGAGAGTTGGAAAACACTAATTCCAAACCAATAGTGCACATGGGCTCCCGGATCCTAAGGGAAAAAATAGCGTATGAACCAATCGTTGGTCACCGGCTACCATAGGACTGCATCTCCCTACGATGCTCCACTGCCTTGTTGATCCGACCTTTAGGTCGAAGGCTCCGGGTGTGTCCCCCTAAGGAAACCACGTGCTTCAGTTTGAGCACCCGGGCAGTATCACAGCCCTCACACAAATCAAGTGAGATTTGTATGGCGCATATGTATTTGGTGCCCCCATGTGCCAGTATCTATGTGTTCAAATAAATAAATAACAAATGACACTGAATTATAACTAAGGTATATCATTAAAGTTGGAAAAACAGGTTGTTGGTTTAAAATCTGAATTTAATCTCATGTGTAGTCGTCATACATATTCCTTAGGTATTATAAAACAAAAATATTTACAGTTATCTGACCATCAACTCATGATGATGAAAAGACTTTTGAAACTAAATGAATATTCATTTAAATCATTTAATTGGGTGATTAAGATAGGGAAAACCGGAGAATGTGAGTTGTATGCAAATGAACGTAATGTCTTGTTTGACCTTTTATAATTTTTTGGGAGAATATTTATAATGATTGTTTTAACATAATACTTTTAAGAAAACTTTTGTGGGTTGACCTCAGTTCACCTTTAGCTAATCGATTGAATTCTTTTTTCGAAAATTTCTGTAAAAGGAATAAATTCCTTTTGAAATTCGGTAAATTATTATGGGTCATATTTTATCGATTTCAGTTATATCATATAATGTGCATTTTCAATGAACTTATATTAATGTACTTGAATTATTTATGGTCTATACAAACAGAAAATGTTAGATAATTCAATCACGAAAAAGAAACGATCTTTTTTCCTCAGAAACTATCTCCCTCTTACCATTTTTTATGTTGTCAGTTTATTTCAAGTAAAAAAACTGTTGAAAAATTGAATATTGACGATTTAGTTGTTCGGGGGTTTTTGACGAGCTTCAGTTGCATGCAAAAGGGGATCCGACCAAAAATTCCCAAGTTTTCTTATCAATCATACAGTGGTTATTACAGATACAGAAACGAAAGTCATATCCATTTATAGGAAAATAAATTAATATTTTCAAAAAGTTGATTTCGGTAACTGTCATATTGACGACGAAAAATCAGTGATTTAAAAATAAAGAGCTTGCCAACAGACCAATCTAAAGGCCATTACCTGGAAGGTTCATGAATGTGTACTGTCAAAAATTCCTGGACTAGAACGAAACACATATTCAGTTCTCTATTGTGTTTAATAATGAACTAGCTAGAGTCAATCAATGATATTAAATATCTTCAGCTCGATATTTATTTATCAGGAAACTTACAGAATTTTTTTATTCTAATGAAAGGAGTCATTTTCATCCTTAAAAAAGTCGACAGTCAGGCAACATAGTTATGGTAAATGATGGTCATTATCGCGATACAATATGACTACAAACAGGACAATTTTCACTAGTCATAAATTATAATTGGTTATCGTACGATAAGTCATTTACTTAATATAGCTCACTTGAAATTAAATTATCAATATACAGGGTAATTTATCAATCCAGAGTCAGAGTTAACGATATCAAAGGGAAGGGATATTAGTTACTAGGCTGGATTTCTCACACATAACCAATGTAAGTAAAACAGAATTCAGAAGCACAGTGAAACAGGATCATTAATATCATACAAGGAACAATGAAAAGAAATCAAACTGAAAAATTTTTCGAATGAGAGTTGAGAATAAAAAAGCACTGTATATCTAATCCTTCTTGAGCTTATAAAAAAGTAATGTGATGCAACAATCAGAATCTCGCTATGTATTACTATGGAGAAGTTTTATTCACATTACTATCGATTCGGGTCAATACCTAAGACTGAATTATAAAACAATATATGTTTCTAGAAGTAAACACTAACTATTGAACTCAAGTCAATCAGTCAAAGATTTTTAACCCTACAAATTAAACTGACTTGAAGAGAATGCAAGAGAACAACTACCCAATAAACAATGATTATCATAAAGCTTGTATTCTTTGACACTGACCATAAAAATAGCTAATAATAATCACTAACCTACAGTAAATCAATTCGAACATGTAACTTTATTCACCTTTATTATTATTATTATTATTATTATGTAATCAAAGGACGTCACTGAATGTGTTGATTATTCTTTAGATTGGAATAGAATCTAAATATTACACTGGCAAAAATTAAATTACCATATAATATCATACACATAGTTCTCTTTATCATTTTGAAAAGAGCATGAACAAAGAATAGCAGAATAACATGAATTCTGCTGCTTACAACCTGTGATATTTAAAATTATAATTACATAGTGGGTTTAAATTACTTACATGATAAGAACCAATGAAATTAAAGTGAATTCATACTATTCTGCTAGAATCATTGTTCTTGCTCTTTTCAATACCATATCATAGTTGGTTGTTATCTGAAACTAAATACTTCTAACAATTTACCTAAAATTTGTTAACAATTTTCCTAAATTAATGTGTAGCTTCATTTAAGTGATAAATTTTATTTTCATTTATTGATATCAATTAGAAAATTATTGAAAATCAAAGAAAAAAAAGAAAACAGTTGATACATCAAGCTGAAAACTTATTATTATTATTATTATTATTATTATTATTATTATTATTATGATAATTATAGATTAGATCACATATAGTGCTCTCCTTAATGATTTGAAGCATTTCAGTTCAATCCCATGTGTTGTCGTGGACATACAGAATATAAAAAAAGCAATCAAATTTGTCTCTGGTAATTGAATTACAGTAAATTAAGTTGCATGACTTGTGCAACTAATATTCTAGTTTATAAATCTTTTATCATCAATATAAAATCTAGCATAACTTCGCATCACTCGAAGTTCCCGCACATCCTATCACCGTATAGACAAAGAGAGAGATGAAGTTAGTAATATGACAACTGAAGGAAATTAATTAATTTCACCTGCAATGGCAATCCACATACGAGAAATATAATTCAAAAAGAGTAAATAAGATGGAAGAAGAAAAAAACTAAGAACAATATTTAATTTGAGACCTTTTACAGCCAGACTAACATCACGAAGGCGCCAAAGATGGCCCAGATTGGCATAAGCCGCTCTGGCCTTCACTATACGTGCATTGATCTCATCACTCACGCCACCACCAGCACTTATGCAGCTACCTAGATACACGAACTTCTATCTGCTCACCATCCAGAGTGAGTACAGGATTAGAATCCTGCCAGTCTTGTAGAAGTACTTTGCACTTCGAAGGTGCAAAGCACATACCATACCTACGGACATTGATTGCCAACTGATTAAGTGCGGATTGCATGGCTTGGGCATTCTCGCACAGTAAAACAATATCATCCGCATACTCAAGGTCGAGAAGTCTTTCTCCAGGCAACAGATCCACACCACCATTACTTACATCCATCAGAGCTGTTTCCAGAATGTCATCGATGGCAAAGTTGAAGAGGAATGATGAGATTGGTCAACCCTGCCTAACTCCACTGCTTGAATGGAACAATGGAGAGAGGTGGTTGTATGCCCTCACTCTGCCTGAGGTGTTTGTATATAGGGCTTTTAGGATGTTAATAAACTTCTCAGGCACACCCTTCTTCAATAGACAATCCCAGAGAACAGTTCTGTCCAACGAATCGAAGGCAGCCCTAATGTCAAGAAACACTACGATTGTTGGCCTTTGATAAGTATGACGGTGTTCTAACATTTGGCGGAGGGTGAAGATATGATCAATACATCCTCGACCGGAACGAAACCCAGCATGCTCCTCGCGAGTCAATCTTTCACGGGTTCTGAACAACCTACGAAGTATAACGGAAGCCAATAGCTTGGACGCAGTTGGAAGTAGACTTATTCCCTGATAGTTGTTACAGGAACGACGTGAACCATTTTTAAAGATAGGGACAACTATCGACTCATTCCATGACGTTGGTACACCATCTAGTTTCCAGACCTTTGTAAACAACGTCGTCAGTCCCTTAGTCAGAAAGTCACCACCATCTTTAAAAAGGCCGGAGGTAAGTCACCTGGGCCCGGTGATTTGTAGCGTTTCAAGAGTTGGAGTTCCTTGCGGACTTCCGCCTCATTCGGTGGATCAGTCGTCACCGGCCATGGAGGGAAGGACAGTCTGACCGATGTTGCCGGAGCAGCAGGCCATTTGAACTGAACTGCCCTTCGAAGAATTCTGCCCATCGTCCAAGACGTCGATGGATGTTAGTGATTGGCGTTCCGTCATCCTCGCAGATTGTTTCGCTCACACCAGACTTCTTGCTGCCAGTGGCTCGGATGAGTTGGAAGAGTTTCCGGTGATTACCAGATGCAGCTGCTGCTTCCAGCTAATTAGCACGCTCCGACCACCGGACTTCTCGGTCCTTACGCAAGCTTTGCTCGATTTTATTACGTAACATCCTCCGTCTGTGGTCAAACTCACGGTCACCTGGAGTAGACCGACGGGCTTCGATGAGTTGTAAGGAACGAGAAGAAAGCTAGTGCTTATAAGCGGGACGTTTTGCGAAGCCGCAAGTGACTTTACCCGCCATTTTCATGGCGTCATGCAATTGCGACCAATGCTCATCTATACTTTTCGGTGGAATGGTAGCTAGCCTAGAAGCTAGCTCGATTCGATACTTACTAGCAACAGAAGCTGCAACCAGCTTGCTAACATCAATCCTTTGGTGGCGGTCACTTCGTTGACCACTGAAAAGTAAGGTAAGATTGGCGCAGACCAGGGCATGATCAGATTCCAGAGAGGTACTCCAAAAGGAGCGGAAGTCTTGTACACAACCACACCAGCGGTAGCTGATCGCGATGTGATCAATCTGTATCCAGGATTGAGATGCAGAGGTATGACGCCAGGTGGCACATCGGCGATGACTGTGCCGAAAGTTAGTGCTAGCCAGAAACAGGTTGTGGTCTGTGCATAGTTGCAGTAGACGTTCCCTGTTATCTGTCCTGCGACCAACGAGTCCCCATCGGCCACCTAAACGACTCTCTTCTGTGTCTAGACGCCCGACCTGAGCATTCAAGTCTCCGGCTAGTACTACAATATCTGTCGAACGCACTTTCTGGAGAAGAACAGTTAACTGGTGGTAGTATCCATCCTTGACTGCATCCGGGCTGCAATCTGTCGGGGCATAGGTGGAGATGACGAAAAGACATCGTTTCTCACGTCGATTTCTTCTCACTTTGATCGAACTTCCTAATCTAACAGCACATCACCGACTGTTAATGGGGATCCAATCGATTAGTGCTGCCTCAGCTCTAGCGCTTAGTGTGACATTTAACGTCAGCATGACCAGACGAAGATGCCACAGGGTCCACGGATAAACGCATGTATAACAAGCTTTTTGAAGTGACAGATGGAGAATGAATTTATAGTTCTTCACCAGAGTCTTGAATACGGGTCTCTGATAGACAACAAACGTCGATATTAAGACTTTCCAAAGACATAGCCAGCACTATTTGTTGTCCGACCTGCATAAGTGTGCGAACGTTGAAGGCAGCCAGTTTGAATGATGCACGTGGTTTCAGAAAATCTGCTTCAGTATTCGTATTCGGTGGTAACATACAATTTTCAACTAGGCAGTGACTCGAGAACGTTTAGATAGAGCCGAATGTCCATCATAGGCGAGCTGCTGTATAAGTCGAAAAATAAGGATACACAGAGTGGGAATAAAAGAGAGTGAATAAATAACGTGGTAAGTAATAATAATAATAATAATAATAATAATAATAATAATAATAATGTGAATCATGATACCTCCCGGGTGCCCAGACCGAAGCAGGTGGTTTTCTTAGGGGGCCACGCCCTGAGCCTTTGACCTAAAGGTTTGATCCATCGTGAGGAGATGCAGTCCGATGATAGCCGGTGACCAACGATTGGTTTGTACACCGTTTGGTCCCTCAGGATACTGGAGTCCATGTGCACCATTGGTTTGGAATCCGGTTAAAACACCGGACATTCGCTTTTCATCCTTTCATTATCGTAAATAACACCCCCACCACGAGAAGGCAGTGAGTAGGACTTCCCTGGCAGAGGCTATATACGCGTGGCCGTGTGAGAGCATTTCGAGAGGGAGGGTGGGCTCACCCCACTCTCGGCCATACCAGGGCATTTGGTACTTAATTAAGTCCCAAACATTAAGCTGCAGTTCTAAAGGATAATAATACCTTTACATACAACATACAAGCCTATATAGTTACATGTTAAAATAGATTTTTTTTAATAAAAAAAATAATTCATAAAGCATAAAATGATATACTCACTGGATAAACTGTTCACAGATTGTCCATTAATCCATATCGATATGAATGAAGTTTCAATAGATAACAATAATAATAATGGTAATAGTAATGAATAGATTAATCCAAATACACAATAATGAATTGTAGATGAATATAATTTGTGTAACATTGTAAAATTGAATCTTTTATAATTCATACGCTGAATAAAAAATAAAAAAATAATAATAATAGTGATGAATGGTGATGTGTGTGTTTGCTTGTTTAATTTAATTTTTGTTAGTAAAATAAAAGAAACTGTTTGTTGTTAATTGTGTTTCTCGTTGACAAATTCAATTAAAATTAATGATGTTCAAGTGTGAATTAATTAACAGTTAAATCCATTGGAAATATTTAAATGATGCTGAAAAATCAAAGTTAAAAAAACATTAATTTTGTAATGAGACAAGAAACACTATGAAACTGTACAATCATTTATATAACAATACCTATGTAACATGTACGAATGGAAAAGTGCTGTGTTGAAAATCAAAATAGCCAATGTATTAGTTGAAGTTAGATATTAACACCGTTGGATCCTGACTGGGATAAACAATTCGAAAGAGTCAGTATAGGGTTGTGGAGACCACCGTTGGAAACCTGGAAACACTGGTGGTCTGACAACAATCGGTTCGTGATCTCAATCAAAAATTTAATAATCTCCACAACCTTATACTGATAATTACTATGTGCTCTCTAGTGACTAGCTTCGTGATGGAATTCTCGGAGTTCTAGTGAGAAGTCGTGACCAGTGGAGCTAATCCGTGCCGAGTAGAGACAGGTATCTACCTCAGTACAGTAGAAGATGGTAGCTGAATTTCGTGGGTTGGTTGATGTTAGGCATTAACACCATTGGATGCCGGCTCAGTGGTCTAGTAGATTAAGCGATCGCACGCGAGACTGGAGGCCCTGGGTTCGAATCCAACGAGCGGGATCGTGGATGCGCATTTCTGAGGAGTCTCAAGACAGGACGAAACCGTCATCCAGTGTTTCCAGGTTTTCAATCGTAGTCTAACATCAACCGGTTCAAAATCTCAATCAAAAATTCGAGAGTTTTTTAACTTTGTCAGTCATCAGGTTAAAAAATATTCCACTTCACCCATTAAAATACGAAACGATAGTTGTCTATTATTGCAAAAATGTGACCCATTGAGGAATTATACCAGATTAAGATATCAGTAGAATTTATTTAGAATATATTCCATTTATTTGTCCAATTATTTAATTGGCTCAAATGTCTCTATATATACATATATACTCCTCACATGATCCTTGTGAAGATCTAGTTCATGAACTCCAAGTTTAATGACAATAGTATTTGGATATGGTGTGCATAGAATCATATTCTCAACTTCCATCACTTTGGAATATTGCGCGACTATCATATATATATATATATATATATATATATATATATATATATATATATATATAATTATGGAATTCATAGATGATGATGAATGACGAACGGATGATCGACACACTTTATTGCAAATGAGAGTAGTCCAGTAAAGTATGTTTGTATAATTATGTGGATGTATGTGTGTGGATGAGTGAGTGAGTGAGTGAGTGAGTGAGTGAGTGAGTGAGTGAGTGAGTGAGTGAGTGAGTGAGTGAGTGAGTGAGTGAGTGAGTGAGTGGGAAGTGTTTACAAGCCCTTGTAGATATACATAATCAGTCTATTTTTAATTCATAACTGTCAATCTTTAAAAAGCATAAAAGAATGTAGAAAATAAAGAAAAATGACAAAAATGTGTCAGTCGTATTTTATTAACATAATGGTTACCACTTATCATAGAGTATAATTGACTAATGACATGTACACGTCATCAAATTAATTTTTATTTAAACCTTAATAAGTGATAAAAATCACAATATAGTTGTAATGATAATACGTAAATTGATTGATTTGATCTGTGAATTAGAAAACATCGTCATCATTGACAAAGTTTGATCTTCAGTGAATACAGATGAGAAGCTCCAGGTTATTATAGTTTAACAAAAGTATCATTAAAATATTCAAATTCTTTAGCATAGTCTACTACATAGTTACGTAAGCCTTGACAAAAAAAAAAAAAGGATACTGGCATTTTTCCTAATTAAATTATTGAAAATCAAGTAAATCATAAATGATGAGTCACTACTGTTTTGTCAGTTATCTTACATTTATTGACTGGTTTTAACTAGTCAAGTCGAAGACCTCTGTTTAGCAATCATTAATATGTGTTAGTTTTTTTTTCTTCATAGGGCTTCGAAACGAGAAACATTAACTATTGACTACCTCTACTCCCATTAAATAGAAATTGTTAATTCATACCATAATTATATGATGCTAATTGAACTACAAAAATTTAAAAAAACATTTATTTACTACAACCAATCGTAATACACATTATATGCTCTGTATTAGTACCAAAGAGTTTAAAGAGATTTAGGAAATGGATATCAAGCTTAATTCTAATATACGATAAGTAGAGTGCTGTGATATGATAGGTTGTTTTTTTTATAATGGAATTAGCGTCTTTAGATTATTGATGAATAATTAAACATTATTTGTTGTGAACAGTACGTAAAGTTTTAGATAAATTCATGATATATCAGAGTTGATCAAACAATTGACACGTGAATAATAATATACTCAATCCTTAATGGCCCCCAAATGCCCTGGTACGGCCGAGAGTGGAAAGAGTTAGCTCTCTCTCTCTCTCGAAACGCTGTCACATGGCGACGTGCATACAGACACTAACAGGGAAGTCCTACTCACTACCTTCTCGCGGCATTACTAATGTTTACGAAGACGAGAGGACGAAAAGCGAATGCCCAGTGCTTTAACCGTGTTGGTGGGTACGGAGAATCCACCAAGGAGAGTTGGAAAACACTGATTCTAAACCAATGGTCACATGGTCTCCAGTATCCTGAAGGAACAAATGGCGTATGAACCAATCGTTGGTCACCGGCTACCATAGGACTGCATCTCCTTACGATGCTCCACTGCCTTGTTGATCCGACCTTTAGGTCGAAGGCTCCGGGTGTGTCCCCCTAAGAAAACCGCGTGCTTTGGTTTGGGCACTTGGGCAGTATCCCAGCCCTCACATAAATTGAATGATTTATGTGGTGCATATCTGTTTGATGCCTCCTTGTACCAATATTTATGTCTACATATAAATAAAACAATCCTCAATAAGTGTAATGATAAACTCAATATTTATGATATTCATCATCATTACTCTAATGTTGATTCTCATTTGAATTTGGAATGAAAAATAAGATGTGAAATGGTATTCAATCTGTTTTTTGTCCTATTGAAAGAAAAAAATATGATGGAATAGTTTATTTGACGTGGTTTCTCCCCAACACACCATATAAATAAATAATTCATAGTGTCATATTGAATAAGAAGTTAATTCAGTGAAGAAAATTTTCTTTTCGACGATATCTTTTACATAAGCTGTGCATTAACCTGAGCCACAAATCACCATCTCATGCTGTACATTTATATATATATATAGTTATATACGGAAAATATATGTCTATAGAAGGATAGAAAAGACTACATCATAAATTTATTCAAGACTAAATATCAAATTAGGTTATGTTTCTTCCTTACCCCTTGATTAGTACGTAACCTCTAGTCAATTTATGATGTAATCTATTCTATCCTTCTATAGACATATATTTTCCATATACGAATGTACAACATAAGTAAATAATTTCATCAAAGAGAAAATTTTCTTTGCTGAATTCACTTTTTCTTATTCAATAATTAATTTTAATTTAGAATTTGAGATTTAAAACAAATTACTGGGGAGTTCCATACAAGGACAAAACGGTCGTCTAATGCTTCCAGATTTTCCATAGTGGTCTAGTTTTAATTAACTCAACTCACATAATGTAAATAATAATTCATGTAAATGTTATCGTTTGAAAAGAAATTCATAATGAAATTAATGAGTCATCGAATATTTATAACTCAATTCAACATAGAAATAAATAAGTAGTAAGGTCATCATTGTAATATATTCAGTTCATTGATTGTTCTAGTAGATAAAACTAAATCTTAAAAGAAATTCATTGAAATTTTGACCTTATAATAAAAAAGGCTGATAGGACCATTCCTATGTATGTAATGGACGAATGCACGTGAGTGTAAATGACCGAGGTCAACACAGTTTGTTTTTTTCTAACATTAATTGTTCAGACCAATTTATTGATTTATTCTGGAAAAGAATGAAACCTTTATGTGATGTACAAATGAATAAGTATATGTGGGTTAAACTTGTCAATCAAAAACAAATTAGACTGAAAGAAAAAACATTTATAGAAGTTTAATTGTGATTCATTGCTAGGTTTAACAACAAAGCAACCGGAAGTTGTAAAAAGAAAAAAACATTTATGGGCATTGAAACAATAAAACTAGCCTTGGATTAGCTATATGATTAAATTTTACAAGGCTATAAAGTATATACTTTAAATTAAATTGTATTTCTAACGCGAAAATGATTAAGACTAGTCGTTAGACAAATAAGTGTCACATAAATACACACATACAAACACACAATAGAATGAACGAATTGGACAAATATTTAGAAATTCAATATATTGGAAAACCATTTCCACCTTTCCAATTTTTTTAGCAACATATCCTTATGATGACATTCAAGGAAGAGCCTCACATCAGTGAAACTATATAGAAGCCTTGACAAGTGAATAGAGAATTCGGTATTTCAAGCTACTGATTGAAACTAACTTAGTACATGATTAAACTTACAAGAAATTTTTTTTAAAAAAAGAATGAATTCATTAGAAGAAATACATCGATCTTTAGCTTATTAGTGAAAGGTGTGTGCATATATGATCTACAGTTCTGACAACGTTCAAACTGGAGAAAATCCCTTGATTTACAGTATTTCACTGTAGAATAGCTCTACATGGTGTTTCAATAATCAAGTTGATTAGTCGAATATAGAACATTAGATCTCAGCACAAACTAATTTCCTGTATCATACAGTATATGATAATAACATCTTATTTACAAATAGTAAGTAAATTTTCGTCACTAACGCTAACTTTTTTTCAAAGAAAAAGAAAGAATTATGAGAGATACTGATCACATCTTACTTTACAGATCTGTCGATAATTCAAGTCATTATCATTTTTTGTTTCACATCAATACTATACATATAATAATCCGTATTATTGGTGATAGGCTTGTTTGGATTACTCTTTTTCTTGTTAATTTAAACAAATGAGTTTCATGATGTCAATAATTAAGAAGAAATAATACACTCGTTCTATGATAAATTTTTTTATCTCCTAACTTGCAAAAAAGGATTTAAAACACTGTTCACGACTATGTGTGTATATATATGCACGTGCATACAAAAAGAGGATAAAAGTGGAAAAATATACTTAAGTAAAATTCTTGAAGAAACCTTCAAGTTAGACACACTTATCGACACAATACTTCAAGTAATATGTAACAACAAACCTTTACACGTATACGAGAGTATGCGCACACATACACACTCAGATAGAAACAACAAGAAATTGAAAAATAGAAAGAGACAAATTATTATTATTATCATTATTATTATTATTATTATCATTGAACATAAACAACCTCCCAGTCACGAGGGCTAGTAATAAACGAAATAACAATAACAACAACAAATGTAATTGACAATTGGAACATTTATCACTGTCAAATCATCGTATACATATACATTTGTAAGGATAAATTAATATTGTATTACTAATAATATCGAGTGAGAGGGAAGAAAAAAGGGGAAATATACCAATATAATATTGTCTATGACAAGCGACAAACAGCATTTAGTCTCATCATATATTCAATTTGAAGTAAATAACAATAACAACAACAACAGTAAGAGTCCTTAATTTGTTTGTTTGTCGTTTCGAAAATCATATTTTAAGACAAAATAAAAGAGAGAAAATGGACAGCAACAAGGACAGACGAAAGCACAAAAATGAATGAATAAATAGTTATCGATTTCACATAAGCATGATAATTGAAGTCCTTATTGTTTGTAAAGCTACGCAGTGCGAATTCATATTATTTATAACTTCGAAGATTTCATTCATCAAATACTGACCACGCCTGAGGTATCATTGAAAACCAAGAAGCAGAAAACAGTTACTCAACCTAACACGAAACATCTTAGGAATGGAAAAATCGTCACCAGTTCACTTGGATGATTGTCACGGTATATCATGAATTTATTGAAGTTCGAAATGTATATCGTTTGACCCCAATCCAAAAGTCCAGTGGTTAAACACTCACTGCTGGACCTCAAGATTCTGGCTTCTATCCCTGATAGTGTCGTGGATGCACTACATAAAATTTGACTATTTAATGAGATGTAAGGAGATTAGGATTTGAATTTGCAACGCTCAAAGAATTTCTTGCTGATCATCCATAACCGACTGAGCTGCAATCACATGATCATAACTTTTTTTTGCTCAGTATGACTCTCTATAACGGCTTTACAACTGTATGTTATTAAGGCATATTTAGAGTTTAAACTTGTGTGGCTCTGTAGTGAAGCAGTTATGTTTCGTACTTCCGTATCCTACCATATTGGTAGATATTTCCAAGTACGGTTAAACTAATCTACTGAGGAAAACGGTAGTAACGGGCAATTTTCGTGACTAATGCACCGGTTTATCTGATTTGTATCAGTTAAATATGACAACTTATCCTTTGGTGTGTTCCTTACAGATGTTTGATGATATTACAGTGTATGTCCACACATATACAGTTTTATAAATGGAAACACGTGTGTGTATGTACGAGCGTGGCTGTCTATTATTCACTCATGTGATAAACAAATTTTCATGCTTATTTAATTAGAATTCTGGAAATTATCATCATTGTGAAATCTGGAAAGACGAAAAAATGTTTAGTTTATGTACATAAACATCTAATTTTTCCGTTCTCGTTTCTGTCCACCTACTACCACCAATTTAGAAGTTTGAATATATTATTATTTTTACACTTGACTTCATTAACCATCCATATCACTATGATACCAGGGGTTAATAGTACTCAGTTTGTTTACCAATTTCCAGCATCACCAGCACATAATATACCATGCAACGATAAACACATCAAGCATGATTGCATCTAAGCTACAGGTAAACAAACAAGAATAGTTAGAATTCCATCTAATCATAGTAAGGTAAAAATTGTTTACTTTATGACTCAGTAAATAAATCATGTTTGTACATAGGTTATATGGAGGTGAATAAACGAACATTTACAGCGTTGATGATGTACTCACACAGTCAATTGTTCATGCACCAATCATATATTACTTCAGTTATAAGCAACTGTAAAGGTCAATACGATATTCAACCGCGTGTGTGTGTATGTGTATGAGTATGGCATTGAAACAATTTTGCTCTGACAGTAAATTATTTATTAAAAAATATAACAGAATAAAGAGGCAGACAATTTGTATAAATAAATATCAAACTAATACGACAATTCTTTTCATTTTTTTTTAAAAAAAAACATTTATTTTTCTCTATCTCATGTCAAAAGAAAATAAAAAAATTTTCAAGAACGATAGACAAATAAACACTTTCTTACTGGAACGAATAACAATAATTTGCTTCTAAACTAGTTCTTGAAGCCCTATTAAGAGGTTGTGGTGAATAAAATGTAAACGTAAACTAACAATCACCAATGGTATTGGATGATTTTTACGGTATATCATGAATTTATTGAAGTTCGAAATTTGTATCATTTGACCTCAATTCAAAAGTTCAGTGGTTGAACACTCACTGCTGGACCTCAAGATCCTGACTTTTATTCCTGATAGTGTCGTCAACCAGCTACAACGTAGGATCAAGCACTTACATGCATCGGTCCAAGTTGCCATACTTAATTAGCGCAACAAGATGGCACTAATGTATAAAAGAAAGATTGCATATGAGGATATAGTACACGAAGAAAGAATTAGTTGGTAGAAAGAAAGCTATAAAGTAATTTTAATCTCACAGAGAATGTATACACCGACACCACTGTGATCGATTCTGAGCCACGTCACCCAGAGTCTCCAAACATTGGTTACGATAGTCATGCGGACACCAACCAAGACTGCATCTACCAGCATGACTGAACCTAAAAGTTAGTGACTTCAAGGACTGATATCACGTTTTAGTTTGACCGCCCCTAACTTTTTTCCAACCATCCCTAACACTAATCAGCATTGCGCATCGTGTCGATGCGTTCGACTAATTCACTCCCTATCTCTAGTTCAGGTGTTGACACAGGCCAGTCCTGGAGCAACAACGTACATTTAGAGGGGGAGAAACACATCCCAAACATCAGCATCTTCACTAAACAGGACTATGTCATCTGCGCATTCCAAGTCGATAAGCGAGCCTCCTGGTAGGAGATCGATTCATGATAATCCAATCGATGAGAACGTTGTTTCCATCAGTATGTCTATGGTGAAGTTGAACAAACATGGAGAAAGTGGACAGCCTTGCCAGACACCATTTGAGGTTGCTAAAGCAGATGAAAGTTCGCCATAAGCTCTGACTCTACTAGTAGTTTTCTAGTAAAGAGCCTTCACAAGGTTTATGTACTTTAGAGATACACCTTTCAATGACAGACACTGCCACAGAACCTCTCGGTCTACAGTGGTATCCCAACTAATGTCAACCTGTAACGAATGCTACTTACAAGTACTAGTACATCCAAAAAATGGTAGTAACTCAAAAAAAACTGATTATTATGCACAATTACCATGACTGATAATTGGATGTGTCTGTCTGATATTTTAGAAAACCAGCAATAAGGATTTCCACACAAAGACTACCTCACCTTTATTCAAGTCTTTGTGTCCAGTGCTCTTCATTAACCAAATACTGCATTATGTACTCGGAATTCAGTAAATAAATGGAGTGAAAGTCGAACGCATGACTCACCGTTTGAATATCAAGTGTCTGAGCTTTTAAGCCATTCAATTGGTGATTTTTGAAAATAGGTGAATAATGTCCAGGATACTTGAATAGTATTGTAATAGTGCGAATATTTGTAACTAGCCGGTTTGAAAAAAGTCAATAACCTTAGAATATTTATGAGGTTCTTCACTGTAAAAGGCTATTCATAGTATTTGTCACGAGTACAGTTCAGCCATATCCAATTCATACGGACTGAGGTAAGTGAAAGGGTTTAAGTTCACTCGTCCCATGGGGGGGGGGTATTGGAATTCGGGAAAAAGTCCATATTCCATTGAATCTCATATTACTTACTAATCCATAAATAAAGAACAAATGCAGTCAGTGTCTATCGTTTATAACATGTCCATACATGTTTCCGGAAACATTGTCGTTTTTTTATGAATCAGTAAGCATAGGTATTACTCATTCAATAAGTAAATTTTATTTTTCATATACAAACTTTATTCACATTAACAGTTGATTATTTCCAGATCAAATTCAGTTGATCATACAGTATCTATGACCTAATTGTATAAAGACTAATTGTATAAAGACTAATTGAATAAAGACTTTTATGAATAAACTAGTATTAAAAAAATATAATTTGAATAATATATATTGTGTCAAACATGACGTCTTATTGATTATTTTTGGAAGTGCTATTAGTCTTTTACTAAATTACAGAGGAACAAATAATTAAATTAGTTCAGGTAATGTATACATAATTTCGGATCACAGTTTTTGTGTGAGGACTGGTAATACTAGCTAGGTAATTGTTCAAACCGGAGTTTATAGTCACTCACGTGATGAATACAAGTCGACTACTTTCAATATTGATACACAATCGAAGAATCCAATCGAAATTGTAACTACATATATTATTAAAAATTGCTGAAATGTAGTGATACTTTTCAAAATTGAATAACTAAATCATATAACGGACCAAGTCCAAGACTTTGATATAACTGCCAATTCACTGATGTACATTGTTGAAATTTAATCAGTTTACACTATAGTGTGAGATTATAGGTAATCACTGATCTTAACTAAGGTAAAATGTGATCAATATTATATTCATAATAAATCTAACAATTTTTTACATAATTCATTTATAAATCATAAAAAAATAATTTATTTATGATCACATATTGGTATCAAAATGGGTTTCGTGAATATTACAGTAATTTTAATGGTTGAGATTATGAGTCAATTGAAGCTAGGCCATCACAGAAAACCTGGAAGCACTGGAGGGCCGTTTCGTTGCACTGTGGGACTCCTCAGAAGTATGCATCCCAATCCCTTATATTGGTTTAATCCGACTATGATTCAATGGTTTATAAATTCGAAATAAACGATTAATTCTCGAATAAAAATACAGTAGAATCGTGAACTTATACACAATAAATATGGTTCTGAATCCAAGTATAATTGATTGTTAATTGAATTTATAACCGTTATGTCTGTCTAGACTCTTGTTAATTGATATTTGGAGTCTGTACAAACTGATTAATAACTCAGTAGATTAAAACATGAAAGGAGTTATTATCAAGAACTGGAATCAACTAAAGAATCATTTGAAAACAAACAGAAATAGACTGTCCTTTCACATAAATTTAGAAATGATCAGAAGTGCGCACTGATAAGTTCACACAGGTTAGGACCTTCAAGTCAAAGGACTCAGTAGTTAACAATCTGAACTTCAGTGAGTTTGCGAAGTATTCGTGTTTTATTTACTTAAATAAATAACTAAATGTTTATTAGTTACTATCTCCGACATGGATATCCCCGGGTTCTGTTTAGAAATACTTGACTCGTAGAATGAAACCGATCATTATAGACAATATAAATGTATAACAAAGTAACCGAAATGAAAATACATGTAAACACCACTTTCATTCTAATAGTATAAATATATATGTTGTCCACACCAAGACTTGAATTTCTTGAGTTTGATCTGATATATATCTTAATGTTAAAGATTTATAAACTAATTCAAAACATCTTAATAATACTATCCCTTGATCTTTATTGATCTGTCAATTAACTTAAATATCCATAATGAAAATTACTCTTAAATTTTACAAAAGTTTTTTAATTAAAACTATTTCATTTCATTAAATCAATATTATTTTCGATGAAGTAATTACCGTTAATTATTTCCAAAAACAAAACAAAAAACAGTCCAATATTCAAAGTATTATTGATTACTCTTATGAAATATTCTTCTTTTTGTTTTTGTTATTATGTACATCAGAATATGAAATAATAATATGAATAGAGTATAATCATTTATTTATTTTACAATAGAATGAAAATAAGAATCGAAAGTAAGTAATATAAATAGGCTGATATATATATCAGTATAGGGATTGTGAAGATTATTAAGTTTTAGGTTGAGATCATGAACCGACTGATGTTAGACAACCATTGAAGACCTGGAAGCACTGGACGGCTGATTCGTCTTAGTATTGGACTTCTCAACATCGACTGGTTAATGATCTCAATTGGAAAAAACTTAACAATCCCCACAACCTTATACTGATAATTGCTATGTGCTCACTAGTGACTAGCATCGTGAGGGAATTCTTGCAGTTCTAGTGAGAAACCGTGACTACTGGAGCTAATCTATGTCAGGTAGATACAGGTATCTACCTCAGACAATGGAAGAAGGTCGCTGAATTTCGTGGGTTGGTGGAAGTTAGGCACTAACAACGTCGGACTCTCGCTCGGTGGTCAAGAAGTTAAGCGTTCGCGAGCGAGACTGAAGGTCCTGGGCTCGAGTCCCGAGTGTGGAATCGCAGATGCACACTGCTAAGGAGTCCCATACTGGTACGAAACAACCCTCCAGTGCTTCCAGGTTTTCAACGGTGGTTTAACATTCCAACTGATCTATCAATGCTGAATAGTCATTAAAGAATTTTTTTATTTAACTACATTACATTACAATTAATTTTATGTAATGATTCTTGAAGCGTTTTGGTAATTTTCATTTTATTTTGTTCACGTATAGTGTAGTTGCATTAGATAGATGTGAGACGGAATAAATAACATCAACTGTCCAGCTAAATTTCTCAGATTATTGATACTTTTATCAATCCTATTAAAAAATAAATCAGATTAAAAAGCAGTTATCCTTCAAAACTCTATAATAAGTGTGCATACATAAATGGCATCGAATTCCTGTCCGCAAAAGATATCAATATTATTCTATGGTTGCGAAACTGAGTATAAATATACTAATTATGATTAACAGTAAATTACATAATTCAGTTGATGAAATATAAGTTTGTGTACTAGATTTCAAGCCAGACCTTTATTGTGAGCGGACAATGAGACTAGCGGACTGTCAAGTAAGTGTGATGAAGTTCAAATCTGGAACTTACTTGGTGAAAGTTCTGCTTTAACCAAATAACACTCTGTCATCATTGAACAGCGGAGAATTATGTTGAATTAGTTTCAAACTATCGAATTTTTGATTTTACACTAGGATTGAAGGAAACACTTCTCTCTTTCCCTTACACACTTACATTGTTCTAAATAGATTCAAGTGTACAAATCTCTTATCGTAGAGTATTCATACTATCATCATTGTATATCTTGTTTTGTCAGATGCTTATTTGTGTGCGTATTCGTGTATACATCTATTTCTCGCGTTATAATCCTGGTATCACATGAACAGATAAATGCATAAACATACATATATACATATGCACACAAATAAATAGATAAGACATACAGTAAATAACAATTGATTCGTCAAAATAAATGACTGACTATCCAGTTAGTTGGCTAACAGCTGGTTCAATGTATAAAAGTGAGTAGTGAATAAAGAAAAATAAGTGAGTGAGTAAGTGAATGCATGACTGACTGAATAAATAAATGAACGAATTAAAAGTCAATCTATCAATATTTCAGATGCCAATATTTTATGCTAATCTAAATCTGTCTAGTAAGTAATTTTTTTCTTTGAAATCACCTATCTATCTATCTATCTACTAGATAAAGTTTGTTTGTCTGTTGTATTTTAATAAATAGAGAGATCTGACAATGATTGAGACAGAGAGGAGGAATTAGAAAATTGGGTATTTATAGAACTCTTTTTCCCCTTATAAATTCAATTACATATCTATCTTTGTTTATACAAGTAGAAATATTTCAAATGAGTTAGAAAGAGTGTGTGTAGACCAAGAGAAATGGGAAAAAAGGCAACAATAACAGCGACAAAACAAAACAAAAAAACTAAAAATTCGACTGAATTTTAAATATTCAGTGTTATTATTTTCAATGCTCAAGTGTTTTATTTTTCTCTTCTATTAAGTAACTATAAACACATATTTCTATTTTATGAAAATGAAGAGGGTATCAAAAAGAGATTTATGTGTTCTAGGGGGGGGGAACAGATAAATAAATTACATAATGCTAAATAGATTATGTAATCTCCGTTTATTCTATATGATAATATAGACTCATTCTCACTTTTTCTATTTTACACAAACAACCCAAGATATATACTGAAGATTATCGAATGTTAATCAATTATTTTCTAAAAAATTATTATTATTATTTTGAGTGAATTGTGAATTTTGCAGTCTGCTAAGTC
Source organism: Schistosoma spindalis (assembly GCA_946903255.1). Taxonomy (NCBI): domain Eukaryota; kingdom Metazoa; phylum Platyhelminthes; class Trematoda; order Strigeidida; family Schistosomatidae; genus Schistosoma; species Schistosoma spindalis. The sequence continues at coordinate 5,075,516 of OX336417.1, read as the reverse complement.
TCTTTTTATTTTCTAGAAAATATTTAATCATAATTAAATGATAAATATGATAATTTCGTAGTTGTAATGTTAGATCTATAAATTTAGTTAAATAATCTTTAGTGATTATTCTATTTCACATTATGGACTGATTTCACTCGGCACTGGACAACTATTGCTATTTTGTCATAGATTGAGTTCATCTAAAGTTATTGCGAGAAACAGTGACTAGGAAAATACAAACTTGTGATGGAGTTTTGTTCTCTGAGCTGAATGGTTTGGTCGTGGAGCACAAACTGAGCTACAAATCTTCTCCACCATCTCATACAAACTTGTCGAACATGGGACACCGATGATCATGGAATGAAGTCAGAAATACGAACCATTGAATTTCTTACTCAGTGATATACAAGTAAAATATTTGCGGGGAGATCTGAAGATCGTTATTTGGATATTTGAGGATGTGAGTGTGTACTTTCAAAAAGATTCCTATACTAAAATGAAACAACAGCCTAAGGTCCATGTTTTACTGGTCTAAGTAATTGTAGTCAATAGGTGATGAAGATTCTTTTTGCAGTTAGATAATGCTTTCACTTGTCAGATAAATGGTTTATGAAAATGTTGAAAGAATGAAAAAGCCTTTTCAACTTAATAAATCAACTATATGTGTGATGTTTATCTCAATGTGCTTAGTTGGTTGACTGCACTAACAACAATAATAATACAACTCAACAACGATCGATACAGTAGTTCTATTAGAATGAACTATGGCTAAACACGTAGATCAATACAGGAAAATTGGGGGACTGTAATAAATAAAAACGTAAAGCAGTATAGTTTAACTAAGGTTTGTTTACGTAAAAAATTCGAAATTATGATCTCTTTAACTACACCGTAGGTATATACAAAACACAGACACACTAACATCAGAGACTTCGACTTTAAAGAAAGCGTATCTGTTTTTTTAAATAAAGGAATTATTCGATAAATAAACATTATCAATATATGGTCTCAAAGATATTGTAAAACTTCCAAAGTTTAAATCACGAACTGATATTACCATTACTTGAAAAGTGGAAGGCCGTTTCGTTCAAATATGACACTTTTAAGCAATGTGCATTCACGACCATACATCCAATAATCGAACCCAGGACCTTCGGTCTAACACATAAACGCTCAAACTCTAAAGCTTTGAATATTCTATGATAGTCGAAGAACCCTAAACTACTAGTAATAATAATAATGTACTCACTAATGACTATCATCTAGACATAATTTCTGGAGTTCTAGTGAGAAGCCACAACCAGTGGAGTTCAACCATGTTGAGTGTGAGATAGTTATCCACCTCAAGCAACCGATTAGGGTTTTAGAATATTGTGAATTTGGTTGAAGTTAAATATTGACGCCGTTGAATGCCGTTTCAGTGGTCTAGAGGTTGAGTGCTTGCGCGTGAGACAAAGTCCTGAATCAGAATGTCGGCTACATGGTCGTGCGTGTACACTGCTTAAGAGTGTCATACTCGGCCTTCAAGTGCCTCTAGTTTTCCAATAGTGGTCTAACTAAGATCAGTTCGTGATTTCAACTATGAAAAGAAATCTTAAACAAAATGACCTTTCACACGAAATGGTAGTCTATTTATTTAGACCATAACCAATGGTCGATGAACAGAATTGGGGCTTGTTCAATTTTTCCCACAACATCAATATATATAATCATTTGAAGACAAATCAACAGTTATAAGTGGACAGTCAGATATAGAACTTCTATCCAATAGTAAGTAACCCAGATACCCGAGTGAAAGAAAAAACGAATAAACGACTGGACACAACTGTCAGAATCCATTAATAAGTAACATTTATCTTAGTTGGACAAGGTTTATAACAAAATATGCCAAATGAAATAATAAGATAGATACACATACACACATACTAGACAGAAATTATAAGTTAGCAAAAAGGTCAAATTATGCGAGTTGACAGATAACTGTAATAGTTGAAAAGATAGATAGATAGATAAATGGATAAGCTTAAAATGAAACTAATCCTTTGCAAGTTAAATTAGCAACACAAAGTACGTTTTGAATTGGTTTCGAGGCAGAGAAACGTGGGTTTTAAAGATGAAAACAGGCATAGATTACTAACTTCTAATCATACTTCTTAACGTAGTATTAATTGAATATTACGGAACAACCAAGTGAGTAACACTGCTTATAAAGCTAGGAGGATACTAATTAGATATAGTAGATCCACTAATCCAACTACGGGAACTATGTTGGATTTCAAAAAAGTCATTTATTCTAAATAATTCTGTCATTTGAATGCATTCATGTACTATGAGTTTAGGATGAAAGAAATTATAGGCCAAAGTTATTGGGAAAGCCTCGAAATTATCGATTTTTTGTTAGTTAATTGTGGTTATAACAAATAAGCAAGTCTTCAAAAACTTTAATATTACAATGATAACAGCTATCAATCTTCGACTAGTTGTTCCCTATTTTAGTTTACTTATTAGTCGTCTGATCTATCTAGCTTTTTTAGATCCCATTTCGTAATAGAAGAATCTTTCAATCGGAATAATCAAGTGATTTTCTAAGCTAAACAAGTACTTGAATCATATTAAATTAACTATAAGATCGAGATAAATAATGTCAAATCACGCAGATTATTGATTAGTATGTAAACCGAAAGTCACTTTGTAGAGAGAAAAAACCCAGTTGGATATTCATTTTTAATTATTCAAATATTAACATTTCATATTTACTATTATTACCATTGCATATTAACTCCGCCTAGAGCCCCTCTGGGGCTACTGCCAGTCCCAAGCCCGGATAAAAGAGGAGGGTTGGGCATGGGGTTAGCGACCTCATCCCGTAAAAAACTAACTCGCTAAAAAAACGCTAACCAGAAAAATTATTGCGTATTGCAAAACAAACCATTTATTGACTTTTTAAAATATAAATAAAAGCCTTGGATTATTAAAGATTTCACTGTTTTATGAGATAGAAATCGAAAATAAACAAAAACGTAATAAAAATTGGATAACATTTTATTACAACTCAGAATGATTGAATCAGTTGAAGTGATTTGATTTGTTTTAAGTAGCAAATTACTGATTATGAAGAGAATATTGAATTTATTTCAAAAAAGACCCTTTTTCAGTGATAAAAAATACTTGAGGAAAATTCTCTCTTTTATTATGTAAAATTTGAGAAGTAAAACACAAAAATCATTTTCATCTGGTAACTGCACGGATCATGATTACTTGATCGGTCTGTTTTGATCAGTTAGTGACATATCGAAGCTGACAGCCTGTAGAATAAGCGACTTTGGGTGTCAGATGTTTAACATATCTATGACTATCAGTGTCCGTCATTCTAATATCACAAATTGACTCAATAATTATATTTTAACAGGCATATTTCAAATATAACTGATGGAGTAATACCATATTGGTGAAACCAATCATTATCTAGCCGCGTCCTATCAACATCAGTCCGTAATTGAAGGTCAGATGCATCAATTCGTATTAGTATCAGAGAAGGGTCTTACGGATAATATAGTAATTTAGTAGTTGAATTCATGAGTCAATCGAAGCTAGACCACCATGGAAAACCTAGAAACACTGGACGGCAATTTCGTCCTAGTATGGGACCCCTCAGTAGTGCTCATCCACGATCTCGCCTCGTGAGATCTGAACCCAGGATCTATCAGTCTCATGTGCGAGCGCTTAACCTCCATAGTGGTTTAACTTCCATTGACTCATGAATTCAACTACTAAATTCGTATTAGGTTAAGAAATTCCATTAGCATGAGTGAGCATTCACTTTACCACCGCTTTGGTTGCAAAAGACTAGTTCAAAGATAATTATTATCATGAATTGATGAGTCTATCACACTTTTTGTATCTATATGAAATCCAAACAATACTATTTATGCATGCACACAGTCTGACTGTTCAAATGGGAGCAGGTTATGGAACCTGTCACCTAATTCACAATGCGTTAAAAGTAATTGAATGCCTAGACAGCTGACCCGTTAGGATTAAAGAAGTAATTAGAAATATCGACAAAAAGCCTTAGGAAACATGTTCCATATTTAAATGATAAACTTGAATTAATTTCTCGAATCCTGTTTATCTTTTTTTGCTCGATCTAAAGAAAAACTATAAAATAACTATAGAAAAACCAAATTTCATTGACACCTTTGTGTTATATTCCCTTTTCATTAATCTTTACACTATTATTGACATTGACATATTTTCGGTGCTAAAAGTGAATTAATGGATTATTAAATTTAATTAATGCAACATGATTCATTATAATCAGAGAAATGTTTAAATAGGGTGATGAATTTGTGCCATGATGATTGATGAGAACACTTGTGCGTGCGTGTGTGTAGTGTCAAGGCGATTTTCATCACAAACTCTTACATCAAGCAGAGAAGTAGCGAAAACACTGACAGGTGTTTCAATTTTTGACTACACAAATGATAAAGGGTCAAAATCTTTGTGGTTCCACAATTCCGGTGAAATGCAAGTGAGACATTTTCAACGTCAACCACTTTTTTTAAGTATAGATTTGTAATCTACATAGTGAATAGACTAAGAATAATACCAGTGACATATAAATATTTGAAAGATACATATGTAATATTGAATTTTTAATATTCTAATAGTTTAAATCATGAGTCATTTCAAGCTAGACCACTGAGCCGGCATCTAACTGTGCTAATGTCGAACTTCAACCAACCCACGAGATTGCGCCCCCGTACACCATTGCCTTCAGTGAGCTGATGTCTCATACTAGACCTGGTTGAACTCAACTGATCACGGCTTCCAAGTTTCTATAGTGGTTTAGCTTCCATTGACTCATGATTTCAACTATTGAAATTACTAAAATCTCTACAAAACTCTTTCTGATTTTAATATTCCAATGAGTATTTTTTAGATAAATCAAATCAGTACACCCACTAAAGTCAATTATATTTATTTATTTATTATATTTTAACACATAGGTATTGGCACAAGGAGGCACCAAATACATATGCGCCACACGAATCTCAATTGATTTGTGTGAGGGCTGTGATACTGCCCGGGTTCCCAAACCGAAGTAGGTACTTTTTTCACTAAAGTCAATAGTTACTGTAAGAAATTTTTATCGTTTCAATTATTATCAATGACGTTGGGGTCATAAAACAAGCAAATACAAGTGAATAATATTTCAGTATTTTTTTGAATAGAAAATTTAAGATAATAGTTGTTAATGTTCAATGTACTACAAAGTCAGTATAATGTGTGTACACATTACTCTCTGTAATCATTGAATGAAAAAAGTCAAGAATGTTACTTACATTAACTTCAGACTCTATATATATATATATATATCTTCAAACGTCATTAAATTACTCAAGAAAATTTAATATCTTACAAACAAAAATAAAATTTAAAGAATAAATGTCCAGATCAATTTTATTTTAATGCTTGGGATTTTTAGGAAGAATGAATAATGAACGCGACTGTCAATCTTTTGGAACTAAGCTATTTAAGCAGCATAGCGAAACATCTATACTCAACCTGGTTAATTATGTCATCCGGACATCTAAACTAAAGTGGGAAGAATGTGACATATGATTTCATGTGCTTGTGTGTACCATGACTAATTATCCCTCCTAAGTGCACTCATATTCCTATTGCAGTAAAATCTTAAATATAACATACGAGAAACACCAGAAATATATGAGGTATATGAATAACTAAATCTAAAAAATATTATATATATATATATATATATATATATATATATATATATATATATATATATGTAATCACTTACATGTAAGTGTAACTCAATAGAATTGTTCCGTAGACTATTAGAAATTTCTTTTCAATAACATGTTAAATATCCACGTTAAATAGTCAAATAATTTCGCCTTCTTACTCTGTGTACATGTTTATCAATTATGAAAGTGATTAACTAGTATTCTGTTAATTTTAAACAACAAAAGTGGAAATGAATAAATGTATTTAGGTGTAAATCCTGTATTGTCAGCGTTGTTGCACACACACGTATCCAAATGAACAAAACTATGATGTGTTATTTTCAACTAATCAGCAGACACAAAAATCAAAATCAAAAAAGGGTTTGATTTTTCAGCCAATCAAAACTAGAAGCTATCTTTATAGTGTTCTAACTTTAGTTGACCTTTGAAACGAAGATGTGGGAATAAGGTGGTGGTATAAGAAATATACTAAATAGAATGTCAATCACAATGACATTTTATTGTATGCATCACTAACACCACATAATCTCCACCCTATAGCTGGTATTGTTTTTTGATTGGTTAGTTTGGTGCAGAGAATTCGAAACTTATTAACCAATCAACGTTGAGTGAAAATTTTAAAACAAAAATGATGAAGGGAAAACAACTCGGAGAAATTTCAAGAAAGAAGTTGCAATATTGCAATCAAATATAAATGTTCAACTTAAATTGTCAATTTTAATGAATAATAACTTGTTAGATTAGAATGAGGTTCTAACGAATATTTTAAAAGGTAAGTAGTTTTCAGTTTTTGCAAGTAAATAATACACGACAATCCATATTGAACATTTAGTCTGTCAAGAACACAACAGTATGTATTCTTTATATACAACACATCTCTAAAAGTTTCTAACTAACTGAAATGACAAACACAACATTCGAAAGATTTACTGAGTTTCCGAAAAAAAGTTGAAAAGCGGGAAATTAAATACCATACTACTACTACTATATCCATCACACTACAGACCCATGTGTCAATCAAACTATTCTAATAAAACAGCGATTCGTTGACGGTTTGTAGTTTGCTGAACCACAACCAGTGTCATATGACTTGTTAATCCGAAATTTAGTATTTAACCTATTCATTATCATTACCAGAAATCAATTTTTGTAACCTGGGTTAAAACATTGAAAGAAATCAAAATTAGGAACTTTAGTAACGCTCTGTCACTAAAATAAATTTGTTTATATAAAGTATGAACTTGATGGGCAGGTAGGATAGCTCAATAATTCCTCAGGAAAAACTCTAGAAGCCAGAAATAATTTTGAAAAAGATTCTGGCTGACTTTTTTCTTGACCCAGATTCAACAACACATCTGACTCGTTACCAGTTTTACCGTGTTTTCTGAAAGGTTGGCGAACTTCGTGGTCACACAGTTCTATCTATACACTCGAGTTTTGTAAGTAACCACAACCCCGAAGTAAACTCTTCAACTAAAAGTTGACCAATAACTTATAAAATATATTGTGTAATCGAATGAAAAGTCGTTAGTATTCGCCTAATTACTACTTGATAAATTAATATTACAGATCCGAAATTAACTGAAGAGTTAATAAAAAAACGGCGTTCTATTAAGATAATAATTGTTTTTTCTCGGTTCAAGGCTGTTTTAAGGAATACCGAGATCGTGAACTTTTTATCAATGGTTCGCACCATTTAGTATTTGTAGACATAACTGATTCACTCTAGCTTGGGAGATCTAAAAAATTTCTGCTTAAACAACTATTCCACGAATCATAATCAAGAACCTTCGACTCTTACAGCAGTTGACATTACCCTTAGACTATGTTTCTAAAAGTCGATTAACAGACATTCGTTCAGTGTTTCTTAGTTTCTGAAACTTCTTCGGTTGATGTTAATCCACGACGAGAAATAACTGTGAAAATTGATGTTATCCCCATAAACTATTGCAAATTTCAATGTAAACAAGAAAAGCCGTATTATAGGATCGTTGAAGTAATCCTAACTTGTATTTAAAACAAACTTTAAAATATTATTGAATCACGTCATCAGAAAAAGTTTCACATTGAAATTTTACAAAATTTATACAGTTGTTTTATGGTAAGTATAGATATTCCTTGTGTTCCTTTTTAACATTATAACTTGTCAAGTACATGCATATGTCAACTGGAAAATAAAACTGTAACAGTGATCAGAGTACCTGGTTTTCGACAAATAGATCGTTTGTTCAAATCATGGTCTAATTTGGTTGCTGAACAGTCAAATAGTATCACTAACCCCCTCTTACATAGATAGTGTGAAGCAAAACTAAATCTCTTAGTCTATAACATCCTAAGTAAGTTACATCACAAAAAAGACACTAGTAAGATTTAACAGTCATAAATACTATATTCTTATTAGTACAATATTATTCAGTTACACAATATATCCTTTTGGACTAGGGTAATTTTACATTGGTTTTCATCAGGCTTAGACACTATCCGGGCTTTAACGTTAGAGCTCGAATACCACAGTTCAAACATGTGGCACAACCACACAGGTACCTAGCACCCTAATGGACCTATTTGTTTAATAGAGTCAGTAAATATTGTTAGCTTTTATTACAATACAGTGATTATTTTAAGTGCATTTAAATTTACGATTTCGAACGTTCAAACCAAAAGTGAATACTGGTAAACAAAAACGAACAGAGGAGCTAACGTACACAAACAAATACATTGATCGACTCAATTTCCCACATCTCATATAAGAACAATGAGAAAAGAAATTAGCCATTTGCAAATTAAAGAAAAATAATAATAAATCGGTTGATGATTGTAAGAATCTGTAAGAAATAAACTAATAAACTGAATGTTATAAAAAAAGGAATTAATCTAATGTGATTGACTGAATAGCTTCCAGTACCATAAGGTTTGTTACAGCGTTAAAATAAATTGTGATAATCTAAGATAAAATTGATTCAAACAGTTAATTTCTGGTTGTATATTATTACGGCAGAATGTAATATAAAGATTATTTATACAAATAAACAAGTTTACACAAATATTTACTTAATTGTATGCGGAGTGCAAGTAATTTCTAAGTCTAATTTCAGTCAATTGGATTATGAAGACCTCGACATCTGAGGGAAAACAGGGCATATAATGGACAGCTCAGAACCAATTAGACGATTTGGACTTCGCAGATGACCTAGCCATCCTATCGCATACACACGAACAAATGCAGATAAAGACAGCCAATGTAGCAGCAGTTTCTGCATCAGCAGGCCTCAACATACACCAGGGGAAAACCAAGGTTCTCAAATACAACACGGAGAACAGCAATCCAATCACACTTGATGACGAAACTATGGAAGATATAGAATCCTTCACATACCTGGGAAGCATCATCAATGAACAAGGAGGATCAGATGCCGACCTAAAGTCGAGGATTGGCAAAGCAAGGGCAGCATTCCTTCAATTGAAAAATATATGGAACTCAAAACAACTGCCAACCAATATCAAAGTCAAAATCTTCAATAAAAACGTCAAGGCAGTTCTACTGTACGGAGCTGAAACGTGGACAACCATAACAACAACCACCATCAAAAAGGTACAAGTATTTATAAATAGCTGTCTACGCAAGATACTCAACATCCATTGGCCGGATATCATCAACAACAGCCTACTGTGGGAGAGAACCAACCAGCTTCCAGCTGAACAGGAAATTAGGAAAAGACGATGATAGTGGATAGGACATACATTACGCAAATCATCAAACTGAATCACGAGGCAAGTCCTAACTTGGAATCCTGAAGGGAAGCGGAAAAGAGGAAGGCCAAAGAACACATTACGTCGGAAAACAGAAGCAGATATGAAAAAGATGAGTAGTGACTGGAAAGAGGTGGAAATGATTGCCCAGGACAGGATTGGATGGAGAATGCTGGTGAGCGGCGTATGCTCCTTCACGAAGAGTAACAGGAGTAAGTAAGTAATTTCATTTTGGGTATAATTCGCACATGCAGTCAAGATAAACACAGTTCATTGAGTCTCGTATATACCTCACTGTTATATTAAATGAAATTGGTTATATGGTTGGATTAGATGTCTCACTTGACAGAGTAGCCAGTTGTCCTACCTATTACATTTCGAACATGAATTAATTTATGTTGGGGATGCTGGATTCTCAGAAATCACTTGGTATACGCCTTATTTTTGTAATTTTGTTTCGGAAATTTGAATTTCTAATTTTCGCGCTAAAAGCCCCCATTTTTACCTCAAAATTGTATTTCCCACTTAAAAGAACCTTAAATGTCATTAGTTCGTTCCCTCTTTTAATAAGCCATTTAGTGATGCTTTCTAAAGACATTTTTTTATGTTGTATATATACGCTTGGATTGTGTGCTTGTGGTTGTTCGTGCTTCTGGCTGCTTGTGGAATAAACCTTTTCCTCATCTGAACCAGATCTTCTCCCTCTAGTTAGCGGGGCTGGGACGCGTCATACAAAAGCAAATAGATTCAAGATTCATTTCTTATCGTTATAAATATATTTCCTTGAAGGCAATCTTCTTCATGAACTCTGATATTATAGCTGAAAAATTATTGAATATCAAGGTATATGTAACAATAGTTTGGTTCCAATTTGACAGCATTAAAAAAAATGCGTATTCATAATAATAGGTAAGTATAAACCTAAGTTTCACATCAAACATATTCATTTCAAGTAGTTGCTAAGTTGGTTGAAGATTTAAAAATTTACATTTTCAACTGTATTCAAATTTTTGACATATCATTACACTTACTCAATACTCAGTTGATCTCAGTTAATGATTAAAATTATACAATGTCTTCACAATCTTATCCATCCGAAATATGCAATAACTTTTTAAATGAGGATTTAAGTAGTCTTCATTCAGTAAGTGAATCAGTCAGTCACTCAGGAAAATATATACTGGTAGCCATTTTTTTCATGGATCAAGTTTTTTTCTTAAAAAATCACTTTTCATTACAGATTTTGATAAATGATAAGAATTGATTAGTTAATTATGCTTGTTCTATTCGAAGAGGAATAATTTATGCATTATAATAAGTACCAACACACTATACACACTTATCATTGAATAAACTGGCTGAATAACTAATCAGTCATATAGATAATATGACATCTTATATACTTGTTTATCTATGATAGTATAAATGTTGTGCAAAAACGCTCGATAATTTTGTTATTATTATCATTGGTGACAGTGGTAAGTGCTGTGTATGAACATTTAGACACTAATTTGTTAATCACTGTCTAATCTGTAAAAGTTATTATATCTTGAAATCCAAATATCTATCAGAATGCAGGAAGTAGCAAAGAGAGTTTAACTCAGGGGTTTGGTTACTGACAAAACGTAAGTGTATAGATAGGATTATTCGTGACCTTGAGACCCAAGAATCTTCTAAAAAATATAGTAAAATTCACAAGGAATTAGATTAAGGAAAGCACAGTCAGTCATTTTCTAGATTTCTTTTAGAGGTTTAGTAAAAGCGTTGATTGTTTGAAGTAATTTCAGAATTTACCTCAAATTCTACGTTTTTTAGGGAAACAGTTAAGGGGTTCCAACAGTTAATAATGGTAACAATTTGTCAATCATGAACAATTTAGAACATCACAAATGTGTACAATTCAACATAATTCATATCGGTAAAGTATGTGAAGTTAATCAAATAAGATGTAAACCGATGAAAAACTAAAGGCAGAGAATACATAGTTTAAAAAATTGGATAATGAAGGGTACGCAACAGCATTACGACCAAACATCGATTCCGAGTCATATTTTATGAAGTGTGCATTACCCGATATGGTCAAATGCAATAGTATATGAGTTCATAAACTGATGTCAGATCTTCCTTTACTACCTTTAACCTTCTTCCAACCTACTTCAATGCTACTAGCTATTAACGCATATCAACGTAACTAATGACTGATAATTGACAAAGTACATCCTAATGTATTTAGCTAATAATATTGCTTAGTATCATGAAGCGATTCACCGCTATTACCTACTACTTTAATCATAATTTCAAAATTAATCAATCAGTGATTTCATCATACACAATCAATGTTTAGAAAGCATCTATGATTCATTTATAATAATAAACAAATAAGTATAACAATTTCCTTGAAAAAGCTTGGACCAGATTGCCAGGCGAAACGTTACTTTGGATTTACTTCAAATTCTTTCGCTGAGATTTTACGAATACATTCTTCTTCTTTAAACAAGTATAATGTTTTATTAAAAATAATACTCTATATAAACGCTAATAATAGACAGTAATTCAACTCAGAACAAAGCAATCTGATATTCATGTTTATTTAGAGTACATCTTACTATATATAACTAGCACTAGCCGAACATATTAACAAGCTTATTCATGTTCACGAATATCATAATATCGACAGCAACAATAATACATGCAATTACTAATTGTTAAATAAATAAATAAAAAAACACAATCATACAATTTACACATCATTGAGATTAGGGGATAATTCAGAGTTTATTCATAAATGCGTGTCCTCTAGTATCCGTAACCAACCAATCGGTAGGGGGAAATCGATGTGACCAGTTTATAAAACTTATCAGTGTAGTGTGCGCTTGAATTATTTTTTTAAAATTTTTGATAAGAGAAAATAAGTATGAATTCTAATAAATTCATCTTATACTTTTCATGCATTTTGATGACAAGCTAATCTTTAGAAGGATAACAGAAGTTTACATTCGTACTGATATTAAGTAAAAAAGTATATTTACACACAATCTCTAATTTTTACACATACTTAACATGAATAAGACTTTGAATATCCAATATTCTGATTCTGATATTCATCTAATAATTAATTTACATAACATTCAAAATGGTAGATACAAGATCCTCCTTTTCACAAATCTATATCATAATACATGAAGGAAGGCAGTGTATTTCGTAACAGATTTATAAATTGTCTTATTATGGAATTGTTGTTCTGTTCAACAAATCTTATTGGTTCCTATTAAGAAGTTTGACCTTGGCACTGTAATTTAATAAAATAATAAAGATATTCTAAATCATAATTCTATCACAAATGATCAACCAATGATTATTACAATTTTGAATAATTCTGGATAAATCGACGACCTAATTCATGTCATTATTGTCATGAATGATTTACACACCTTTATTGAATGAATATTCATTTATTTTAATATAATTATAATTATAAATATTAATTAATAATAATTGTATTAAAACATTAACATTTTGACATATTAGGCATATGATGTACACATGTATTTGTGTGCACGTGTTCGCGTGTATATTATAGACAATAAAACTATATACCTACATTTATCCATTAGTATTTAAATAATGAAGGCCTAATTGTGAAATATCTCATTAACTTATGTATGAAAAAATATTTTCAGCTTGAATGTATACTGTTAAATAAAAACACTTTCATGATGTGATATTAATTATATTAGACTGATAAGTCCTGCGTTCGAAACTCGAGAGGCGGGATCGTAGGTGTGCACTACTGAGGAGTTCCATACTGGGATGAAACGGCCGCCTAGTGCTTCTAGGTCTTCCATGGTGGTCTAGCTTCAATTGACTCACGATTTCAACTAATAAGATTACTATAATATCCACAAAACCTCTTATGAAATTATATTAGAGTTAGGATGGATTAGAGTTATAAAAAACAAACAAACATGATACCAGTCAACAAAGTCACCGACTATTGAGTTAAATTTTGTAAGTACACATAGATCACATTGGTAAAATTATCAAGGATATAAAAATCTATGGTTGTAGATCTTAATTGACAGCTAAAATAGTGTAGACGAGTTCAATTCATACTTATCCTCATATAACATTTATGTAAGCAGTAATTGCTCATAGATTTGTTTATCAAATTATGAATTACACTTATTGTCTTGATTCCTGTTCTTAAAGGTGTGGAACTTGAGTAATGCTAAAAATCACCCAACTATAATAAGCCAACCAACAATTATCAATCATTTAAATAGAAATCATTTGTGCACTACAAAATATCATTACATTCCTTTGAATGTACATTATTAAATTCATCTGAGATAATACCAAGAGACATGACCTTACAGAGGGAGCACAATGAAACTAACTCTTAATTCAGTATAATCAAGAAAAAAGTTAATTTATTTCTTACTGGGCTATCATTATGTGTGAAACTCAAAGTAAAATAACAACGTGAAATCAGTAAGCTATCTTATTTAATTTCAATGTTTGTTTAATTTGGAAACATCACAAATAGTTCGGAACAAAAATGAAATAGATGTTAGAGAAGGTTTGTAGCTCAGGTGGATGATTTTAAAGTTTTTTTTCTCTGAGCTGGATGTTTTGTTCGTGTAATAGAGTTTTAGGGTGAAATAAGCTATAAATTAATATCTTCATCTTAAACTAATCAATTACATTAATTTACCAAATTACAAATAAATAACTATTTCAATGATCACGTGACCATTAAAAAGGTCGAGAAAAAAGTGACTACAAAATTAAATATCCAATTTGAATGTAATTACAGAATAATGTTTGTTGTGTTGATCTATTCAGTGCAGATTAATGGAAAGCATTTAAATTAATCACTCCTTAGCTGAATATTAGTAGTAGATTTCTTGAACGCTCTAGTGTGTACATATGATTTGTGATTTAGCCAAGTAGAGAATAATGTTAAATATCATGGGTGAGTGTACTCTGCTTAAGAGTGTCATACTCGGCCTTCCAGTGCCTCCACTTTTTCAATAGTAGTCTAGCTAAGATCATTTGGTATTTAAAGTACATGAACAGGTTTTGATCTCCGCAAATGTATACAGTGATAGTAATTTCATGAGAAGCTAATTCTAACAAGTTTTAATTAGCGTAAATGAGTCGAAATAATGGACTGATGTGTAGATTTTGTGCTGGACCCTGTGGTCAAGTTCATTTACTGCCTGGTGCTGTTATTCAACATCTCTGGGTTGTCAAAATCGCAAAACAATGGCTACGTCTTGAAGCGATAGCTTATAGATATCAGAGGTTAAATATAACTTCTAAAACTCATTAATTTGTAGATATATTCAGTTGTTATAGTTATAAATTAAACAAAGTATGAATTCCAAATTATACTACCAGCTTCTATTAAACAGAACCTTAAATTTAACGATTTAATCCTGAACAACTAGTTTAAATTGCTTACATGATCACTTTTTCCTGCGCATGAGTCTTACAGGTTATATTCCAGCATAAGAATATAGAATTATCAAATTCAACAGGTGCCATAGATAGACAAAACATAGCTGTCATTCCTCTTTAGAATTAATTAAGCTGGATTTTTGCGATTTCAATCAAAATTGATAGTAAAAATATTGAAATATTGCTCATTAGTTTATATATATATATATATATATATATATATATATATATATATATTCTCTTTTTATTCATTCCTTAATAACAGACAAGGAATCAATTAGCTAATATCAAACTGGGTCAAGAAGAATATATATCTTTGGAGGTACTTAACAAATTACTTAGCATTTGTTTATCTTTCTTTCCTTAATACTTCATTTTGATATGATTCTGACAGACTTGTTAATATTTAATCTATGAATTTTACACATAGTCTGCATTATATATATTCATGGTTAATAGAAACGTACCTAATACGTGTTACTGAACTGTGAACATTTTGAATACATACAATTTAAGAGTCATAGAATTTCTATTTCAACGTATATTATCCTAGTTACTATATAAATCAATAAAAACTAAGGGAGAGTATATGAAAATTACATCACTATGTAAGAAGAATAATACCCCTTATTAGTATACGATTAAAACATAATTAAATGATGGGATGTTAGTATAAAAACAAAAAAACAAGAGAAATTACAGAAATACGGTGAATCTATTGAAAAAAATTATATCTTTACCAAAAATGACAAATTTGGAAGATTGTTAAATAAAATTAATTGCACTGTAACTAAACTATCAGGAAATACGTCTTATTCTATATTAAATAGGTTTTACTTGATAAGAAGTTTGCGTAGGAGGCTGGGTCATTGAAAAAATTCTTTCAACTCATCTGTAATCATTTATTATATAAAATGATTAAACAAATACTATTGTAAGTGTTAACTTCAGCATTTCAGTTCGTATATTTAATCTCTACGCCCATATTTCGAAGTAAAAAGATTTTGTCAAGTATTGCTAAATGAAATCAGTACAGTGATAAGCTGTATCGTTTAACTTTCCAAACTTAAGAAAAGTTCATGTAGTTCATTTGTCTAAACTTTTTAAGTTATTATCAATTATGGTTTGAGTTTTGCCACTTATACATAGGCTTTTATCAGACTTTCAGAATTCGCAATAATCTAAGTTAATTTACCGACAAGTTCCATTTGATATATTCAAAGCAAAGATGAAGATGTCATAAAATGTAAAAAATTTTATTTAAAAACAGTTTAGATAATTTACTAACAATAATTGAATACTAGGCTGGACTAAATAGCCATTAGTTCAATTAGGATAATCTTCAACAACACAAACTCATAACATCGCTGAAAATGAGATGTCGGATATTTATGCCTGGTGGGGAGCAAGCTACCTTTAGGCAAATAGGTCATCTGCATGAAAACAATCCTTCTAAATATTGGTATTCCCTTAAAAATTTGTAACTTCACTCACTGCTACTTTCAAGGGTACTGTCAGCAAGATAACTGTTCCTTTTGTTTACAGCTCAATCGAGTGTTCTAAGACATCAAACAAAGTACACGGTATACAAAATGCAAACTCAGGGTGCAATTCAATTCGCATCGAAGATTAAACATAATATTAGTATATGTATATATGTATTTTATATGACCAAAGACTGATATATTTTGATTGACCAAGTAATTTCCTTCGTTACGCTAATGACATTTGTTAACGTGACATTCATGAAAAGGTTTGAATGGAGACTGGATAACTTACTTACGAGTTCCAGAGAAATATTACCACGATAAGCGGTGAGACAAAAATTTATGGAGGACTTTTGAGCGACTCCAAAGTGACCTTGAGAGTGTCTACCAACTTACCAGGGATAAATGAAGGTTATAAATCAGTTTGAAGAATAAAGATTATGATTTACAATTGATGGTTAGGAATTAGATTTACGGTTTTTCATCACGAACTGACATGAGCCAAAAGGCCAAGACGCCATTTGGTTAAGTGGGTGAGTGAAGTTCTCGCCAAAATCCAAGACCTGTTATCCTAAATCTAATTGGTTCGTCCATGAATTATAGTCTCGCACATGAAACATTTATTTATATTTTTAAATAGTGTTTCCTGTACTAGATGATGGATAAGTGTGTCGATAAAACGAACTAGCACAAATAATAGTATAAATTGAAATAAATATGTTTAATAGTAAGAGATTAAGACTATTGTGAATGAAAAACTATATAAACTAGACATTAAAAGTATAATGGGTCGTCGGTAATAAGATAAACGGCAAAAAACGGTAAAATTATTGTAACATAAGTTAATGGATTATTGGTCATATTTTTCTACACTCTTACAAACAGAATATCGAGAGTTGTTGCCAAAACTAAATAAGTATCTGCTCTGTCACTATTATCCCGCCAAAATGAGCCACACATGCATACATATGTTCCTGAATGTTAAATTGGTAAGCTAGTATTTGTATTATATTTCTACACACTTTTCTTCATAATAATGACAAGACTTTAATGACGAATCCTACTAAATTATTGACAAGCTCGACCCATTTTAGTGCAACAAAAGTTGATCAATTTTATCAATAATAAAAGCAACGATTTTTCTTAGAGAGGAAAGGTGAATGTATTCAAAAATCAAAAATTATTACATCAGTTACTGATTTTGTGTACAAACTGCAGGTTAACGACCATTTAGTGAAATAAAGACATTCGACAAAAAGAAAGAAAGCAGTAATAGACGCATACAGTAGAATTAGAAGATCTACAATTAAGAATACTTGGACATAGGTTCATGTTATATGAGTTAAGGTTTTTTGAATGACAAACAAATTCATGTTATGATCAGCCCAAAAAAAAACAACTCATTATAAGCATGACTACGTGCGAAATTATTTATAACTGAAGAAGTATCCGTAAAAAGCCATACCATAAATGTTCAGAATGTTATACACAATATCACTAATAAATTCAAAGCAAACGAAAATCTAAAACCTAAAATACGGACCAAAATTGTACTATAACGCGAAGACAGACCCAACCAAGTTTCTTGTGTATACTGAGACTTTTTGTCAACATATTGTCTTAAAAATATACAAAACTTGGTTATAAAAAATTGAGTAATACACTAACAGATAGAATGAAAAAGTAGCGCTTCAAAAAGATGAAACCTACTGGATCTAAAGACTGAAATAGACACAAAATTAGGCACAATTATAAATGCGAAGTGACATGCTTTGTGAAATATATAATTCATAAATCATTGAAAATCAGTGTGTCAAGTTACTTATGTTGTTTAGCCGCTCCCAAGTCGTCCTACAGACTGAAGTGACTGCATGATTTAAACAATCAGATTCAGATTTGTGTAGTAAGAATAGAAGGCCTATGACCTATGTTATCCCTTTTCTCACAGTCTTCTACGAGTGTCCAGTCTTCTCTTGAAAGAGTTAATTGAAGGTGAAGACAGCAGTGCTTCGAGTAACTCATCTGCTGTCCTCTGAGAAGTCCCGATCTAATGGGAAGGAAAAGAGAGGATATGTTGGGTCCAAAATCATTTATTAGTATTCTATGCATCAAAATTAGATCATCTCATAAGCCGCGATAGGATAGGGAAAGAGTTCTAGCTTTTCAAGCCGCTCATTGTATGTTAAACCATGGAGTTCTGGAATTGTATGGGTAGCTACCCTCTGTAATTTTTCCAGGATATCCGAGTCACTTTTTAAACAGAGGCTTGCAGCCTTGACGCAGTTCTTAGGCTTATTTATCACTAAGCTAGTGTATACTATAATGAATATGGTAGTAGCTAACTTAGTGAATGTCCGTCTTAAGACCCAGAGGGTTCTGAAACACCTAGCTGTGCCCCCCCCCTTGACAATGGGACTTGGTCTTAAGATCATGACTCACTGTCACCCCACGATCCTTATAAGACAGAACCACGGGTACATGCACTTCCCCTATGTTGTACATATTAACCTTTGTATCACCAAAGTGAATGTAGACACACTTGTTCGCGTCGATATGAATCAATCACTGTTTAGACCAAGTAATCAAAATATTGAAGTCTGCCTCAACTATACTTGGGAGCTCATTCATATAAAGTCTAAAAAGTGAAGGACCTAGGACAGAATTTTGAGATACTGCACTAAGTACTGGTCTCCAAGTGGAAAACTTGAGATTTATTCTTACTTTCTGTCTACGACCTACTAGGAAATCCTTAAGACATTTTAGGAGAGGTCCAGAAATGTCTAGATTTTCCAGCTTTAAGATTATTTTATTTGTTGGCACCTTATCAAATGCTTTCTAAAGTCTATGTAGACAACATCCACTGATTTTCCAATGTCTAGGTCATCTATTTATTGCTCCCTTGCTATAGGAGTTTCGGTGTGCAAGATAAACGTTTCCTGAAACCATGTTGTTCTCTGTTTAACAAATTGTTGATTTCCACAAATGTCATTATGGTCTTTCTGACTATTCTTTCCACTATTTTAACTACAACGATAGGTCTGTAATTTGATGAAAGTTGTCTTGATCCTTTTTAATGTATTGGTGTGACAGTTGAATCCCTTCTGTCCATAGGTAACTCACCTAGGCCAAATGACATATTGAATGTCACAGCCAGTGTGGCTGCAGACGATTTTTCAAATTTGTATCGTGACCTACCACTTCGTCTAGAAGAGGCCCTTGAATGAAGACTGCCCCAAAATGTTTCGCCATAACCTCTGATTTTTCCTGATAATCCTCTATAATTTCGGATCCACTCGCTTCCTTAATTAGGTTTGTAACTCAATGTTGCATTCATATTTTCTAATTTATGCTCGAGAATAGTCTATTAGTCTGCTTGATTATAGATTAAGCCAACCTCATTTCATGATTTTGCTGGGCTTCCCGGATTGCAAATATACACATATTTCGTACCGATCAGTACCATTCCATCATACGTGCTGTATCAAGGCTGATGGCGGTGTTCTAATATTTCTTCTGTCTTAGTAAAAATAGAATATCCCGGTCTATCTAGGATTAAAGATTATGTCCAAGACGGACAGGGTGTTATATACAAACTAAGGTTCGGACTGAAGAATAGCTGTCTAGGTGGGTTAGATACGCGTCCTTGCCCAGTTGAAACCAGAACAAAGTGGTCGGGTAAGATGACGGTTCTAAATTTCATCATAAATTTAAATGTACACTGCTACCTAAATAAATATGACCACCCAGATATCTAACCAACAATTGTTGAATTAATCAAATCTAAATTACAATAAATAAGGAAGTTGATAAAGGATGCAACAAAATTACCAATCACAACAAATAAATTTTATTCTATCCTGTCTGGATAGATCACGCACAGAATCGTTCAAAAGATATTTGGTTGCTTTACAACACAGGGTTTCCAATTCTGGAAGAGTGCTTCAACTCACAATCAAAAATGCACAATTCCAGTCAATACACGCAACACAATCAAAGGGAGGAACTAACCATTATGGCTGCCGCCATGCAGTTCAGAAAGAAACATGGAAACTTAGTGAAGGCGTAATAAAAATAAAAACAATAACAAAATTCAAATGTTAGCAACTGAAATGGAACGAAAAAGACTAACGAAAATGTACAATTAAAGGAATCAATAGGAATAAACTTCAAGTATATACATGGAGGGATTTTCACACACTAAACATTAAAAATGGATCTTACACAGGGAGCTTCGCGAGTCATAACTTGTGAAATTTCTAATGTGTTGAAATAAACCTAGTGCAATTGACGTTTCTGACGATTTGCAATCAAATGACGATGTCGATGACCCTACTTCTAAATCTACCCAGTTTATATAAGGTACATTAAAGTCACCAACTATAAGGTTTAGACTCCTATTACACGAGGACATACGTTTGCTTAGGAGGAAGTCATTTTCTACACTTTCTGAACTGAGGTATACTACAACTAATTCAGTATCTTACCGTCTACATTTCTGCCTACAACGCATCAGTTCACATTTCCCTGAATCATGTGCCACTATCTCAACAGCTCGTATGGTCAAGGTACTCTGAGTGCACATGTTAACCCCTCCTCCCCTACTATTTATTCTATCAGGTCTACTGGATAAAAAACCAGTTAACCGAGTTTCAATATCAAACACTCTGACGTACCCATGTTTCCGAGATAGCAATGATATCCGTGTTTTCTATGCCCACCATTGTCTTAAGCTCTGTCGTTTTGTTTAGTAGGCTGCGAGCATTCGTGAAGTACACCCTTAATTCTATGAAGAACTTTCAATTACCACCCAAAGTGGTTCGGGGATCGTTTGGCACCGAACATTTACAATTTGAAGACAATTAAGTTTTTTCGCGTTTCTGAGGAGTTCATTTGTTTCTACTTCTGCCGATCGTCTCTTAATACGATCCTCACGGACAGACATTCCGGATACATTCAGTTGAAGTGAGTTCCTCAATATTAGGGTTATTTCTTCGGCTGAAGTAAAGATAATCTTCAAGAGGCGGCTTTTCTCAGTACTTTCAGAATCCACCTTACTTCTCAGCTTGCCTTTTCTTTTTTCTTGTAACTATGCTTTTATCTGTATGCTTGTCGTCCGTTTCTCGAATCGGGTCCACCTTGAAGGTCAATTCAAATCTAAAGCTGGGCTCACGATAACGCTCGCTGTTCTTTCAAAAAAAGTGAAATCCGCTCATCTAATCCTGGCTGTTTATATGAGGGCAATTTTCTGGCTTTGTTCAACAGCTCAAATGCCTTAAGAATCGGCAGAGATTTTGTAGGGCATCATGCTTTGCACAGCTAACGTGATAATGGCTTGAAGGACCTTCTATATGCAGCCTGTGTGAGACGGGTGCACACATCCTTATTATTATCATTATTATTCACAAACATCGTATGGGTACATAAGTGTTGTGAAGAAACCACATCGGGTTTCTCCAAATATGCAATAATACACAAGTTCCAATAATGTTAGCATTTTTTTGCCATATTTGAAAAGGAGAAAAATAGATAATATTAATAACAGAATGATAATAAATTGGGTTCCGTGTGAGTGATAAGAATATTGAATTTACCTTGAAAAAGAAAAAGGAGAATATAAGCGGATAGAAATAAAGATGTGAAATACGCAAATAGTTTAACAAGCGTGTTTATGAACGTAGAATAAGAATAAACGACTATGTGTATATCGCCAAACTAGTGAAATAATAAAATGAAAATTAATTAAGAAAAATGACTTTTTTTGGCAGTAAGATATGAAAACACACTTCAGTTGTCACATTACATTCCACCATCGACAGGGAAATAGCGTGCAGGTCTGTCACAGTGATGTTTTGTTTGGGCCATAAAAATGTTTAGTTATCTAACAGAGAGAACAACGACAAAAACGGATATTTAGAAAAAGTTTATTTTAAGGCTTTATAGGTAACAGACACAAAACAAAAAAACAGAGGTTTGTATGTTACTGTAACTTACAACAATAAACACAAAATCCGATACCAAAAGACCTTGACATCTTTGGATGCAAATAGTACTAAAAGATATACCCAACGAGGAAAAAATGCCAGTGCTTGCTTTTGAATCTTTACTCAAAAAGTACACATGACAAATTTCTCTAGAAACAGGCGATACTCTTGGCGATTACTTTAACTGAATGATTTGGGTTAAAACAAACCAGTGGTCATGATGCGTAATTAAACAATCAGTACTATGAGATATACCCAGAGGAAAAGCATCACTGTCTTTCTAAATGCTCTGGAGGATTTGTTCGACTAGTTGATGAACGAAGGTTTGTACGTGTTTCTACCGAGAAGGAAGATAGTGGTGGCATTGGTTACAAGCACACCAACTTTGGAGATGAGTATATGATTAGTTACTGAGGAAACTCACATTCGATATTTATGATGATCTCGTGGTATCGAAATGATACCGACATCGTGCCAAAGTGTACAGACGAGACTACCGTGAGTACATTAGTGAGCTCAAGGTCGCAAACAACGGAAAAAGTATTTTTTGGTACAATTACCAATATCCTGAGTTTGTTTTTCTCGACCACTCAACTTTGAAGTAAATTGTCTTAGTATTTGTGACTATTCTGATACTGGCACACAAAATATTGGGTCTGCCAACTACCTCCAACATGAGCACCTCATTAGAACATCATCATCAAGTTCTGTGAGATACCCTTCGAAAAAATGCACATCAGGGAGAAAAAACTCATGTGTTTTCTCAGTTTTACTCATTAAAGGTTGGCCTTATTTAGAGGCTAAGCAGCCACACCTCGTTCAGAGGGTAGCTTCCGGAAGGAACTTTACAAACGCCTGCTCATTCATGGAGTGTGTTGAATCTTGGTCTAAAAATCGAATGTTTTTAATGATTACCAGAAAGATGAAAAGTCCTTAGAAAGGAATGGATTATCAAGCCCAAGACTGTCATATAGTTTTGAAATATTTCCGGTATTGCAGTAGATGTGATGACGTTCCCTGCAGTAGATTAGTTCCATTAATTAAAAAGATGATTTACTGAAATAGTCATTTACATGGTCAGACCTACAATTTGAATGGCGATATTATATGTTTGTTAATCTCAGAGGAACTGATATTTAGGTCAGAAGGATTTGTGATCGTTAAAAAAGGCAAACAGTTACCCATACTACATTTGTTGAACAGTCATATGGTCCACATTATCGATGGTGTTTAATTTCGTGATTTAATTAATTCTACCAATTATATTCCGTGTCTCCTGAGTCGCAAAATGTTTTATGATAATTTTGAAACCCATTATAGATTAAAAAATGTAAGGTTAGTAAGTCGTTGGTAATCCGAAGGCAGACTGGATTATTTTAGATGGTTAAGGTCCTAGGATTGACCATGTATAATAATTATGATGTGCCAGAACCTTGAAATGGGCTTCCCAAGTTCAACACGCATTCGTGTCTTACTGGTTATTCTCAAGTCATGACAGTAAATCTTCGTCAATATATTGCTTGGTCACAGCGCATAGATTTTGAGCAAACACTATGACTTACGGTTCGACCAGATTTGCACCTGAAAATCACTGGTGCTTGACGAATAGTAACAGGATCAAAAGTACCTTGCTAGCCATTCTGAACTGGACGTGAGGTTAACGTATACGTTTAAAGATTATCGATTTACCTGAAGGTGTGAAGTAGGTTTCACACTCAAACTGAACGAGCGTACACTTTATACCTTTCTTGACGGTGGAATTAGGCTTGACAATATCAAATGCATGTACTTGCTCCATTAGATTACGTCTAGTTTTGCATTCAGTGAGCTTTCTAGTTGTTACCATACCCACCAAATGGTTCAACTGGTTGTGAACGGAATAGAAGAAGCTTTCGCTTAACGGGCTTCCGTGTCTATTAGTAGTGGATCACCAATACCCGAGACAGGAACCTAGGTATATTAACGATAATGGAGGAAAAAAAGGAAATGGACTACTTTACACTTTGCAGTGTTAAAGGAAAGTCTGTCCAACCTTGAAGTAGAGTCAGAGCCTCCTGAAGTTCCTGTATATCCTCTTGGTTGCGTATCTCTTTCCAAAGTTTCAGGTTGTCGGCAAAAAGTAATAATCCTGACGATACCTGTTGTTGAAGATCATTTTTATAAATCAAGAAAAGAAGAGATCCTATTACTGAGCCCTAAGGGGGAAGATCGACCTGAAAGACTGTGTAATTCGGATAAAACTAAAGAGCTGGAGCTACACTTTGACGCAAAGGAAAGATGACAAAGAAAACAATTTGTTTCTACAGGCTTATCACAAATATATTGGATATTGGACAGCGGAGGTTTCATCATGAAGGCCGTCTGGCGAAAGCATGTTATGCGTTACATCTCTTCATAACCACTATTGGGGTTGAATTTTCTGTCCTCTCAACCAACAGTTTAGCGTAACTTTATCATAAAATCACCAGAAATATTCTTCTCATCGTTACTTTACAACTCAGAGTGAAGGGCGATGGCAGAAGTTGTAGAACGCAATTTGGAAGATTCCGTTGGCGAGATTCTATATATTCGAAAGGCGAAACTATTCAACAGATTGGAGACTAAGTAAGCCTGTGTATTTTTTCGTCATTACTTAAGTATGTTTCGTATCTGTCCTAATGTACAGCCCATATGATATTAATATTACATCTTATACCCATGTTTCAAACGTAAAATTAGCGAACTATATTTGGGCCATTATGGCAAAACCAATATTTATGAATATCTCTATAATTGTGGTTAGCTTAGCTGTGGAATATGTTTACGATGGGAGATAGCATTTCTGAGCTTACTGAGGACAGTTATCTCGACACGCGTAATCTCACACATTTACGTTAGTTAACCTATATCCAACGTATATCCCTTTTAGTGATTAGTACTGACTAAGAGTAGCTAGTTAGCTCATATTGGACCACCAAGTGGAGGTCGTCTCAGCCAAATATATATGTTTTCTTCTGACACCACACAGATCATGTCTTGTTTAACTATCTGGTCAGTTTCTGTAGCGAAAATCAGGAACCAGTTTATCACAAAAAACAATTGTTTTAAGGCGATTCTATTTATTTTATTTATTTTAACACATAGATATCGGTACAAGAAGGCACCAAATACATATGTACCACACAGATCTCATTTGATATGTGTGAGGGCTGTGATACTGCTCGGGTGCCCAAACCGAAGCAGGTGGTTTTCTTAGGGGGCCACACCCCGAGCCTTTGACTTGAAGATCTGATCCACAAGGCAGTGGAGCATCGTGAGGAGATGCAGTCCCATGGTAGCCGGTGACCAACGATTGGTTCATACGCCATTTGTTCCCGCAGGATACTGGAGCCTATGTGCACCATTGATTTGGGATCCGGTTATAGCGCCGGACATTCGCTTTTCGTCCTCTCATTTTCGTAAACAACACCCCCGCCACGAGAAGGCGATTCAGTAACGCTCAAGTTATTTTCGACTGTTTCATGGGGAAATTCTGTCCCAAAATTATAGAACCGAAATCGCTTTACTATCTTATTCCCCATTTTCGACGTAACATGTAGAAATACTACGTTAGGTAATCTTGTCTTCACTAATTTTTCTAGTATACCTAGAATACTTCGCTTTATTATCATTATACTTCATAATAGCCCCACTAAACGGATTTGTAAATATTAAACACACATAAAGTCGCGTCACGTAATATATTTGCTCGCTTATTCCTAAACGCATAATTATGCTTATTTTATACTTAGTACTTGTAATTAATCAATAACTAGGACTGGTTCTTCAAATATTCTGTGAGATTTTTCGATTTTACCTTTTCTTTTACTGCTCAAGTAATGTATCCCTCTTCTCGTTTCCGTAGTGAAATAGTTCGCAAACGAAGACACCACGAATACAGTCTTCAGAAGCGTAACAAACGGATTTTAGACTATGATGCCTACATTAGCACTGAAATAACAATAATGAAATTGTTACGCTTTCGTCGCCAGGTTGAATTCATTTTCATAAGACTTATGTTCTAGATTACAAATGATAGCAGATATCTCGACAAGATTGAGAAGTCTATTATTAGTCGTCTAGTACGCTTGCATCGGGTAATTTGTTTTTTTCTATGACTTGATGTGCTCTATAGCAATTGTGTTATAGATTCCAGTCTCATCTTGACCTTTGGATGAGATTTATTCATTTTTGTAAAATTATTAACCGGCATTTGTCTGTTGTACGTATATGGAATAATGTACTTCAGATACATGGTCGAACAGAACCAAGGCTTTGGATCGCTGCAGCTGCATACCATTTACACTATGGCGTTAGATCGAAAGCTCGTGAAAATCTACGACATTTCGACAAACAAAAAAGTGATTTGGTGGAGACGCGGAAAAGATTACTAAGTGAATATGCGATATTGGATAGTCACGCATCGGAGGCACAGAAGAAAGAAATAAACGAGCTTATGGAAGAGTTAAGTAAGTCGCCAAATAAAATAATAGCGCGGCATATAAGTCCGCGCTTTATGCTGAATGATGTTTCGACAAGGTTTAGGTAAACAGAAAAACTTAAACTTAAGGCAGTAGATTCATGCAACATCAAATCATTTAGTCTGTTGACCGTTTCTATGCACATAATAAACGTTCTTAGTATATTATCATACTAAAACACATTATGTGGTCAGTAAATATGTTTGCCTTATTATGTTCGCCATTGACTGTAACCAAAATCTTTTAATGTCGTCGACTTGGCATCATTCACCAATTTTCTCCTAGTTACCTTTTACCTTTGATACCTTAATTTTTAAATGGTTTGGTATTCATTTTTTTCAACACGAAAATTTTAGAAGAAAATCAAGCTTCCTTAGATAAAGCAGCTAAAGAAATGGTCAGAGAACGTCGTCTTACTTGGGACAGAGCCTATCTGAACGCCATTCGGGAAGCTCGTCATTTGATAACTGAAGGAATGTCTTTAAATCCTGAGTGTGATCTGTTACATTTGGAATTAGCCAAGTTAGAGATCAATGCTTTGGATTTTTTCCGCACTCGTGTCCTCCCACGATATAAAAACTGTGATATTGATTCGGCCAACACAGCTGCAGATATCAGCCTAAATGTGTGTAATAAAAAGAAGAGATTAAAAACATTAGAAAGAGAGGCAGCGGAAAACAAAAAATTCGTACGTTGTATTTTTCGTAAAATCGTAATAATCGCAATTGCTAATATGCACAAATGATTTCCGACGAATTGAATACTGTTGTATGATTTACTATTCTTATACTGTTGTCAGCTTATTATCTACAGTCTCTCCTGCCCAACTACTTATTGGCTCGATAATGTATAATTGTTAGTTTTCATTTTATGGTGTGTGGTAGGGTATGTCTGAATATAAACTAATTATGTTTACGATATAATATTCCTATATTGGAGGCTGATTATTGTGTTCTGATCTCAACGGGGAGCGTAGGGATGTAAGTCGCTGTATCGAGAATCAACAAGGACTTAGCAGTGATTCAAGGCTACTCTTGCTGGTTGACCTGTCACTGATTGGCTCAGGGACGGAGTAATGGAAATCAGTGTTCTGATTGTTGGTCTTATCATGTGAAATTAGTGGCCCTAAATAATAATACCCCTTAAGTAAGAAGCTTATGAAAATAATTCACTTCACATTTATTATCCGTCATTTTCTGATATCAATTGGAAAATTATTGAAAACGAGTGCGCTGTGGCCGGATATTTTGCTGTGGTTTTAAGATTCTCATCAACATGTACCCATGATTATTAGATCTGTAGTAAAAGACTGTTTCATATTGACCAAGGTTACAAATGTAGTCTTGTAGATTAAATCAACTGTCCAGTTTCTCCTTCGTTATAATTCCCCAATGAATGTTAGTATGTCATTAAAGCTGGCTTCAAACAGACGTTTATGTGTTAAAAGAGTCAATGTAGGTATAATTAGGTTATTCCGAACAAAAATGTGAATATATTATTACATTAACTGGTAGATTTCCTGTTAAAGTATCTAAAATACTTCATATATTAGTCATATTTTGATCCTTTAGAAGTATTACTCATGTATGTTTAGACAATTCACATAAATATTTATTAAGTGAACAATGCTGAGGTTAGGCTCAAGTTGTCGGATAAAGGTGGCAAGTCGGTTGGTGAGGTAGTGAATCTTCATTGACTAAGGTTGTTGCAATATGTACCACATTTGCCTAACCACCGCCTACTTCGACGCGCGATAATAGCTGGTGTAGGAGTAGCTTAGAACTGGTTTAGAGGCGGCCAAACCAAAACGTGGGATTAGCTCATGTTAGATTAAGTCTTGTATGTATATGGGGACTATATGGTTAGGGTCCGCGTGACTATAAAAAACTAATGTTTAGAGACTCTTGAGTGGCGGTTCTGAATCTGTTGCAATAGCGCAGGTGAATTCACTCTTTGTATTCCTTTAGATTATCAATATCTTAGTAATCTTAAATTTTTTATTCCACAAATCCACATTTTTTCGAATTGTATCCCCTGTGCCTAACTTTTCTGCTACCGCTAATGCTTATACTACTGATATCTCACTGTGTTGATGTGGTGGGGTAACTGATGAGGATATATACCAAGTTCTACATATGACTGAATGACTGAGTATTTTGTTGGTTTTTTCCCCCCGAATTTGTAGATGAGTTTAGTAACTGAAAATACAGAATTTATTGCTAACGGAGGAGCTGTCAATTTAGTGATAGAATCGCTACTATCTCGTTGGGCTAATAATAGTAAAATGCTTGAACTACTTCATCAAATCTTGTTAACTGTTCCACAAATAATCGACTCACATTTAATTGAGAAAGTGGCTAACCTGTAAGTTCTTTAGAAGTTGGTTTTCCCCATTTGATTTATATGTAAAATGTATGTTGTCTAAAATAGTTTTATCTAAAAATAGGAATTTTTCGTCCTTACAAAAAGTCTATTATATATTATGTGGTCACTACAATTGTGATTGAATTGCCACGTTTTCGAAAAATAACACTCAGGAATAAACTTCGTACAATGAGACTAGTATCGTTTTATACTATTCAATGTTCAATAATACCAGCAGTGGTAGATAATTACTTGTCAGATTTACCTCCAGCTGTATGCATCAATTAAGTATAACCGATGGGTAGGAATCAGGGTATTCACATTATCTTCTGAATATTTCCAGAAGAGCTTACGTTTTATGGGCCAGAATAATATTTCATTGTGCGCCTCACATGTTAAACGAAAGACACGATGTGAATAAGTGCATCCAAAGTAAAAAGCAAACAAATGGTATTATTTTGCCTTACTATGATTTACAAAGGTCAGAGTAGTTAGAAGGTTAAACATGGACCTTCTTACTTAAAATGGAATCATTAGTTGACTTTCAACTGTTTTAGTGGCAGAACTGAACAATATAATCAACTTTGTTCCTCCTTTTAATTCTAATTATCAGTTAGTTGAACTAAGAACATTGTTATGGTCACATATCATTAGAATTTTCCCTGACGATATTACACCATAAAGTCATAGTTTCAAAAACTCACAAAACTATCATTCCAATTACAAATGTAAACCTCCCTTAAAAGCGTACTTATTTATACCACTCTACAAGTTTACTTTCGAGACAGTATACTGCTCTTCATATTCATTAAAATTCCAAGTTTAATCAACTGATTAACTTATAAGGAGCTATGAGATGACATCAAATTATCTATTGAATTCATTGTATTCTGCAAAACTTGTTATTCTCACTTTATTTAAAAATTTTGATGATAGAAAATTACTTAAAATAACATTGTATTATGTAGTTGTAGAAGTATATTGAAAATCATTTAAGTTTTTATGATTATCATAATTTCCTCCTCTACCACTTTTCTTCTTATTGTTACAAAAGTTCATTTGAATACTAATAAACGTTTCCTGTCTTTTTTTAAATCTCCAGTGTGAACAATGCCAAAGAAATGGATATTTCTAAGTCTTTGGAAAAAATTGAGGTAATAAACTAGTTTATCATCTTTTTTATTATTATTGTCGCTTGCCGCTTTAATTGATTTGTGTGTGTTTAGTGTTGATCAACCTAGGGTGAGACATAAATATAACCAAATTCATAATTATACACTTGACTTTAAACCAGACTTGTTTTGTGTGGGTTGGTAATTTTATATGGTTTTCAGAAAATTAATTTTTAGAGAAGTTGGCCAAAGTTTGTTAACGTAGTTGGATGTGATGGAGATA
Organism: Schistosoma spindalis; assembly: GCA_946903255.1. NCBI lineage: Eukaryota > Metazoa > Platyhelminthes > Trematoda > Strigeidida > Schistosomatidae > Schistosoma > Schistosoma spindalis. Next base: position 5,044,821 of record OX336417.1, on the reverse strand, counting down.
TTTAGCTTGAATAAATGTTTTTTGATGGTGTTACTTTCTTCAAGCTGTATGGTTTAGTTGTAGAACTTTCGTTGCTGTTTTAAGCATAGTCATCAGTAGAAGTGAGCTTCTTAAAAATTATTCGACAAGTACTAGATCAGTTTGTCCTGTTGACCTTATTTGTAGCCAGTCGTCATCTCAGATTTTAATAATAAATATGTTTTTTCAATAGTTGAAATCATGAATCGATTGAAGGTGGCGCAACTTCGTGGATTGGTTGAAGTTAGACATTAACACCGTTGGATGCCGGCTCAGTGGTCTAGTTGGTTAAGCGCCTGGCGCGAGACTGATAGGTCCTGGGTTTGAATCCCGTGGGGGGCGGGATCGTGGATGCGCACTGCTGAGGAGTCCCATACTAGGACGAAACGGCCGTCCAGCGCTTCCAGGTTTTCCATGGTGGTCTAGCTTCAATTGATTCATGATTTCAACTATTGAAATTACCAATTCTCCACAAAACCCATTCTAGTAATATATTTTTTCTTATATCCCAATGAGTAGAAAATTGTGCTTCTGACATTATATCCTATGCACTATTTAAACTTGTGTTAATTTAACTGTTATTTATTTGTTCTGAAGAAGTGGCTTACATTAAGTCACCAAACGTCAGAAATACAGGTTTCTACTTATTAGGATATAACAACAAATATATTTGTCATTAACTGTCTATCCAATGCTCAATTTATTTGAAAATATCAAGTTCAACCTTCACAAGTTTTGTTACAACTCCTGTGTTCACTGTTTTATTTAGTTGACATTTTCCGTGTGGATTGATAAGTTTAATCAATATTGACATGTCTATTGATTGTAGATTGTTCTGAACGTGCCGCTTCAGAAGGTTATTCGGTACCTTTTCCTCTATCCGAAATTGTGATATTTTCTAATTCAAATTCATATCCGCAGTTATCTGAGCAGACTGATATAAGTAATAATAAAACATATCCTTTCTCTTAACGTCTATGTCTGTTAATACGGATGTAGTATTTGGAAGAAACAAAATTTCCATGTCAATTGATGATTGAATTACACATGATATGTTAAGATTAGTGATATTACAATGTTTTCCCTCAAGTGTAAATGGATGAAACTAGGTTTCCGCCCATAATAATACCTATATTATTATAATCTGAGAATTTGAGCATTAAACGTGGTTTACCAAATGTAATGTTATCCCTTCATCGTCAAAGTTTATGTCATAAAGGAATAACAAATATTGGTCAATTTTATTCCAGGCCCCATTGGAATGTAAAACTCATGGAATTCGATCGACACTTTCTGACCAGTTGGTCGAAATTCACCAAACCATGATGGATAAAGGTGTTGAAGCTGTTATACACTTATGGAATTCCTGGTATTTACCTTCGACGGGTCATTCTTCACAAACCTCGCCTTTCCGATTAATCAATCCTTCATTTCCTGAAGCTGTTGGTTTACTACGATCTCGTTTAACCGCACTTTCTCTTTATTCTGTGTATGAACTAAACGGCCAATCATTGCCAAAATCAACCATAGAATCAAACGAAATGGTTACAAATGAACAGGAAACTAAATTACACAATGTTTATCACCAGAAACGTCAATTTTTGTCATCTGAAGTTAATAAAACTCGAGGCTTGTTTGACTTACTGAGTACTTCACAATGGGGTAGTCATTGTCCAGGTGAATCCATCACATTTTCTGTCTTTTATTTTCCGGTTAGATGTATTTTTATAAATGAGGTATACGTAAGCGGTGTCCATTTGTTTTGCGTGAAATACTGACTATTAGTAAAATTCATAACGCCATTTTCATTCTATTTATAAATTATTTTATTTATTTATTTTAACACATAGATATTGGTAGAAGGAGGCACCAAATACATATGCGCCACACAGATCTCATTTGATATGTGTGAAGGCTGTGATACTGCCCGGGTGCCAAAACCGAAGCAGGTGGTTTTCTTAGGGGACCACACCCGGAGCCTTCGACATGAAAGTCTGATCCACAAGGCAGTGGAGCATCGTAAGGAGATGCAGTCCCATGAAAGCCGGTGACCAAGAAATTGGTTCATACGCCATTTGTTCCTTCAAGGATACTGGAGCCCATGTGCACTATTGGTTTGGGATCCGGTTAAAGCGCCGGACATTCGCCACTAGAAGGCAGTGAGTAGGACTTCCCTGGCAGAAGCTATATACGCGTGGCCATGTGAGAGCATTTAGAGAGGGAAAGCGGACTCTCCCCACACTCGGCCGTAAGAGGGCATTTGGGGTCCATCTAGAAGCACATATATCCGGATCGTAGCTGATACCTAGAAGTGGGAATAGGATCTATCTATTGTAATAATCTTATCGAGCCATATTGGCTGAAACAAATATTCCTTTAGATCCTACCATGCCAAGTAGGTCGGTCATAAAACTGTCAGACTAATAGTAGTATACTCATAGTCCGAGGGCGAAGTCATGTTAACGGTGACTTTACTGAAGTGTGACGGCAGTAATGTGTTTCTCCCAGCCTGACAACACTTTTAGTGATGCTGGCTTCTTACAACTGAAGAGGTTAGGAAAGCTCGGTCCTAACAGTGTTCCACCTCACCTTACCCCACGGATCTCCTTCTCTGGCAGTGGAGGCCTCTAAAGCACGGAGCTAACAAATTGCAAACTTCTGACGGGAAGGGCGTGTGTAACTCCTCTCAAGCAGTTGTCTCTTGGACTCTGCGGTGATGCTCACAAGTCTCAACGACAACTACCAACTCAATTTCCTTTACAGGTCTCCCGAGCAGATATATTTTTCCACGTTGTGGACAACTGGGAAGTGATAGTCTCTGCCATACCTTTAATGACACTCGAGGTGCTCGTGCTCACGATTTAATTACTTCACCACTTCTTCATATTCCATCTATCCCCATGGACCACTATTGCTAACTACTCAAGTCGACGATATGTTATTCGTGGTCTCTTAAAAACGCTTTCTAAACTACATGTTGGAGCTTGCAATATTCGGACATAGTGTCAAGTAGACCAACAGATTTCTGTAACTAGGACATTAGAGTCTTCGAAACACAGATACAGAATTCAATTGTGGTCCGTTGACTTGACGTTACCTGGTCTGTAGAGAAACCCAGGATGATTCACCCTCCATTCATCTGGGACGTGACTGCCAACTCGCAGCCTTTGATGGTATGGGTATTACACTAATTCAACAGTAGATCAGGCTCCACCCCAATGTGGGCTGGCATAACATCGAGATATTCGCGAAAACAGCAGTAATATATACCAGTAACTTCAACCAAAAGGTTAAGAAACATCAATTGATTTCCCTATCATTTAATAAACCGAAAGTTGCTTTAAAACTCATCCCGTTTTTCTCTAATTACAATGAAGAGCGAAGCCAACTTAAGCATATAGTGAAAATGAGTCTGCACAAAGATCATTGGGAGTGGTTGGCGGCTAAGGCAACAGCAATGGAAAAGGCGGCGGCGTTGGCGGTTGTGATAAGCAACTGTAGACAACTTCTAAGACATAAAAAAACAGGTGTAAAATATTCATGTTGGTGAAACTATTTCTGAGAAGGATGTAACAATGATCCACTATCAATTTAAATGACTAGAACGATAAACAGAGCATTTAGGAGAAGAGTTTGGCTACTCTCCAGTTGCTTACCTTTATCTAGTAATCTGAATGAGATTTCAGCATAAGCATAAGAGGTATAGAAAGCGATAGCGTGAAGTAGAACAGAACGAACTGCTGTGCAGTATACTCGTCCCTTAATTGATAGACGAATATCTCGCCTTCACCATAGGTGACAAAAGCCAAACGACCTTTCCGAATCCATGCTGAGATTTCGTCCGACACCAACCTATTAGGGCTGATCAGACTTCCAAGATAAGTGAAGTTGTCGACGCATCCGACTACTTCACTCCCTATCTCTAGTTCAGGTGTTGACACAGGCCAGTCTTGGAGCAACAACGTACATTTAGAGGGGAAGAAACACATCCCAAACATCAGCATCTTCACTAAACAGGTGTTATGACTTGTGAATCGAATGCTACTTTTGTATCTGGTCGTCACTGATTGTTATGTCGGAATCGCTGACCACTTATGCTCGGAACGAAGGGACCTCCACAATTCCCACGACGCGAAAGTAAGAACACAAGACTGACATAAGCGAAGTTTTATTAGCCCCAAAACACTATGATGATGACGACGACCTTAGTCGAAAATACACTCATTTATATATTAATTGTACACCCATTTTGATTAATAATTAAAATGAAATCATATATATGAAAAATACTGTGTTATCACAAATCACATACTGAGCATAGTTCATGTCAATTGAATACAAGAATACTGTATATTATACAGAATAAAATATCATACGAGAAAAGAAAATAAATACTACACTGAGTAATCATTACATTGAATCAAAACAGAAGTAATGTTGAATAAAACTTATAATGAGTAAATCGATCGAAAATTGACTTTCTTTCCATCATATCAACAGGACTATGTCATCTGCGCATTCCAAGTCGATAAGCGAGCCTCTTGGTAGGAGATCGATTCATGATAATCCAATCGATGAGAACGTTGTTTCCATCAGTATGTCTATGGTGAAGTTGAACAAACATGGAGAAAGTGGACAGCCTTGCCAGACACCATTTGAGGTTGCTAAAGCAGATGACAGTTCGCCATAAGCTCTGACTCTACTAGTAGTTTTCTAGTAAAGAGCCTTCACAAGGTTTATGTACTTTAGAGATACACCTTTCAATGACAGACACTGCCACAGAACCTCTCGGTCTACAGTGTGAAATGCTGCTTTTAAGTCAAGAAGGACCACCATTGTCGGACACCGGTAAGTATGCCTGTGTTCTAGAACCTGATGAATGGTGAATATGTGGTCGATGCAGCCACAACCAGCTCTGAAGCCGGCCCAATTTTCTCGTGTTTGCAGTTCATGAACCTTTGTTATGCAACTAATAATTATTGATGCTAGTATTTTAGATGCTATGTTAGTAAATTTAATGCCTCTATGGTTATCACAGGATAATTTTGACCCCTTCTTATTTATTGGGACAATCAGTGATTGCGACCAGTTAGCTAAAATCTTAGCCTAATCTCTAAAACTAGACCACCATCCTTAATGACATCTGGAGCCAATTCATCTGGACCAGCTGCTCTTCCTCACTTCAGATTAGTTATAGCTTTTTAAACTTCAGATAAAATCTGGCGACTTACTCCCATGTTCCATTCAGGCTGTTTGGGAATGGTGGGTAGTTGTAAAGTATCTGAATGCCAGCCGAACTGCTCCTTAAAGTGTTCCGCCCATCGTTCAAAACGTCTGGGCTGAGGGCAGGTGAGTGTCGTCTTTTTTCGATATCATCTCATTTACATATGACTTCTTAATTTCATTTTTTTTATTAGTCTGAAAAACTGTCTGATGTTACCTACAACCTCTGCCTTTTCCATCTCTTTTGTTTTCGTTGCCCATCACTGCTCACGGTCGTTCCTTAAACTTTTGGTTAACCTATATCTGACTTGTTTTCGCTCTTCATCGTGTTCAGAGCCTGATGGAATGAGTTTACGAGAATCTATCAGTGTAACAGACTTAGTAGGAATCCATTGTTTTTTCGTCACCCTTTGGTTTAAATCACTAATAGATGTCGCTGCTGTTTCCACAGCTGTTTGTATATCTTTCCAAGCAACATCTGGGTCAGTCTCGTTTTCAGAACTACCTAAATATGACCTCAGTTATTCCTGGAATCTACTTTTGGCTTCCTCGTCACTGAGTTCGAGTCTAATGGGTCTTAATGGGGTTTTCCTGCGTCCAATGAGGCGCAAGCAAATGTGTGCTCGTACTAGAGTATGATTGGGCTCCAAAAAGGTATTCCAGAACGAGCGACAGTCTTCTATTGAACGTCTCCAATGATGACTGGTGACAATATGGTCTATTTGAGTCCATCGTTGGTTTGGTTCAGGGGGTCGCCATGTTACACGATGTCTCTCCTTATGCTTAAAATTAGTGTCTGCTGAAAATAAGCGATTGTTTGAGCACAGTTGCAGCAGACGATCACCATTGTCGGCTCGCTGAACCGGAATATAAAAATACTCACTTAAATATCTTTCTACTTGGTTTAAGCTACCTACCTGGGTATTAAAGTCACCTGCTCAGAGTACTATGTTTGAGTGCCCCCAAATGCCCTGGTACGGCCGAAAGTGGGGATAGACCGCTCTCCCTCTCGAAATGCTCTCACATGGCCATGCGTATATAGCCTCTGCCAGGGAAGTCCTACTCACTGCCTTCTCGTGGCGGGGGTGTTGTTTACAAAAATGAGAGGACGAAAAGCGAATGTCCGGCGCTTTAACCGGATCCCAAACCAATGGTGCACATGGGCTCCAGTATCCTGCGGGAACAAATGGCGTATAAACCAATCGTTGGTCACCGGCTACCATGGGACTGCATCTCCTCACGATGCTCCACTGCCTTGTGGGTCAGACATTCAGGTCAAAGGCTCGGGGTGTGGCCCCCTAAGAAAACCACCTGCTTCGGTTTGGGCACCCGGGTAGTATCACAGCCCTCACACAAATCAATTGAGATTTGTGTGGTGCATATGTATTTGGTGCCTCCCTGTACTTATACTTATGTGTTAAAATAAATAAAATAAATAAATAAAACTATGTTTGAGTGTTTAACTTTATGAAGAAGTTCATAGAGCTTTCTGTAAGTTATCTTTCACTTCATCCAGGCTGCAGTTAGTTGGAGCATAGGTAAAAACAATGAAAAGGCATTTAGGAGAAGAGTTTGGCTACTCTCCAGTTGCTTACTTTTATCAAGCAATCTGAATGAGATAGAGTAAGCCTCTGCACTCTTAAAGAAGTTTATTTATTTATTTATTTATGTGTTCATTTGAACACAAATATTGATACAAGGAGGCACCAAATACATATGCGCCACATAAATCATTCGATTTGTGTGAGGGCTGGGATACTGCCCGGGTACCCAAACCGAGGCAGGTGGCCTTCTTAGGGGGTCACACCCGGAACCTTCGACCTAAAGGTCTAATCCACAAGACAGTGGAGCAACGTCAGGAGATGCAGTCCCATGGTAGCCGGTGACCAACAATTGGTTCATACACCATTTGTTTCCTTAGGATCCTGGGGCCCATGTGCACCATTGATTTAGAATCAGAGTTTTCCAACCCTCCTAGGTGGATCCTCCGTATCCACCAACCCGGTTAAAGCGCCTAACATTCTCTTGTCGTCCTCTCTTCTTCGTTAACAATAGTAATGCCGCGAGAAGGCAGTGAGTAGGACTTCCCCGTTAGTGTCTATATGCACGTCGCCATGTGACAGCGTTTCGAGAGAGAGATAGAGCTAACTCTTTCCACTCTCGGCCATTAAGGATTGAGTGTATTATTATTCACGTCTCAATTGTTTGATCAATTTTGATATACCATGAATTCGAGGTGATAACTAACCGAAAGCGAGAGAGAGAGAGAGAAGACGACAGTCTCTGACGGACTAACCTCAGTTGATATGGATCTGTTCGGTGAAGATGCTGAAAAACGGTCTTCTAACCACCTTATGGAACAGTGCAAGGATGTTTGGGTTTCATTTCTCTCCATCCAAATGAAAAATGGTACTTCAGGACCGGTTTGGGTCAACGCCTGGACTAGCGGGATTGAAATAGTTGAGTGTGTTGACCACTCCACTTATTTTGGTAGTCTCACGATCTCTAGTAGATTGGTGTCAGACGAAATCTCGGTAGGAATTCAGAAAGGCCAGGTGACTTTTGCCATTGCACGTCACTTGTGGTGTAAATGAGATATTCGTTTTTCAACTGAAGAACGAATATACTGCATAGAAATTCGCTCTCTTCTACTTTACGGGTGTGGAACATGGTTTCTAAAAATAGAGAATGTCAGTTAGTTTTTGGTATTCGATCAAAGGTGTGTTTGAATGATTGCTCGTATACTTTGGGACAACCGAGCTAACAATTCTGAGTTTAGACGCAGAATACTAGATGGGTATGGTAAATTAACTGACGAGGTAGTGAAACCTTTCGGGTGAGATGGTTGGAACATATATTACGTATGTCTACCCACCGATTACCTGGACACATGATTTTGGCTGATGTAGGAGTGCGTTGGAAGGAAGCTAGGAGTGACAAACCAAGTACACGGCATCGGTCCATGAAGATATTGACTATTGAAATGAACCATATAGAAATGGATGCAAACGACCTGATTGGGGTCTACGTGATTATCGTAACCAATGGTTGGAGACTTTCAATGATATATCTTGATAGCACGGGTGCATTCACTCTTTATTTTCCTTTAGATCCCAAGTTTCTAAATTTCTAATAGTTTTTTATTTTTGTAATTTGTGTTTTCCTTTCTTGTTGTATCTTCGATGTCTTATCTCTTCCATTACTTTTAGTCCTGTTACTATTTTTACTACACCGCGATTCGGTCTGAAACTTTCATTTTACTGTGCTGGTAGGGTGTGGCGACTTGAACCGATATTCACATGTATTAGGTTCTACCGACTGACGAAGCACTTATTATCTCAGTTTTGAATATCAACAACAAGCAAAGTTATAATTTCTACAACCAACATTATAAATATTCGATGAAGTTATTTAGCATCCGGGTTTTTTGCTGTTTATCTGGTTGAATCAAAAACTTACTGTTTAAGTACAAAAATATGCATTCGGTATATTATATGCGAGAACTTTTAACATTGGGAATGAAGATGATGATAATAATTTACTGTTTACCTTCAAGACTATGAAAATGTTATGTTAATATTAAAACATTAAAATTTTACTGGGATAATGGGGTTTCTGTAATGTCAGTATTATGGTTAGTTCTAATACCATGTTTGTTATTTTAGTTTTCTATTCAGTACCCTATCAAATGAGTCGTTTGAACAAGTCTGTAAACAGAACACAGTTCACATGTTTGCTTTATTTTTCTTAAGTGAACGTTTTAATTCAACTGAGAAATAGCTTTCTGTAGATTCCTTCGAGTCATCGAACATGCAAATATAATAAATCGCATGTTGACTAACCTTAATGAGAGGTTTGTACGTCAGCTTGGTTGACAGAATTTGGTCAACTTTAAGGATTAAATAAAACGGTGTTAATTACAACTAAAGAGGTGTACTGCGATATGCATATATCAGTCCTACAAATGGTTATTCTCTGTCCAAATAGCTCTGTAGCAAGATTTTTAACTGTGACTTATGTTCGCGTTTTAGAGGGGACATGTATCTCAAAATTACAAACATGCCTATTTAGTACGGGTGCCAACAAAGATAAAATCTATATCTATAGTTTCATGGTGATTGCCTTCAAACATCTGACATCAAAATACTAATAAATATAAAAATCTTTTCTCTGTTCTATTTTTACTGTACAGGCAAATGAGTTAATTTATTGTCATCTATTTAATATGTAATTCAAAACCAGTTGATTTAGTTTCTCAAATTACTTTTAATAACATAAATTATGTAATTCAGACAATTGATAGAAATTGCTTCAATTATAAGTAATATTTCTCATAACACTACATATTTACTTTAAATCTATTATCATTTTTTATTCTTAAAATTCACAGAATTCTGGTTATTATATTTACACTTTGAAAAAACAATTGGAGATATTACACAAATGCCAGCTGTGCAATGGAGAGCTCAAAAGACTCTGCTTACGGAATACTTTGATAAATTCATATTAATGTTAAATAAATAACAAGAATAAACCTTGCTGACATGATATGTATCACATATATTTTGTTTAATAATTAAAATATATTTAAGGAAGCATTTTGTAATTCATCTTATGTATATATATTTGTAAAGGATTTTAATTTTGTTGGACTATAGATTGGTTTGTTTAACTTTATCTATATTATTCCTTTCGAAAGTGTTTTGTGATCTTTCGATAAGTAGGTATCAACACTAGAAATTGTCTTGGATGAGAAGGTGGCATCAATACTTTTACAGTTATTTAGTTATACAGAAATGTTTGGTTTATTATAGAACTGATGGTTAAATGATTTAAGCACTTAGCTTTCAACTATTAGGGTTCAAATACCACCATGTTTACTTCGATTTCGACAATTAATTAAATAATACTATTAGTAACTGTTGTACAGCTAGAGTATAGTAAAAAACCGAGTACATAAACCTTGTAAATGATAAATAGTTTGAATTAGATTTTAATTACATTTGTAGCCTTAGTACATTCTGCAAACTAAATTTACGAGTTTCTCAAGAATCATTTATGTAAGTCATCCAAGCTTAATCATTACATTCTATTGAGAATGATTATTAAATAATCACATTAACTACTAGAATGCGAATAAACGCCTACGAATCTCATATTTGAATGTGTATGACCCATTCATACTATTCAAATCGATGATTACTATTCTCTAAGCCTAGATATCCTACTTCATCATCAATATCATAAATGTCCATGGAAAATTTAAATATCCGATAGTTCATCTTTGAGTTGAGTACAGTACAGTACATTTCATTGTGATTATTTGTTGGGGATGTTAGATCCCCAGAACTCACTTGAAAAAGGACCTAATTTTATAATTTTATTCAGAAAATTTGAATTTCTTTGTTTTCGTGCCAAAAGCGCTCTTTTCACCTTCATGTCGTATTTCCCACTTGGGAGAATCTTAAACACTATTGGCCCGTTGCGTCTTTTAATATACTATTTTGTAACTCTTACCAAGGACGGTTTTGTGCTATGTATATACGTTCTGATTTTTGTCTGTTGTTATCGTTCGTGCTTCTAGCTTTTTTCGGAACATACTTCACCGTTTGGACTTCCACTTCTTTCTCTAGTTAGCGGGGCTGAAACGCAATAGAATAGCTAGTTTATTGGTCTTTCTTCCGTTCGCAGACTAAGTGAACTCGTAACCTAGCATTATTCTAGTCGAAGGGAAATCGTTGACTCAAGTGCGATCACCTAACATCTTGGTATAGTCCAGTGTACACATTCTTGAAGATGCTTGTTGTAATAGTGTAAACAATATTTTAAAAAAGCAATAATATTTGAGCAAACAATTATATGCACTAATTTCTCCATCAAACTCTACAGTTATAGGTTCATAATTATTGTAATATTCTACAAAAATCAAAATAAGATTAATTACTTAGTTTAACAATGTTCTACATTAAAAATGATGAATTTCTGCATCCATAATAATTATGAATTTATAATCGTAGAGTCTGATGATGAGATTATTGAAAACAGTTGTTCATTCAAATTCTCTTTGTTTTTTGAATATTCTATAGGAATTTTCAAACTGCTGAAATAATGTTTTGTAGATGGAAAATTCACGGTTGACATTAAGTACACGGTGGTTATGATTCCTCACCACTCATTGATGAGAAATTTGATGAAAATGAGAATCTCATACCGCATAATGACAGTACGTAGCTCTTCCATATGTTCTGATGGCGCTTTTTCACGCTTCAAGTGATTGGAACGCTACGAGATACAATGTATTCAAGAATACATTATCTGTTTCTGTGACAACATGAGAAACGATAGAGCCTGTACTTTGTACGTTACTATCGTCCATAATTTGAAAAAAAGTGCTCTGTCTACAAGTACCGACATTTTATATCAATTTAAGAAATAAACAACCAATTATAACGAATTTAAAACTTACCATTTATTTGAACGAAACGGAATGAAAAAAATTTTCAGAAGAGATGAAAAAACACAAAAACCTCCATGCGTTTAATGCTATTCAAAATTCACCGTTAACATCAAATGCAATAATAAGTAATTATGATTGCGAATTTCGAAGATATTTACGTGTTTACGAACAGATGGCATACAAAGTTGGGTTTTTTTAAAACTATGATAATGAAAATGATAAACTGGATATCATTCATACTACTTCGTCCTAATCATTCTTAAAATTCAAGAAATTGATGTGTATGATGTCTACACATCACAACTTTCCGACCAGTCGAACTAGTTGTTGACGCCTAATCTCATTATCAATAATGAAGATCAACTGAAGCAATAAATGAAATGATGCACAGATTGCGAAGAATTTGTATAGATACAAAGCAATTCTTGCAGCTATTTTAACTCATTTCTGAACTCTCCAATACTGCACGCTCATGACTGCATGAGATTGAATTAGGGATAGCTGAATGTTGAGATATATATCAAAACCTTTAGATCTCTTAACCAGAGTTCCATTGATCCATATTTACAAATTCAGTCAATTCTCAATGTATCAGGAATATTATCCATTAATGTTGATGAGTAAATGTTTTATTTTTGGAATCGATTGACTCTATGAGTCACAATGTTTTACCAGAACTTTGAAAAACTTATTTGCATGCTAATCATTAACTAGCATAGGATGATTGTTTACTTAAGTCGTTTATAGAAACTTGTCTTTCAGCTGATACCAGTTTGTAATGAAAGTCACTAAATTGAACTACCTTCCGCTACCACTTAACAAGCCACGTTTATTTGATAAAGTTGTTATTGTGTGAACACATTCATGTCAAAGGTGACTTATTCGGTCATTGACAATCGGCATGTCAGCTTGAGTTTTTTTTATGGCAGATTTTATTAATTGTCAATGAACTTTCTCGAATTATGTTTATTTACAGTTAACTTCCATCGCATACGCAACAACAATTGCAGCAGAAGATAACCAGTGTAGCAGCAGTAGGTCTCAACATACACAAATAAAAAAGCAAGGTTCTCCAATACAACACAGCATGCACCAATCAAATCACAATTGACGGAGAAGATTTGGATGACGTAAAAACCTTTACATATTTGGGCAGCATCATCGATGAACACGGTGGATCTGATGCAGATGTGAAGACGCGGATCGGCGAAGAAAGAGCAACATATCTACAACTGAAGAACATCTGAAACTCAAAACAGTTAGCAACCAACACCAAAGTCAGAATTTTCAATACAAATGTCAACACAGTCCTACTGTATGGAGCTGAAACTTGGAGAACTACGAAAGCCATTATCCAGAAGATACAGGTGTTTATCAACAGTTGTCTACACAAAATACTTCGGATCCGTTGGCCGGACACTATTAGCAACAACCTACTGTGGGAGAGAACAAATCAGATCCCAGTAGAGGAAGAAGCACTGGAAACGGATAAGACACACATTGAGGAAAGCACCGAAGTGCATCACAAGGCAAGCCCTCGATTGGAATCTTCAAGGCCATAGGAGGGGAGGAAGACCATAGAACACATTACGGTGAGAAATAGAGACAGACATGAGAAGAATGAAGAACAATTGGATAGAACTAGAAAAGAAGGACCCAGGACAGAATGGGTTAGAGAATGCTGGTCGGCGGCCTATGCTCCATTGGGAGTAACAGGCGTAAGTAGTATCACATCGCACTATTTAAATTGAGCTAGCAGTGTGAAATGTGAAAAAGAAAGCCAATAATCGTATATATATATATATGAAAACAAACACAAAATTGAAGCATGCGACAAAATAACTTTAGACGATAACAACAACACTTTAATGAATCATCTGTAAAAAATATTGAATAAAAATAATATGTTAGTAAGAAGTACTTTCATACAATCTATTCCTTTTTTGCGAATTTGAGTAAAGCCAAAATAACAATTAACAATAATCAATCCATAAAGAGAACTTGTCGCCATGTATGTGTTTTGTTTAAATATGTATCGGTCAATAGGGTTTATTTTTTAAATGGCATATGATTAAATTTTCCATGATAAAAATAAAGAAATCACTGAACAAACTTCTCCACCCACTTGTTTAGTTACTTTTTTAAAATTTTATTTAGAAAGGTGATTTATCTGTCTTTCTGAAATGCTTCATTATCATATTCCTTTGTTTGATAATTATCAGATTGTCCAGTCTTTCTTGTTGTGGTCATTAATTGTGTTGTTTCTTTGTTCAGCTGTTTACTATTATTATTATTATTGTGTGTTATGATTGTAGATGATTCTTTTAGTTCTACAGGTTGATTCAATAATTGTTGATTAATATTATTTAAATGACTTTCATCATCATTATCATCATTGTGTGCTTTATTGTTTTTCAAACCAATACAAGTACAAATATAATGAACTTTGGCGATAATTTCATCTTTCATTAAATTTAAACACATTGATAATAAAGCTAATCCAAATAGTAAATATAAACCACCAACAAATAGTTCAGTTGCAGTTTTAGGCTACAATGAAATGTTTCATTGTTTTTGTATCATTTGTTTTGTTTTGTTTTCGGATAAATAAATGGGGATTTATTAGTAAATATATGATAACAGTCAATCTTTATGTGTGTATGTATATATAAATACAGAAAATAAATAATAGTTTGTTTTCGATTAAACTAGACAATATGGATTATACTCCTTGAATAACATCTTCAAAGCCTAATGTTTCCGACTACTGCTCATACTTTTACTACCTCTATCACTATGGGATTCGAATCGACAATTGTATCTCTGTGCTAATGTCGTATGGCAACTCAAACTGATGTACGTATGTACGAAGTCCTACGTTGTTGACTGACTGACAATAATATGATTTGGTATGGAGTTTTATATTGATTTTTGTCAATGATTGATGGGGTACCATTAAAAATCAAGTAGGATTAGACAAGTATTGTATCCTAGTTAATTTCGATCCTAGTAACCATGACAAAATTGTTCGATTAACACACATTCAGTGAAGCACGTAAATTGACCGGTTTTATAGGTTGGATGGAGTTTTCGAAAATTGTTCCACGAGGCGACTTCAAAAGTAATAACTCTTATGTGGCCTCCATACGAATGGCCTAAGTTACCAAGTTATTGATACACAAGGATGTGTTGTGGTGACTGACCAAGTCTATGTAAATACATATTTTTTCATCGGATTTTGGAGAGCTTGCTACATAGGATATTTTTAAAAAGTGTTCCTCGATGGTTAGTAAAGCATCTCCCAACATCGTTCAAAAAGAACATTACAGAATTATAAAATTGTTAGTTCTGCAACATGTTAACTGTAACCATATACATTTCCAATAATTATCAGTTTGCTGATATATTCATTATTCCATTTTATCCATTAATATAAACTGTACTCTATTAATTCCAACCATTATACATATGCATACACTAACACATCCAATGTACTCATAAAATCAACTGTTTTATATAAACGACATTAATATTAGATGGGTTTTGTGGATATTATAGTAATTTCAATGGTTAAAATCTTGAGTCAGTTGAAGCTAGACCACCATGGAAAACCTGAGATCACTGGACGGCCATTTCGTCCTATTGTGGAACTCCTCAGCGGCGCTCACCCATGACCTCGCCCATCGCGAGATTCGAACTCAGGACCTACTAGTTCCGCGCGTGAGCACTCAACCACTGAGCCGGCATCCAACGGTGTTAATGTCTAACTTCAACTAATCCACGAAATTGAGCCACACATCCACCATTGTCTTCAACGAGTTACTATCTCACAACATATGCTCACTAGTGACTGGCTTCAAGAGATATATCCTGGAGTTCTAGTGAGAAGTGGTTACCAGTGGAGTTCAACCAGGTATGTTGCGCACTGCTGAGGAGTTTCACAATAGGACGAAATGGCCGTCCAGTGCTTCCAGGTTTTACATGGTGGTCTAGCTTCAACTGACTCATGATCTTAACCATTGAAATAAATGACTTTGTTGAAAATAGGAATTTTTCTTAGCTAAACTATTTATTTTATTGATATAAACAGTCGGTTTACGAATACATTTAGTTGATTAGTTCAGAAGGAAGAGATATATTGAATTTTTAGTACTAACTGCCATTGATAAAAATATCCAAGTAGATGTAACACATAAACCGATGTAATTCACAATTGCTTTACAGGAATGAAATGTATACGACAAAATTACTGTAAATATAGTTGAGTTAACATCAATTATAAAGGTTTATGTGCATTTGCTATTTCTTAAAAATCATGTTTATCGAGTTAGCTTTGTGAATACTTGATTATAAACTGACTTCATTTACGGAATTATTAATAATAGGTAAACAACACTGGACAGCTGTTTCATCTTATCTGCAAACACTTATAAAACTACATGGAACCGAATAGAGACACCATGATAGTTGTCGTACTAACTTTATCTGGTACGAATGTATTAAGATTTCAGTAAATGATATGATTAACGTCAAAGTCTCAACAAGTTATCGACAGTAATCAATCGACCTATATCGGTAGTCGCTTTCTTGATAATGGTCTGAATACACATCAAACACGGCACCTTTTAAAAAATGAGGGTATCATCAGTATGACTAAGAGAATATTTTACAACGTAAGAATATTCAAAATTTTTTTATATGATGATTTAGCCATGGATTTACATTAAAATGTAACACAGGTTATACAAGTGTTTCGTTTCTTCCTTTGTTTAAACAAAAAAGATTGTAAGATATATAAATGAATTTACCTCAGTGAATCTTCCATTCCCCGGAACTAAATCGCCAAATCCAATTGTTGATATTGTAATAAATGAGAAGTAAGCGGCATTAGCTGTTGACCAATCTTCCCATGTTGGAAATATCACAGCACCAATTAAGGTATATATAGATAGGACAATAACACTGACTGTCAATGGAACATGTAGTTTTTCCTCTCCAACGTTCCCATCTTCGTCGTCACTTTCATAATCGTCATCATAATCATCTTGGGTATTCGACTGAACCTTAGTTTTATATAAGAGAATAACACAATATTTAGATTTGCTAGGGTGACATAGAAACGTCATTCACAAAAATAGTCAAGGTGAAATAGTCGTAAAATACCGAAATGATGGAAAAAGATCAAGAAAAAAATCCACATTTCTATTGTGTCTTGAACAGAAATAAAAGGAATAATAGTATCATTAAGTAAAATCAACAAGTTCTCTAAGTGAACTAGCCTGAACAACCGAGATGTGTAATGCCTACCGTTCATTTGTTTGTCTCAATCAACTTTAAATTTATATATCACTTTTTGCTTTGACATATAACTGTTTGATTGATATCTATCACAGAGTAAATGCTTTATGTTAGTTTTAATTTCTTCAATAATGTTTTAACTTGAAATTGAAGTGTACTACAGTTGTACTATCTGAGTGAAATATTTTAACTTAAATCCGTTTATGATATCTACTATTCTTACTTAGAACTTATTCTTACTGTCAGGTTGTGATACATTCTGAGTTTGAGTGGTACTGTATGATCAATCAATACAGGAAATGTGAAAATGTCTAACTGATATGTACCAGATTGAATGAAGCGTATATTCTAATTACCTCTTTTAGTTGCAATCCAATTTCATTAAAACATAACTTTTATTACCATTAAGTGGACATTATGTGTGCCAACGATTTGGTTGTATAGGAGACCGTTTACCTCAAGAATAACTCAATAGTAAAATCTTTGACTGTGATACTGAGTGATTTATGTTCAAATATCAAGGAGAACACGATTTTCTTCAGTATTTCAGATCTGTCAACTGAAATGTCTACAATCACTTAATATCCTCATATATTTCAACATTAAAACTTTGTTCTCAATTATCATGATTATTTTACAAAAAAACTTTATTTATTTGTATATCACAACTTTTATTCATTACTATCATTGATGGCTTCCTAGTGATTTGGACAAACATTTCTTGGATTATTGTTTGATAAAAAAAAACTCAAGAGAAATAAAATTTTTAATCAGTCATTAGTATATATGAGATAAAGTATGCTAAAATTCATTCGTTCACTTAAAAGACAAGAGAAGCTAATAATCCATTGAAACTGCACAATAGCAAACAAAAAACCAGAGAAAAACACGAACTAAAGGACGTCTAATAAACCAAAGAAAAGTCAATTATAGTGTTCTACAGTTATGTTAATAAATATAGACAGTAAGAAGAATAATTACAAATCAGTACTACTACTACTACTGCAGTAAACGAAAACTTCAAATTAGATAACCAAATGACTCAGAACATGCAGTTACAGAATCTCTAACTGAAATCCAAGAACCATACAGTAAATATTTTATTTGCAAAATGTCAATCAATTGTCTTACACTTGAGTGTTCCTTCGTTTCCATACCAATCACCCTCTGTCCTCGTCCTCTTCTATTCGATCTTCTTAACTTTCTGCCTTCAGGTATTTTACTTTCGATTGGTGACACATACTACTTATATCTGTGGACATCAGTAGCACACACCACATTACTACTTCCCATTTACCAATATCATTACTATTTAAAAATGTAAACGTTACTATTTTACAGTGAGAATATCCTATATCCTCTAAGTTATCTTTCCTCAATAATGCTATTTATGTTCATTACCTACTTTATTTCAAATGATATTTTGAAATTTTTCATGTCCTTGTAATTCATTCTTTCACACACACACACACACACGCTGTGTGTGGGTATGCGTAGACGTTGAAGTACATCAAGTTTATTCCTAAGGTATGATATTTTGCTCTCGCTTTCCTAATTCTTACAACAACACTATCATTTGTTTTTTCTTCTACATAAATTTATTTCCGATTTTTAGAGAAATTATTAGTTGTATTTTTGGTGAAGTGAACTGACATAAATGGTCACCTACAGAAATAAAAGGAACCGAATTAAATAATTCTTTTGTAACTGTCTAATGTCTAGATAAAGTTTTCATTGTAGACTAAAGTTCTAAAAAGTCATTAAGAGAAAGAGAGCTCTCTCAACAGAGAGGAAGAGGACAGTAAAAGGTTAATAATACAAGAGTTCTGCTAAGATTGTTTCATTTTAAAGATGATTTTCCACACGAACTGACAATCGATAGCTTCACAGTTTTTAATAGTTCTCCAAATGTTGTTAATAATAAAATGTGATTTTACAATAAAAATTTATTTTATCAGAGATGAATGTTGGTTAACAGCAGAATCTAGGAAGTGCGTTCCGTCCTATTGAGGACTCGTCAGCCGAATACACATGCATCCCACAGTTGGTGTTTATTCCAGGACTCAAACCCAATATCATTGACCTTAAACGCCATGGAGTTATTCCCTTAGCTACTGAGTCTGGATATTAACTGAGTTGTGCAATGGGGAAAATTTTATTTCACATGTATTAGGTGTTTGATTCTTGTTACGTCCCGATAGGCATAATGAATGGTAACTTTGGGATCCATTTATGGACCAATACTATGCGCACAGTTTTGTCATATAATTGCTAAATAACTAAACTCTTCAGATTCATGTCCCTTATATTATTTGCTTTATTTTGACCTATGAACTATTATTTTACGATTTACCATTCTTGAATTATTCCCTGTCTATTAATCACTACCTCCCACATTCACAGACACATTTGGCCAAATCTTGTACAAATGTCATTTTCTATTTTATGGTACATTGTGGTCTGTTTGATTGGTATATGAACCCCGCATTTTAAAATAAATGATTCGTATCACAGAAGCTGAGATTATTATTCTGAACTTAAATGACTATGCTAGGCGGAAAGCAGGACTAATTAGGACTCTAGACTGCTCTCACGGGTTCTATGCGTCACTGGTCCGATCTATAAGTCACTGCTCTTTAATTGGCGGTATCATTACGTATACATTAGCAGAGCACTCAGGCCACAAGTTGTAACAAATCTTCTTAATGGTGCCTAAAACTGGGGATGGAGAGTTTAATACCCCCATCACCAAAAACGTACAAGTGTTTATAAACGGCTGTCTACGCAAGGTATTCCATATCTATCGGCCAGAGACCATCAGCAATATTCTACTCTGGCAGAGGAAAAACCAGCTTTCAGACGAGGAAGAATTAGGAAAAGAGACTGGATGACTGAAATGCTTGATTAACATAATTAAAAGAATATACAAAGTAACTTATGGTACTAAATGTAGGTGTTTGTGTATTAATGTTGCCATTAGACAAAGATGTTGTAAGATGGTGAATTATTAACAGTAAATCTGCAAATTATGTGAATACAAAACACAAAATTATCATGTCAAGTTAATAATATCAATAAACAATTGGTTGTCATCATTAATACAAACAAAACAATAATGATAATCTTTACTAAACATTATGGTTCTTTCTTTATGTCTATATCAAGAAATTGAGAAATTTAAGAGAGAATATAAAATAGGTGAGTAATAGGAAATTGAAAAAGCCAAGCTGATTAAGAGTTGAATGGAAACATTGTTGACTAAAGTAAATATCGACAGTGAATATCAAGTTTCTATTGATTTTTCACTATAGCTTTCACAGCTCATGGGACCTGGAATCTGATACGTGAAATCTAGAATGTTGTATTTGTCTTAATGTGATGTTCACTATCTATCAGATGTAAAAGGCATGACTCTGTTTATGGATTTAATCATTTCTTATTCCAATGCTTGGAACATCTGATTATATTGTGTGCAACAAGCTCTACATGAACAGTTGAGCTGATGTACATATACACAGAAATCTATTACAAATAAATATCCATCATTTCTTGAATAAATACTAACGTGATTTATAAGATTGAATGCAACTTAGCAATCAACGAGTTGAAACAATGCTACTTATTCCACCTTTAAAAATGTTTAGTGTAAAGAGATTCTTTACTCAAAAAGGGTGTTTTGTCTTTTCTCTAAAACTAAATAAGTACATTTTTTATTAAATTTACCGGGACAACTATTTAGAAGTAATTTTAACTTCAATCTAATCATGTCACCTTTGACCCCGCTCTTAGGGTAGAAACGCTTTATTCTGAGTGTGATGTTTAATAAAATTTCTTTTATGAGTAAGCGACTTGAGACATAATGACTGAATCTGGTGACGATTAAGTTCTCCAAAAAAATGCATGTATTTTCGGCATTTATTTTACTTGGTTCGAATTTCCGGGAGAGAGGGTATACAATTATATTTGAAAACTCTAATACTATGCTAGTTCCATTAGATAAATGTTAAATATATTGAAAACGCAGTAATGATGCTTAGTGAAGTAAAATTATTGGTTTACAGATCATTTTTATACTTATAGTTAAAGAAGACCGAAATGACAGTTATTGGTTAATCAGTGATTGCGAATCGGTTTAATTTCATTTGGTTAGTGAAATAAACATTAGTAACTATAGCGAGACAGTAACAAGTAATATATTCTTTCAATGAATTTAAGTCGTTTGTAGATTGTGAAAGTTGTTAACGATACATAATACGTCGGTAGTTTGAGAAATATATCAGATTTCGAACCTATGACCTAATTTCTGAAAGTCGAATAGTTCTAACAAACATTACAACTCTACTTACTTACTTACTTACTCCTGTTACTCTTCGTGAAGGAGCATACGCCGCTCACCAGCATTCTCCATCCAATCCTGTCCTGGGCAATCATTTCCACCTCTTTCCAGTCACTACTCATCTTTTTCATATCTGCTTCTGTTTTCCGACGTAATGTGTTCTTTGGCATTCCACTTTTCCGCTTCCCTTCAGGATTCCAAGTTAGGACTTGCCTCGTGATTCAGTTTGATGATTTGCGTAATGTATATCCTATCCACTATCATCGTCTTTTCCTAATTTCCTGTTCAGCTGGAAGCTGGTTGGTTCTCTCCCACAGTAGGCTGTTGCTGATGATATCCGGCCAATGGATGTTGAGTATCTTGCGTAGACAGCTATTTATAAATACTTGTACCTTTTTGATGGTGGTTGTTGTTATGGTTGTCCACGTTTCAGCTCCGTACAGTAGAACTGCCTTGACGTTTTTATTGAAGATTTTGACTTTGATATTGGTTGGCAGTTGTTTTGAGTTCCATATATTCTTCAATTGAAGGAATGCTGCCCTTGCTTTGCCAATCCTCGACTTTAGGTCGGCATCTGATCCTCCTTGTTCATTGATGATGCTTCCCAGGTATGTGAAGGATTCTACTCCGCCTGTAGCTCTTCTAGAGTTACTGCCGGTCCCAAGCCCGGGTAAAAGAAGAGGGTTGGGCATGGGGTTTGTCACCCAATTCCGTGGAAAATTAACTCGCTAAAATACGCTAACTAGAAAAAATAACTCAAACTACAACTATAGCCTGAAATAATCATGATTAAAAAACTACTGTTATACTTTATAAAATATACCACCTAAAAATACTGTCGGTTGGGAAACGTTTCTAGCAAAAAATCAAAGTCGACGTACGTCGAAGATTGGTGTCAACAAGGCATTCATTGAAAATTTGGGATTGACGGATAGACTTTTTGTCCTAGTATATGACTTTTCAATAATACACAACCACGACTCTACCAGGTATAAAAAACAGGACATATAGGTTTTATGGCTTATTCATCAACTTTAGACTTTCAATACCAAGGTTTGATTTGATAATTTCGAATAAATTGAGCATTGGGTTGATTATTATAAATAAATAATATATTTGTAATATCCCATTGAGTAGAAAATTAGATTTTCTGACGTTTCGTGACTTAGTGTAAGTCACTTCTTCAGAGAATAAATAACCAAATTAAAACTAATCCAAGTTTAAATAGTACACTAAGTCACGAAACGTCAGAAAATCTAATTTTCTACTCATTGGGATATTACAAAATATATTATTTGTTTAGACTTTCAAGTTAGAACACAATAGTCCACATTTGCGGATTCAGTTAGGCTAGATATGTAAAAGAAAAATTAGCGGTCTTTCACTTGTGAGCCTGAAACCATTTCTATAATTTAAAACTTTTTACATCCCATCAAATAGTAGTTTACTATTATTTAGTTCTCTATCTCTTTTTCATATTGAACGGTAATTTATGTTAACCTCTTTGGTAAATCATTAAATGAAAAGAAATTTCTAATCAAACAAATTTTTTAGTGTTCACTAGCATTTTTCTTCTCTTGGAAAAAGTAATTATATCTGAAAACTAAATGGAATATTTTAAATGGTTAACAATTCACTGTCATAACTTTCAGATGATAAGACTTTCTTTTAGTATAAAACAAATGAAATCTTAAAAGCAAAAAATTGAAATATCTAATATAACACATGAACGATTGATGGTCCACCAGGGTGCTTGGTACCTGTGTGGTTGCACCACAGGATTGAGCTGTACTATTCACATTATAGCGTTAAAGCATTTATGGTGTCTGGCTCTCTTGTGAAACAGAATTGAGCTGTACTGCTCGGGTTATAAAGTTTAAGCCTAGATGGTCTCTGGTTCTCCAGAGGACAGGATTGAACCGTACTATTTGAGTGACAAGTTTTAAGCCTGGACGGTGTCTGGCTCTTCATTTAAACGGAATTGAGCCGTACTGTCTGAGTTGTCACATGAAAGTCTGGATGGTGTCTGGTTCTCCTGAAAACCAATGTAAAATTACCCTGGCCCACCAGCGTATATATATACAACCAACTCTAATAAGCAAAAAGAATAATTTTCAAGTACCATGCACAAATTGACTTGTAGTGAGCTAATAGATTATTTTCATTTTCTGAAGTTCATTTATTCATGTCAAATTATTTTAGTTGTTATGGATGTCATAGTAACATAAATTTACCTTGTGTTATTTTAATCGCATTCTTATAGAAAATATATTGTTAAGAAACAGAAAAAGAGAAACGGTTATTTCAATGTTTCTATATAAATTTAAACAATCTAGTTATTTTCTTCTGTTTTACTAATACAATAAATAATAGAATAATAGAACAATTAGTATTACGTTTCAAATGTTATTTACTAGTGCACTAACACGAGTGCGCACGTATGAGAGAGAGTGGAGAATAACCTACAAATCTTAAATTCTATTGGTTAATTTGGCAGATCTTTTTTTTCGAGAGATAGTAACAAACTTATGAAATAAAGAAAACCCCCTTTATTTGTGAACAATAGATCTAAGAGCATAAAGTATTGTTTATTATGAGTTTTCATTATTTCTACGGTCAGAATCAAATAACAATTAAAATAATTCTATATAATTTTAGTGAATTTTCAACTAATAATTTCTAAATAAAACGGGTAAATATTCATTAGGTCTGATTAACTAAATGCTTAAAAATAAAAGATTACAAAGTAATCCAATAATATAAAATCTTTACAAAAAGTAGTTTTATTGTGAAATTAAACCGTTGGATGCCGGCCAGCCGAGTGGTCTAGAGGTTAAACGTTCGCGCGCGTGACAGATAGATCATGGGTTTGAATCTCGCGAGGTGGGATCATGGAGATGCACTATTGAGGAGTTCCACAATAGGACGAAACGGCCGTCCAGTGCTTACAGGTTTTCCATGGTGGTATAGCATTAATTGACTCATGATTTCAAATATTAAAATTACTAACTGATCAACCAATAATGAGATAATTTATAACTTGATTACATGTTTTAGGTTAGTTTCATTGTACCAAAATTTAAATATTATAACACAGATCAAATTTATATTAGGCTGTGTGACACTAGTTGCTAAAACAACGAAAAAAATAATCTGTTTAGACATAAAAGTCTTACAGGTTTCCAGGTGCGACCTGAATAACTCAGTTGTGCAGTTTGTAACTGTGACAAAGGGTGGAATAAAGAAAAATCCCAAGTGGAGCATTAGTTCTTTCAACATTGTAGTAAGGAGTTTTTTGACGAATGCCAACTAACATTGAACGTATGTCAGTCAGGAATTCCTGACAATGGTTTTCAAATATTTTACATCAACGATCGAGCACAATATTGTCGAATCACTTAGATTAGTAACTATATAACAATTTGATCGACAGGATTTGATCAACATCAAGGAGTAAACAACATAACATAAATTAACAATCAATGATTGAGGAGTGTAATGGCCTTTGGAATATAAAATAGTATTTATCGTTAGGACTGATACTGACACAATTTATTACTATATGTCAGTCTTTAACAAGTAAAGTCAATGGTTTAAATTCACTTATTCTAATCACATCAAAACTCCAGTATCCTTGCTTTTAAAATAAATTCCACTAACTCTATGCGTTTACTCATTTGGATGAAATGGTCAGAAGTCTAAAATTTTCTGTTCCTATATTTTAATCAAGACTGAATGATTATCCTCAGACATGGAAATAATTAGGCAACAAAAACTGGGATTTCATGCAAGTATTTATATGATGGTATCAATTAAATGATAAGTAGAAATGCAACTAGCCATCTGCTTAGTGACTCATCACATTTCTACCATGACCATACTTAAAAAAAACACGATTACGAACGGTAACAAAATACAACTTCACATTCTTCATTCTTTCAATTCGTAAATCGGTTCGCAAATTTACTTTTTAATTTCTATTTTAAAACTTAATCGAAATGTAAAATACTTAAAAGACAAAATAGGGATAAGGAAATAATCAATGTAAGGATAGTGAGTAAATTTTATAAGGAAGGAAATTGATTTGTTGTACAAAACACTGTATAAGTTTAATGTTAAGTCAATAATTTTAAACAGAAATTTAGTACATTTTTGAACAATTAAATTAAAACAACTAATGAAGTAAACTTCTTATGTAAACATGTAGACATTAAAACCGCTGGATGCCAACAGCAATCTATCACTTCGAAATACTTGAGCAGATCGCACATGGTTGAGCCCGGTTTCATGAAACTCGGATTCTTAATTTTTGACTCTCAAGGACAACATAAAGCTTTTTATAAACCCCCACTCACTGTGCTTTGGTTAAAACAAATTTTTGTTTGTTAAAAATAATGAATAGAGTGCTAGTCGATAGATGAACGCAATTCTTTAATGTAACCAATTTATGGTTACTCACAAGTGTTACTCACTTATTGTTAGCCTAGGCCTCCGAGTGACTAGAAATTAAAGGCAAGACTACTAGTCAGATGAATAGTTTCTATGTAATAAAATAACATGCTTTTATACAGAATATGAACACAAAGGATAGGGGGAAATAAGCTTGAAGGTCACTCATTTTCCAATCAATTAAGACACGGCTGTTAGGTCGAGTCTTTGGGAAGCATATCATTTGTGTATATCTTAGTTATTCATAGATTATTCTACTACGTGTTGACTACTTTATAAATGGTAATATTTCCTCGAATTTGTTGAAAAGATTATCACCAATATAAAGCACACTATAGTATTTACTAAATTTACTTGATAAAACTAATGTAAATGTGCAGTAAATAAATGATAAAGAATCCCTCCTGTTGTTAGTGTTATCCTTTCCTGGGTAAATGGCTTTATTATAGTTCTATTGTCACCCTAAACAACAACGTTAACAACAAATATCACCAAAAATTATCCTATTAAGTTAATAATTTCACTGACCATCTCAAAATTACATTATTCAAGATATCATAAAGTCATTCAAGGGATATATTTCATTTTATCGAAATTATTACCTTTTTCGGAGGTAATGGTAATCCTCTTCGTCTAGCCTCTTCTTCTTCATGTTCACGAAGACTTTCTTCCCACTGACGCATACGTGTTCTACGTCGTTCACGTTTACGTCTTATTATGTCATAGAAACATCGACAACAAACCAAATTTAAGAAGATTAGACGAAATCCTCGTGCAAGTAAATTACCAATAATAGCTAGATAGATCAACATTAATGGTATACCAATAATAGCATAAATAATGCAGGTTATTCGGCCCCAAAATGTAACTGGTGCAATATGTCCATAGCCTTAAGAGAGGGAGAGAGAGAGAGAAAAAAGAATAAATCTAGCAATCCTGTTTACGGTTCAAAAAATCAACTTACTATGACCAATTTTCTGAAATACTATTGGTCAGAAGGTAAGTTATCTACATACAAGGTGAGCATAAAATGTCTAGGTAGTAGGTCTTACATAAATGATATTTTGGATTGTGATCCTTTTGTAATCAGATTCGAATGTCGAAGGCGAATTCACATTTATCATAAGCCTATTAGGTTGACAGACAATGACAAAAAGTTTTAACAATGATAGTATCAGTAGTAACGTCTTTGACTACAAAATTGACTGATGAAGACTTTAATTTCACGGGCAGATTCAGTTCTCTCAAGATGCAGGTATGTCTTGTTGATGAGTTTTACCTAACATAAAACTTAGGTCTGACATCCAATGAAGGATTATTGTGGAAAATAGGGAGAACTAAAGAGAACATCGTGCTAGTTTTAAATATTCAATGGTAAGCATCAACCAGCCCACACAGAACAGAACATTTAAATCACTTAGTCAAAATACAATGATTCATATCTCTAAATATCGATCAATTTGTGAATGAATCCCAGCTCAGCTGCGACAAAGCAGTTAGTATAACTTCCCTTGCACTGGTTGTATACCCGTGGCCATGTGAGAGCGTTTCGAGAGGGAGAGGACTCTCCCCACTCTCGGCCGTACTGGGGCATTTGGGGGCTGTTTCATATTAATAAGATGTTCAGAACTTGAATAAAACAAATATTCAGCGCATTATTACTTAAAAATTTTTCAACTG
The DNA here is from genome assembly GCA_946903255.1 of Schistosoma spindalis. Classification (NCBI taxonomy): domain Eukaryota; kingdom Metazoa; phylum Platyhelminthes; class Trematoda; order Strigeidida; family Schistosomatidae; genus Schistosoma; species Schistosoma spindalis. The sequence continues at coordinate 5,017,360 of OX336417.1, read as the reverse complement.
AGGTTAATGCTCTATGATAATTCCTTACATACCACAAAAATTCCTAGTTTTCATTTATTTTTGACTTAACATGATACGATTCTAGAATGTACTAGAAATTCCCAAATAAACAACTTGAATGGTTAGTAGTGACTAGGTTTGAAATGTAATTCTTTAGAGTTCTTCTTCAGGCATATTCTGGAAAAAAAGATTTATATGTATGGTATTTTGTTGAAGATTAATTGAAGAAAAATTATCACCAGAGTAAACAAAATTGATTAACTTTGTTCGATCACTTTATCTTCATTTGATTTTCTGAAACAAAAATGAGACTAAGCAACAGTTAAACTGGTATAACTTTGAAAATTCTGTGCATATTTCTTCTGTATTTATGATTCCTCTTTGATCGTTTATATTAGTTGACGAACACTGTAATGATGTTTTCGGTGGGTACAATAGGCATTCTAACATTGAAAAAGGTTTGTAAAGGAATTTATTTATATCAGAAGGGTTTTGTGCATATTATAGTAATTTTAATAGTTGTGGTCAGAAGTCAATTGAAGCTAGACCATCATGGAAAACCTGTAAGCACTGGATGACCATTTCGTCCTATTGTGGAACTCCTCAGCAGTGCGTATCCACGACCCCGCCTCGCGAGATTCGAACCCAGGACCTATCGGTCTCGTGCGCGAACGCTTAACCACTAGATCACCGGGCCGGCATCAGCGGTCTAGTGGTTAAGAAGAAGACGAAAAGCAAAGTCTGGTGCTCTCACCGGCTTCTTGAACACGGAGAGTCTACCTAAGAGAGTTAGAAAACCCTGATTCCAAACCAATGGTACACATGGGCTCCAGGATTCTGAAGAAGCAAACGGCGAATGAACCCATCATTGATCATCGGCTACCATGGGACTGCATCTCCTTACGTTACTCCATAACCTTGTGGATCAGACCTTAAGGTCAATGGCTCCTGGTGTGACCCCGTAAGAAAACCATCTTCGGTTTGGACACCCAGGCAGTATCCTAGCATTCACGTAAGTCGAATGATTTATGTGTCTCATATGTACTTGGTACATCATTGTAACAATGTTTATGTGTCCAAATAAATAAATAAGACATTCATGTTAGAAGGACTTTTCAGATATATGACGAACTGTTTTATCCATTCTGCCAAAGATTTATGGTTTCTTTTTTCTTTTTTCTAATCATTATGTCAAATAAAAAAATTTTCATGTCAGAAAGCTGAAAAAGTTTGTTATATTTAGGTTACCAGTTATCTGTTAATTCAACATGAAGTTTACTAATAGAAAGTTTAAATCCTAGACATAATCACATCTAGCACATATTTACAGTTCGATACTTAAAATATACAATTTAACTGTTGAGTCTTAGTCCAATGATCTACGTTTTTAGAATATAGATATTAAGATTATACCTGAAAGCAGGTCAAGAATGAACAAATTCAGACTTTTTTCAAAAAATGTTGTGAGGTTTAGTTTTCCTGATTGGGTTCTTTGTGATAAACATAATCAATAGTTAAAAACCTTAATTGATACTCCTTAAAATCTGTTATAATGGACTAGGAGCATTTATTCATTATCTTCGTGTACATCATGAGTTTTATCAATAATTCATATGTGTACACTTCCTTTTTCTGAAATTATATTTTTGACTTATAAATACTTCCTACTTTAAATGTGCCTGTTTACAATGTGGTAGTATCCAGTAGATTTGATGATTTAGAATGCGACATATCGTACAATTTGTATAAGTTAAAAATGACAATAATAAACTTTAAAAAAATTAAACTAATATTATAAGAATAGGGGGTCAAATAAATGTTTCAAAAACAATGAATCCCACATGTATATATACATGAATTTATGAAAAAAGTTAAGTGAATATTTGGCAGAATTTGAAAATAATTTCTTGTCACAAACTGATGGCTCATCAGCTAAATGCCCCTATTTCACAGTGTCAACGTTTACATCGAGATTCGAATCCAGTAACTATTGCTTCATACACTAACACATTATCTACTGAGCTACTAGGCTTCGATTTCCATCGAGTAAGGCTAGTAACATTTGAACGCAAGTAACAAAGGTGACAAAACACAGATACTGGATTATACTACAGTATCTCCACTTGAGTATAACAGCATTTAGAATTACAATAAGTTGTAAGTATTTAATAATAGTACATCAGTAAACAGGGAGGTTATTAAATTTCATCAGTTAGTCGAAACAGATCACTAATAGGAATGCAAATATAATACTTGCATAAGTTGAAAAACTAGCAACCCAAATAATTATGCGAGTAGAAGTGTTAACTCGGCTAAATATTTTGGACTGATTTGATGAGTGAATATTAAGAATCAGTGAATTTTTATTCAAAATTTTATTTGTTGAATATCAGGACAATAGTCAATTAATTTAAATGAGAAAATCATAACTTATTATTTCGATTGATAGCCCTCAATCAAATATAAAAAGTTGGTGCAGGACCATACATTTTGGTGGGGATTTTTTCAATTATACTTAACAAAAAATACAATGATCAGATTGAAAATGAAGACTAAAAAAGTTATATATCTGTGGGTAGGCTACTTTCTGTATTTTCTGACCCAATATGAATCCTTAAACTTGTGATGAGAATGAAGACTCTCAAAACAGAGTAAGCAAACAGTTAAAATATTACATTAGGATTCGAATGACTAATACCATAAAACCTAAGAATAAATTGATACTATATGAAATACTGAAAAATTCTTTTGAAAAACCGATAGAATAGTCAGTATGAGGTTGCGGAGACTGTTGAGTTTTCGATTGAGATCATGAATTGACCAGTGTTAGACCACCAATTAAAGCCTGAGAGCAATGGACGGCCGTTTCGTTCTAGTACGGGACTCAACAGTGAGCATTCACGACCCAGCACGCTGGATTTGAACCCAGGTTCTTCGTTCTCGCGCCCGAACGCTAAACCTCTAGACCACTGGGTTGGCATCCGACGCTGTTAACGTCTAAACTCAACTAATCCGCGAAATTGCGCAACTACTTTCTATTGTACTGAAGTAGAAACCTGTCTCTACCTGACATGGATTAGCTCTACTGGTCACGGCTTCTCATTAAAACTTCGAAAATTACCTCTCGAAGCTAGTCACTAGTGAGCATATGGTAATTATGAGTATGGGGTTATGGAGTTTTGATTGACATCATAAATCAACCAGTGTTAGACCACCATTGAAAACCTGGGAGCACTAATCTTGGAATTTTTCGCTTAAAAATTCGATTTTCTTAAGCACAAATCCTGTTATTTTTAATTTGCTGAATTATTTATAAAGTTAAAAAGCGAAAATAACAGTCGATTTCTTTTTAGTAAAATAAATATTTCGATTCAGTGATTTGAAGAGTTAATGTCCATCACGATAGAACTCGAATACCATCAGTTATATTTTGGATAATTCTGTACAGTGGAGTCAAAATACATATATTCTTCTGTTTGTGACTTATCATTTGGGTGCACCTGAAACGTACTATTGATGTTCCTAATAAGACTGAAAACTAATATGCATTACTTCAGACATCCAAACGCTCTCTGCCGAACTTATGTGTTATCATATCCATTAGGTAGTCTTGAAATCAGTTAGGATTATTTGATATCAGAAAGTTTTAAAATAATACAACAGTAATCTGCTAGCTTTCTTTAAAGAGAAATATTCTTCATTGTTTTCACTTACCTATAGTTGTTATTACAGTTACACAGAAAAATATTGAATTAACTAAATTCCATTTTGAGCCATCTGGTGTATCTAATATAGCTGTACAATTTGTTGATGGTTTCACATCTAATGCAAATAAATCATTTGCATAATCATTCAGTATACTCAGAATAACTTCATCTAATGTCTGTGTATTATCCACATTACCAGAATCAATTGATTTTATCGTGCCAATGACCCTGAGTGTAGTTGAATTGAGTTTTTTCAAATAACTACTTTGACGTTGAAAACAATCTTGCGCTTCGTTGTATACTTCAAGTGAACGAAATATATAACCTCCAGCACATAGGTATGCAATTAATAATAGCGTTAGGCCAATATTTTTGAGGATTATTTTTAAATAATGTAAACAATATTTTCCAGGACGACGTTTTTTTGTTTTAATAGTTGAAACGATTGAACTGCCATATTCATCAACAACTTCCGTTGTCATAGATTTTGATGTAAAATTAAAGTCATTCGATAGTTGTGTTTCTTCCATGGAGTGAAAGAACCACTTCACAATTGACTGGTATTTACCAGTTCACTGATGCTTTTATCATCATATATACTCAGATGATAAAGTGGATAATTTTGATTGGTTAAATAAGTATGTTAATTGGTAACCCTTTTTTTTTTGATTAATAGAGGGATAGACATGTAAATGATATAAAATATCACATCATTATTTTAAAATAGTTGGACAAACAAACAAACCGAGTTGACAAGAATTCATTTTAATCAAATAAGGGTATCAACATGTATTCTCTTCTCTAGCTACTTAATTCACATTTAATGTAGGATCAACATTATAAACTAATTAAGATAATGGAATAATGGTAAATATTATTTATTATTATGATTTGATTTACCCTTTGTGGGTGTAGGTAATTTCATCTGAAAATTAATTTATCATTGTTAATATTCTAAGAATTATTCATTCTATTCAAGAATCGTTGTTTGACAATGAATACTTCGATGTTGGTATTTAGGCCAGGTTTGCCACCGACTATACATATATAGATTATATACAAAACGCAAAGGTATTTATAGGACTTCACATGACAGTAAGGTCCTAGAAGCTGTCCAAAAGTATGCTAAAATCGGTAGTTGTCTGATCAGGGTAAGAATAGAACAATGAAACATCGTCGAGATTTCTATTAAAAGTTTCCTAGGAGCATCAACTGGTCGAAGTAATTTCAGAATTCTTCGTGACTTTCCCAAGGAATGATTGAAGGCATCTGACATAACTGAATTTCAGTGATTATACAGATGATGTAAATCAGCTACAGGAAATTTTTATATTCCCGTGTCCAAATAGCCACTTCTGTTTTAATAGTATCTTATTAACAAACACGTAAACAATTATTAAGAATTAACGAGTAAATCAAACGAATCATTTCACAAGATCTATGAAAACATTGTACGTCCTACGGTGTTGATAAATGACGAAAAAAAGACTTAATTCTGATAGACTTTATAACATGATTTTTATTTTATCTTGGGATTTAGTTCGATTTGGTCTATAGTATCTAAGAATACAAACGGTGAAGAAAATTTTAACGAGGACAGACTCTATTGAGAACTCGAAAAGACGGTAACTGATACATACTTCTTCAACAATAATCTCCAAAGATGTTAGAAGTGCAGAAGAAAATTTGATGGTTACGAAGACAGAATCAAAGTGAAACAAGTCTCTGTGTAGTCAATAAACATGACCATGATCCAGAAAATTTCACAAACATCATGCGGAGAAACGATTTGAGAAAATTGTGCCTATAATTATCGTTGCAAGAAAGAACTAACACATATTCACAAGAAACCAGACAACCTGGAATTCTCTCAGCAAATGGTACCAAAGTCAAGCTGTAGAATTCAATCTGCAAAATTCAATTACTGAACAGATCTTAATTATTACTTCAGTCACTGTATATATCTAAGTGTTGAATGAATGAAACAATATAAGACAGTTATAAAGAAATTCTGAACATCCTTTTATTTAAAAAAATATTTTCTCGTTGTTTCTATTGGAGACTGTTATTAATTTATCTCCGTTGTTATATGTTGTGCCTTCAGTGGATTGTTTTTTATCTTATCCTTCAATCAGAACTATGACTGGCAGTAAAATCCAAAACCCTTGATCTGATACGAACAGTGTGGCTTAGTGATGACATACTTGTTTACAGAATAATTATAATAAACATGATTTAAATTCGCTTAATACGTAAATGATAATTGGATTGTAAAGTTGATCGAACCTTTTTCACAATTCATATAAATTTTCCTGTTACGCTAAAGTTTAGTTAGTACTACTTTGGTGCACCTTTCAAAAGCACAATATTTACTGAAAGCCATTACTTCATCTAGCTCAACTTCTGAAAGTAACGACTTAAATCTTAATGATTTACTGATGACGGCCAGCAACAAATTTTCTGATTTTTTTTCTAATACTATGGAGTGGATGATTGGGGATGAATATGTATAGATGTAATGCTAATCGGTAACAAGTTGTTTGCGACTTAGTATTTTATCCATACTGTTCTAGTTTCACAAATCCTCTATTAACTACATCTTACTCATGATAAGTTACCATGTATTTATTGCGCAAGTAAACTAACTACAATACCGAAGTTTAGCACGGTGGAATAATTGAAATGAGAAATTTATGGTCTACTTGGATTGACTCAGAGACGAATGTCAGGCTTAACATTTATAAGAATCTTCTCTAATCTTTCTGTATTCCCCACTAAACCTAGATCATTTTATAGACACCCTCTTTTAAAATTCTTCTCGATCCCCATTAGATTCTAATGCTTTCATTTTCTCAAGGTATTAACTTAATTTAAATCTTAAGAAATTCGACAATATTCACTATCCATATTTACCAATAAAAACTCGACACTAATTTATCGACAATTATATCAAAACCTACCACCTGGCCTTATCATAATCCAAGCTCTAATATTAATCGCATGGAAGCCTATATTCAATGACTATTTGAATGATTGTAATTCATAATTATTTATAAGTGAATTCATGTTCCGGTTTCATGGAGATTATGATTGACTCCAGTTTAAGGTTAGATAGAATCACGATATCGATCAGATCGACTAGTTCTCCATATTCATAGCATGAAGAAATACCCTGAATTGTTCAGTTAAGCAGATTTAGCTATCTTGATTATTCTAAAACTGGTACCATCGAGAATCAAGATAGTATAGGACATTTTTGTCCAAGATTCGAATATATCTTTTCAGTGGTGTAAGAATTTTTTGAGTCTTACGAGAAGCAGAAGCATTTTATACTTCAAAGTTCATTATTAGAATCTGATGTATCATACATTTGCGACAAGATTCTTTACATCAGTTTCCATCGTAACAAATGATCTTTTTTTCAAAGTAATAATTTTAGGATCATTAAAGAACCGGGAAAAATGTATATGATCTGAAAGTTAGTGGGCAGCCAAATCAGAATGATGAGCAGTGACCAACTTTCTGGGACTCTAAGGTATAATTGAAATTTTCAATTTATATGGAATTAGAAAAGTTGGGAATTTCATTGGCGATAGGAAATAATCATAGCTTAGGTAGATCTTTAGATAACGCTGTGTTAAATATGGTTTAATTGCGAAGTTATCATGGTCTAACCAGATAAGTCACTTAATATCAAGTTTAAATAAATTGCATTAGTCGTGAGAATATAATGAATAATCAAGGAACATTGGGAAACAGATTAAATGAAAATCGTATGCTGCTGGAACCCGATTGATTTAAATTTACACTACTCCTTGAGCAGGCTGAAATTTTTGGGTTCAACCTTGTGTCGAATAGTACTGTACACTTTAGAGATCGCAAACTGACTGAACAGCGAAATAGTGCCGCAAGACATAATAGCTCATATAGAGATGTCAGTTCATGGAAAAAATGCTTCACAATGTTCAAAGAAGGTTTACAAAACGTGTTTACTGAAGCTTAGCAGTAAGGAAAGTTTGACTCCCTTTATAGGAGGGGGAACCCGATGCTTTAGTTGAAATCTGACAATAGATGACTGGATCAAGTATACTATAAATCAACAACTTCACACTTTAGTTCACAAATTGTTAACTCCATTTTTGTTCCCAAGTATTCCTCAGAAAAGTTCATAGGGGGTCGCTACCATATTTAGTTTGTTTCCAAAAGCTCAAGACAGTCTTAAATACCCTCGTTTTTTGTAAATAAACTAACCTTGGAGTAAAGTGCCCACCTCGCAGTTCGCGCCTTTCCTCATGTGTTTAAGTTTTCCTGTAAATTTGGTCTGGGGTTATCAGGAGTGGCTAGAAAATCGAACCCAGAGTTCGGTTATCAGTTTCCAACATTTTCTATACACATTTGGTGGTTTTGAAACTAGTCAGTTAACTTTTTGGTTCAGTGTAGTTCCATGTGACCAAATTGCAAAACGCGACCATCCCATGTCAATGGAACTTAAATAAATACTTAAGATTACTGAAAAATCAGAAACTTAGTTCACTTTCACTAGCCAAATTTTAAATTGTGGGTAGCTACACGCCAAATACTAATAATCGGTTGATATATGACAGTACTTTATTTCTTAAGAATTAATCAGCTTTGGATTCCCTTTTAGTTATGTTATTAGCTCACTTTGTTAGTTTAGAAAAAGGATTAACTTTCTAAAAAGAGATTGTTCTGAACAACTTTATTCAACAATTTATTGAGAATTGGCGTGTGAAAGGCTTAAGATATTGAAACATAGCCGACTAAGATCCTGATAAAACTACAAATGGACGAGTTATGCCGTACTGGTATCAACTATACGAGTCAAATTTTCATTCTTTTGGGAGAATTGATTGGTACGATTAACTGTGTTAGATTCCATTCGAGAATAAATCTCAATTTCTCCGCGTGTTTCGTCGGGATGAAACCCATATATAAGATGGTGTACTCAGGTTTAAGCCTTACTTTAGATGTGAGGGGTGGCGACCAATATCCAGCTGTCCAAATCGACATAGGTGTAGAGAAGTTCGGACCAGCGAATTATATGTTGAAAGAAGGATTTAATCATTAAGCCACTGTTTCTAACAGCCTACAAAATCCCCTAGTAAAGGTTATGGTTTCTTTGTAAGTTAAAAGGGGTAATTATTGAAACCGTATTAGTAAAACCAGTTTGAAGACTAATACAGAGGGGGATATACTGCCTATGTAATAACTTCCTCAACTTTATAATAAACCCGCAATCACACCGCATTTAAACTATTATCTAGACCAATCAATCAAAATATTTGATGCTAACAAAACAGGAACTTTACTAATACTCCTGTAGCGCAGAACAAAGGTTAATAGTCACCAACGCCGTTTTTACATTAACATTCATTTGATTGAAATGCAACGAATTCCGTTATCAATTCCCTACATTTTCTCCACACATTTGGTGGTTTTGGAATTAGTCAGTTAACTTTTTGGTACAATGTACTTCCATGTTAATGGAACTTAAATTTGTATCAGTCAGTACAGTAAAAAAGGAATGGGAATTATCAAAACGGAAAAGTATACACTGGAATTGACGTACGCCTTCCGTTCATTTACCATACATAAGAAATTTAGAAGAAACTTCTAAACTAACTAATTTATAACTGTGTAAATACTGTAACATCTTCATCTTTCAAAATTATTTAAACCCAATCATTACGTACGTTAAGTTCCTACATGTACTCAATCATTTCTATAAGAAGCTTGAAAACTATAACAGAGCTAACTATTGCACGATAAAGATTTACCAACACCATCGCAGCGATTAACATATTCATTACCTTTTATCCTTTGAAGAAACGACTACAATCGGATTCATATATCAAGTATAACATAAGATGAGGAAAAGTGTCAAAAAGCCAAATTGGTTGAAAGCACTTGTGAATAAAGATAAATAACAGCTAGTTACTGTTTAAAATTTTTTAATACAAATTTTTTTATTTACAAGTTGAATGAATGTAATACGGGAAGTTGTAGAGATATTGCAGATTTTGTGCTTGGAATTACTTGTTATAATCAAACATATGGTATTGAACACAGATATTATTATGAAACTTCATTTCAAATACTATTGAAACATCACGCATAGGTTAAAGACAAAAGCGGTTTATTCTACTAAAATTTCCAGAATAATCTTTCCTATTGGGAATATGAAAGACTATTACGCTTCAACATTGAAAAGAAATTGATAATACACACACAGGGACAGAGATCAATGATCATAGTCTAAACTATTATAAGGAGCAGCATCGCTGATCGCTAATATTGCGATGAAATGACTCGATATTCTCACAAATCAGAAAACTTTTATGGTAAGACGTTGTATTAGTTCAACAAAGATGAAGTGTAATATTCGCTTTATAATGTTCAATTATTGCTTAACTAATACAACGTCTTGTTATAAAATCTGTCTGATTTGATGGTGGCAAGGTTGAAGGTTGTGATGATGGAGTAGCTTCCTGATTCTGTAGCACGGAGAAAGATGTGGCCTGCTGTTGATGTTGAAGGATATGTTGTGGGTGAGGTTGGGCAGCGCAATTTCCAGGATTGTTTGTTGGAAATCCAGATATTATACACTGATTGCTACCAGGAGTGGGGATAGAGGGATCAATACAAGTTGAAGGCGGGGCAGTAGCCATATTTAGTGGGACACCGACAGGACCAGGGAGTGTAGATGTATCGAGATAATGTCTGAAAAATGGAAATGAAGTAGGTCAAGACAAAAAAATCTCACTGTGAGATGGTTTATAATGCACAAGAGATGTAAAACTGGCGCGTTTCTGATGAACACAAACATTTGAAAAAAGCGACTCTAGACGCTACATCAACCTAATTGAACCACTTGAGCTCTTTATACTCAAAATGATAACCAGTATATTTAAATTGTTTCAGCCAATTTAGATAATGACAACATCCTTCCAGATAGTAATATTTTACTAGTGTTCAAGGATATTATTGACTGCACGGTAATAGAATTCTTACACAGAAAATTAGTGAAGACAAAGCTGAGTATTAATAAAGAAAAGATTATTATTATTATGTATGTATGTACCACTTAAACTTAATTTAATGTGGTTATTTATTCACTTTGAAGAAGTGGCATACATTAAGTCACGAAAGGTCGGAAATACAATTTTTCTACTCATTAGGATTATGACAATGCTCAGTTTATTCAAAACCACCAAGTCCAGCATTGACATTGATATCCTTCATATAAAAGCAACTTAACAAATATTTACGAATTGATATAGTAAGCTAAGCAGTTGTGTGAAAGATTATGATCTCATTCAACTTGCTGAAACGGTTTAGAAGGAACGGGTCAATTGAAATTTATGTAATCCTGCTGAAAACTGTCAAAATAAATCACGCTAATCATGATAGCCAAATAGGTGGAAGGAATTGGTTGTATTCAATAAAATATATGACTGGGAAAAATACGAATAGAACAAATGAGCAATTTTAAACTCTAGGTGCCATACACATTAAACAAATGAATGAAGTTCTATATCGTATTGAACATGATCAATAAAAATGATTGATAGTACAATTGTAATATTATATGTGTATATTCAAGGCATTCAAGGGAATACTTACTTGAGTTGAGCTTTAGGCTTAAGATAATCATCGTTGCTAAGTTGAAAGACATCCGGTCGGAGATCTTTTCTATACGTACAACACTTTCGAATAAATTCCTAAAACAACAAAAAAATGAAACCAGTGAATTAACAAAAAAGGAAAAAAACTTGCAAGAATATTTTAAGCACAATTTATTAATGAGAAAATGTATCATGAGGCAACTTCAAATACTGGGTGTAAACTTTGATAAGAGATGTGGTAAATTTTAAACCGGTCATTTGTGATAATATTGCTTGCCTACGCACAGAATTATTTGGCGAAGTTGTATATCACTAGTGTACAACACGCCAGGTTAATGAGATAAAAAGTGTCTCGAATAATATTGTTACTCAATCTATCTATTACCAATAAAATATCAATGGATTTAGAAAAATAACCAAATCATAATCACTTAACTATAAGCTGTGCTTTGACTGTATTCCTGATGAAAAAAAGATGAATTGTTTTTTTGTGTACTGTATATGTTAGTCTACAGATTTAAGTTAAATCCCATGGATTGATAAATTTAACTTGGTTAACACTTATTTGAGAGATAAGGAACTCTGTTTAGTGGAGAATGAATGGTCATAGTATTTTTCTGATGGTCGCGAACAGCAGATATTGCAAGGAAATGTAGGCAGATCTATTCTAATGAATGGTAATAGGTCATAATCGGAAACATCTTGTAAGTTACCAACCGCATCAAGATTTGGTTATCTAATACACAGAAAACAAACAATGAAGTAAAAGACAAGGATGAATGACTTATGTGACGTACTACTAACGGAAAAGAAAGTGAGCTAAGCATGTGAATCCAACACGAGAAATTTTACAGTAATTGAGCAAAATAGGCTTACTTTTGCGCCATCGCTAACTTTTGTAGTGGAAGGGAATACAATGGATCGTGCATGAAGAATTGTATTTTCGTGCAAAATATCAGCTTGGGACATATTATGACCGAATGGCTACATGTTGGGAAAAAACAAACGAAAAATGTATTCATTGCTTATATATCAATGATACTACTTCGATATTAAAATTTAAAATAAAAAGTTGTTTTCTCATCATGGAATGGCATGAAATGAATAAACCAGAAATCATCTGACAAATGGTCTATTTCGGTTTGGGACTTAGCAATGCATCATATGGAAAATAACATAAGGAACTTTAATTTTCGTGACAAATACGACACATTAAACGATTATCAGAACTCAATTAGCTATGCTTTTCAACTTCGATCAACTAGCGACTTAGAGATGATTATTCCATGAAATCGCTGCTATAACTGTGTTATGTAGATATGACTGGTCACCAATTAAACAGTAGGACTGTAAGGATTCATTTCAAGATTTATCATTACTAGTAAATAAATGGCTACATTTAAATACGTGGTCTATGGGGATTTAACTCAATTTTAAAACTTTTCTGTTTAGCTATCTGGTCTTTCTTGGCCTTCAACTGTTTGCAACTGATCATTTCTTCAAGCTAGGTTATCCGATGAAAAGATAATGCTGTCACTAAAATTTTGTAGTTAGAAAAAAGGTAGGCAGTATAAATGTAAAATAACTAATTATTTTTTTAAGAACAGTAATAACTTGTTGAAAATGAGTGGTAAATTACAGAAAACTAACTTTTTTTCCAAACAAACACTGAAAGAAAATTACACCAACAGACCATATATCCACTTTTGAAGATATTTTTGGAGGTTCCCGTCCTGTCTCAAAACATTCCGGTGGTAAGTACCAATAAGTGCCTGCTCCTTGGGAGGTTAAATCCATTCCAGTCTCTGGATTGTATTTATCTTCTGTCATAAGTTTACTTAAACCGAAATCCGTGATTTTGATTTCACCAGCAACTTGGCCAGAACCAAGTAAAATATTACCTGTAATGAGTTAGTAAAGTAGTAAGTAAAATAACGCACAATAAAACTATTACGGAAATTCATCAATGTTTCGTTTTGCTTGAAAACATTTTGATGAAAAAGATACAAATAGCCAGTGAAGCGCAGAATGAAGCATTGTGACTTATTCTGTATTTGCATCTCATATAGATGATGTGTTAGTTTTAATACGTGTAACAAACACATAAATCTCACTTGTTTATGGAAAGAATGTTACACCGTCAACTCAGTGCTTAATACTTTATACATAAAAATGTTTTTCTGATGGAAAAAGTCCTTATTTTATTGGCTAGTTGACCCGTCTTTCGATAATAATTCATTCAGAATTAATCTGTATTGCTTTTTTAATCTTCCCATTAACGTTTAACGACTGTAAGTGATCAGTCTCTTTTGATAGATTTAGATACTGCTTGGACTGCCTGGACATTCACATTTAGTCACGAAAATTCCAGAGATAGATAATGGCTAGCAGTAGAATCCATATGTAAGAGATGGTAGTGAAATTAACTGCGCAATTATTTAGGAAATTAAAGTGCTTTTTAAGTCACAGCGTTTTAATATACATTACAGAACGGAAAAAATAATCATACGGTAAGTGCAAATTTACAACTGTACATACCTGGTTTCAAGTCATAATGAATCACAGGAGGTTTACGTTCATTTAAATATTTCAAAGCAGAAACCACTTGGCATATAATCGACTTGGCCTCGCGTTCCGGAATACTTTTGTTTTGTTTAAGAAAGAAATCTAAGTCATTACCTTCGCTGTATTCAAGTACAGTACAAAATCTACAGAACCAAAAATATACGAAAGAAGAGAGTCTAAGAATATATGATGATTTCGGGAATAAGCAAACTGAATGATATATTTGTATACTGAACGCGAAGTGAATGAAAATCATAAGGTAGTGATCAGAGGTAGTCATCAAGAAACCCTGAGCATAGGTTTTGTGACATATGGCACTCGTCAGCAAAGCGTATCTACAATCTTGGGGGAACTAATGCTACCTGGAAGATTTGACCCCGTGTCACCCAGCTTTACAGTCAAAGACGTTACCACCGAGCTGTTTGGGCCACAACTGATATGTAGGACTGAGATGTAACAACCATTTGATAGATCATTGGGTAATGACCAAGTTCATGCATCTCAAGTCCATCTTGGTAATCCGATTATATCAACCAATTTGTAGTGTACCACTAGTCTGCGTGACTCGAGGCCGTGTACATTATGTTGAAATGTAGCACGAAACCTATGTTCAGAGTTTCTTGACGACTACCTCCAACCATCACCTTGCATCTTAATATATTGCACAAGAAGTCATCACTTAGACTAGTGGCCATATCGCAACTTGATCGATAGGATCCGATCAGTACTAAGAATTTGAGATATATGATCAATCAATTGAGAATGGAAATTATGTACATGACCCGAACTCTGAGACTACTAGTATTAATATTTCTCATAGAACCTCAGTTCTTAAGTAAAACACAGAGAGTGGATAATATTAGTTAAAACCACAGTTAAAAGTTGGTCATTTAAATAAACCAGTGTGAAATTCTTATTTTATATTACTTATTAGTAATCATGGTTCATCCCCTTTTCTGGTCTATCATTGGTTAAATTAATTATTGACAAAAAGGCTATGCTCTTTTGGTTGTAACGTGTTTTACATGTAACTACGACAATCATCTGACTTAAATAGACCCCGGATGTGTTATTCAAGTGAATCTGACACAGGATATATTTACACGAAATCATAACAAGACCTTCCTGAAGCAGCAGTTGTGATGTATTAATGGTGAATAAAGTATGTGGAGATAAACGTTTGTACAGAGCATATTTAGGTTACAAATTGGCTAGAATATGATACAAAGACAGTTACCATCAATTTAAGTGTAGGATGCTGGTCCGAACAAAAGCAGGTTGTAATATGAATAAGAAAGTGCAAATCAGTAGACACCGCGGATCTATACTATCAATAACTGGAGGTATGAATTATTTAAGAAAGTCTAGCACGAGCTACTTGAGGTTTGATGACGAATCCCCACACATTATTTTACTTGATGTAAGCCAAAATTTTCAAAGTAATATAATTCCATACTTCCCTACATTTGTTTTCAGCGTTTTTAAATATCTTGTATACAGCAGTGAATACTATTCCACACTCGCCATTCCATTTTCGAAATTATTTTCATATTTTTATGATTACTTATTTTGTTGCCGATTTTTTGTGTTGTAGACGCTGGTTTCGGGTAATTGTGCGAGAACTTTATTTAAATTTTTGGAAAAGTCTTTGATTCCTTAACGGTGAAATCACGGAAGAAATTTGAGTTGAATTGATTTAAACCAATATGTTCAATTTTACGTGCTTATACAAAGTAAATATTATTTTATGAAGAATATATCAAATTGGATACTATACACATTTATTTGAACTTTAAAATCTCATATTATATTTCCCACACCAA
This sequence comes from Schistosoma spindalis, assembly GCA_946903255.1. NCBI lineage: Eukaryota > Metazoa > Platyhelminthes > Trematoda > Strigeidida > Schistosomatidae > Schistosoma > Schistosoma spindalis. Next base: position 5,001,619 of record OX336417.1, on the reverse strand, counting down.
TTATTATTTACCGACTTCATCATGAAGTCAAGCGGACTTAAGCCTTATATTGGTCAAAATTCATGTCTTAGAAGACTGTGTTAATTGACAAGGTTTTCTCTGTGGTAGAGTGCCTACGCCAAATGTGATTATAATCCAGTATGAGTTAATGTACACAAAAAAATTTTTTTTATCAAAATATTATGTGCTTTGTTTTGAATTTATTACCAACTAAGGCGTAGTATCGCAATTTATATTGTATGAAATAGTGACTACCAATCGAATGTAGGATACACGTTCCTCTTAGTATAAAAACGGGAAACGATAATGAATAGGCTTTCGTGTATGCAATGTTAAGAGATGAAAATTGACAATTAAACTTACGCATCATGATCGATATCAAACACATCGAATACTTTTACTATCCTCGGATGGTGTAATGTCTTGTGAATTTCAATCTCTCTTAACGCATGCCTATAAAAAATATTTGATTATTTTCAGAAAAAGAAATTAGTTAACATCATATTACTCAAATAAAATTAAGTAACCACAGACTCTAAAATAGCTTGCGAATATTAAACGGCATAAAGAAAACCTATAGGAATAAGTAGATAAAAAAAACCTGCCTATTGATAAATAGATGCGTTTGGTGTTAACGTCAAACTTCATCACTTAAAAAATGGTATAAACAATGACAAATACTAGATATGAAACTAAAAGAACCCCTACGTCACTAACGACTGACTGACTTATTAGAATTAACAAAAACAATAAAAATATAACATCGATCAGTTCATGATTTCAAAGAAATTCAACAATCTCCACAACCCCATATGGACAAAAAGTGTTCTAGTTCAAGCAAAATAATATTAGGGGGGAGACAGAAATCTAAAATACGGAATACTTGGCCTGTTTTGACGATCGTTATATATATATATATATATATATATATATATATATATATATATATATATATATATATATATATATATATGAAGTTGGTCAAGTTTTGAGCCACAGTATGAGGAGTAACCGACGAAAGCAGAAAAACATTATGATGTAATTACTAGTAAAAATTGAAGCATTGTCTACAACTTGGAATACACCAAATTAATGTCTGACAACTGTTTTTCACAACTCTGCTAAAAACGATTGATTCAAAAATCAAAAAGTGGAAAATGTTCCGGAAAGGGAAAAACATGATATTTTGTTGAAATACTCGAGATTATTAGTTAATAGTGACCAGAATATTAAAATATTAAAATGTCCATGTTGACGATGTGAGAAATTCTGTTTACAATGCAATATTCCAGATACATAGATATACTGTTATACCATACTAAGCCTTTCGGTTAAATTTTTACATGAAAACGATTAACTAGAACTTAAAACGTTCTTGCATCACGATTTGTGCGTTGGATCTTTCACAATTATTCCTACCACAAACTATTTCGATGTCATGAGCAGTAATGAAAATGAAGAGTAAAAAGACCATCACCACTGAGAATCTTAGCACTAGTCAAGGAACTGGAGGTAGATCTAATGATTAACAAAATATTGTGAACGATGCAATGGGAAACCAGATAAACAACCTAACTAATACTGTTATGAAGGTATGAAATACTTTTTCCACTGACAAGAGTAGATCCATTTGATATGGCATAAACTGTCGTCAAATATCTATATGAACACCATTTCTAACGCATTTTTGGAATACATAAATCATAGTCATTATTAATTCACTTGGTATTGTTTTACTTGAATCTTCCCATTGTTGTTTAGGACTGCAATTGATCAGTCTCCGTTTGGCATGTGTGCATACTGTGCGTATTGCCGCGATATTGCCTTAATTTACAAGCATTATAAGCAAAGATGGATGGTGGCTAGCAGTGAAATCCAGGACGCGCGTTTCGTCCCATGTGGGACTCGTCAGATGGGTGTACCTGCATTTCAGAGTTGATGTTCACTCTGTAAAGTTCGCTTCAAATGCCATCACGTTATCCGCTTAGCTAATGAGTCCTGATAGTCATTATTGTTGAGAAACACGTTTGTGATTATCTGATTATTGCAGAAAATGAGTTCGAATTACTATTTTTTATTCGTATTCATCAGGAAATTCTTACTTAACTTTGAAATATGTGAATTTTTGAGTTCAATGATGCTTTGGTTCCAAAAAGAATAATGACTGATTTAATTCCCATAACACGTTATGTCAACTAGCTTGATCGATCTTTTAAAATGAATTTCAGCTGAACTGAATCAACTGTGTAATTAAATCAATTCTATAATTCATTATTTCAAATCTAAACAACAGAGTACCAAACGTTTCTACCGGATTTTTAAATTCCTTACAGGACTCATAAGCCTAGTAATAAATAATAGTCATAATATTGCCTATCTACTAAGCACCAATTCATGTGAACAACTTTGTGGTAGTTTAGGTGCGAAAGTAAACAATAATATTCATCTGTATAAACTGATATGGGCGGGGTGGAGTCGAGGTATTCAGTTCACTAGTTAAAACTTGAGTGCTTTATACATTAAGCAACCGTACTCTAATAGGATTGGGAAAATTACGGGGCAGTGTGTATATAAATATAACACACAACTCTTTCTAATGAACCCAGTGCACAAGAAGCCAACATAGATACACAGACACTATATATATATATATATATATATATATATATATATTCACTTACTTAATGTAGTTATCTTTTTTATCTTTAGGCCAAGAAGGATTAAGCTGATGAATTTTACAAGCGACATATCGATTAGCTACGAGATCGAAACCCTGAGCAAACAAAAAAAACGAGAATACAAAACATTTGAGGATATTTAAAGAAATATTATATGAAATAAATTGATAGGAACTATTTTATCATTATAATTAGTATGACACTGAAGCGCCCCACGTAACAAATAGTTATCAGCCGAATTTATTTCGGTGTGTGGTAGTATTAATTAAATGTTGCTACAATGCAATGGTGTGTATGGTTTACACCTTAATAATTAATAGTAACTTTACTAGTGCTTTCAGTGGATTGAAGAATAAGCATTGAGATGTAGCACATGTTTAATCCACTTACTTATAAAGTATAGGTTTAATGTACTTTATTGTGAATGGTATTGTACGTGATATTGCCAGTGAATGACGTTGGAGAAGCGGTTTTCGTCTCAAAATATTTATGATCAAAATTTGTTGAAAACGGAATTTTTGGATCGATATCTTTTCATAGTTACTAGACGGTCTTCAAGACTCAGTCAAACACTGGTACTGTAATTACCATTGGTTATGGTAATCAGTACACTTATACGAAATGTATCCATTTTGATTTATCTTGTAGTGGTTGGATAAAGGACCAAATTAGAACAAATTAAATACGGTGATCGAAAAAACAGTACCTAATAAATAATTTACTTACTATGTTTCAGTTATCTAGCTTGTAAGATGGACAAGTGGAGAACAAGTGAATTTATTAAGCTCATTACTTTTCATAGTCCACTGAATACTATTTTATATAAACACAGTGAGAATGGAAAACCGGTTGGATAGACATTATAAGGAAAGTAAGATCTAGAAACAAGTTGCTATAATTCACATCGGCAGAGGAGAATGAAAAACAACTAAATAGGCCACAATGCATCGAGATGACATTATAACGAGCTTTAACGACATACATGACGCGCATTTCGAAATTACGCATTATACGTTTCCTTCAGGATTGGATGCATAGTTTCAATTTTAAGACTTATACAAAGGGATAGCAAACTCAATCGGTATTATTCAACGTATAGACCAAGTTGTCATGTGACATTAGCATGACAAGATGAAGTAAACAAAACGAATGGCGGAGGAGTTGAATGCAGTGGCGATAGGAATTGAAATTACTATGCATTGAGATGGTTGGATTTTATTTATTTGAACAAATAAATATTGGTACAAAGGGGCACCAAATACATATGCGTAAAACAAGTCACATGATTTGTGTGTGGGCTATGATATTGTTCGGGTGCCCAGATCGAAGAAGGTGGTTTTCTTAGGGGGTCACATCCGGAGCCATTCGACCTAAAAGTCTGATCCATAAGGCTGTGGAGCAACATCAGAAAATGCAGTCCCATGGTAGCTGGTGGCCAACAATAGGTTCATACACCGTTTGCTCCTTCAGAATCCTGGAGCCCATGTGCACCATTGGTTTGAAACCAGGGTTTTCCAACTCTCTTAGGTGGACTCTCCGTGCTCACCAAGCCGGTGAAAGCACCGGACATTCGCTTTTCGTTCTTTCAATTTCGTAAATAACACCCCCGCCACGAGAAGGCAGTGAGTAGGACTTCCCTGACAGTGGCTGTATACGCGGGCCATGTGAGAGCATTTCGAGAGGAAGAGTTGATTCTCCCCACCCTCTGCCGTACCAGGGAATTTTGGGGCCCGGTTGGGGAAGACGGAGTGAAAACGTATATACAGGGGAATATTTGGAATCAAGATCTAACAGAGGATAGAGTGAATGCAACTATGATTGATTCGGAGTCACACCACCAAACATCAATGCTGAGGTTAGGTATGGAGTACTAGCCGGTTGATGAGGTTATAAATATTCATTGGCTCTAAATCTTGATTTCCACAATTCCTCCATAAATACCTTTTCACTCTGCCTTTTTGAACAATATTCCAAATGTTCAGTCTTTTTCACCATCATCATCCTTATCGGATTATTTAGATCCCTTTTGTTGTTTTTATGTCATCGTGTTAATGAGATGTAGCAAGTTGACAAATGCACATATGATGACTGACGCTCACTGTCTCCAACTACTGGTCGCGGTTATCATGCGGACCCTAACCAAGTAGTCTGCATCTAGCAACATGAATCATTTCGACGGCCAACGATTTCATAGAATCATACCATGGCTTAATTTGAAGACCTCTAGCGTTCTTCCAGCCTTTTCCTATTTCAGCCAGCATTATGGATCAAGTTGGGTGATGGCTAATCATAGGTAACAGACGGTCTTAGACACCTTAATTTTGTCTTCCACGACTGAATTGCCTGGGACGTACGTTACATATACTTAGCCACCACACTCGACATAATTCTGGCTGATGCAGGAGTATGTTAGAAAAAGGTGACCATGAACTAGAAGTAAATAATGTCCAGGTCTAGTTTTTTTATTGATTATATTAGGTTTGTGATGAAAACGGAATACTTTATTGAAGCAAGTAAAAGTGAAGTCTAAGAATGAACAACCAACCTTGTGAACTTCCGAGAATCCACCTTTACCCAGTAAATTAAGCAAAAGATATCGTTCATTCAGTAATGGATGATCCTTAAAACGAGATGCATCTTCATTAGAAATTCGTTTAATTTCTCGAATATGTAAATTTCTTTCTCGATCTAATCGCTCTAATTCCATTTGAATTTCTTTATCTTCTTTAACAAGCATTTGTTTACGTAAATCATAAATTTCTAATTGTTCATAGAATTCATCCACAGAGACTCTGGAGAGAAAGAAAACAGTAATAACAATTATTATCCAATTATTTTTTTATTTATAATTTTGAAATTCTCAATATACAAGATAGAGGATAAAAATTAGAGTATGACTACAGTACAAACTGATTGATTTATAAGCATGAAGAGGTACCAATTTTGGGGATCAAAGTTCAAAAATAGGAACACGCTTGAGTGGCAACTTAAACTATTCCATGGAAATGTTTACGAATGATTCACAACTTCATGTCGTATTTCCCATTTGGGAGAACCTTAAATGTCATTGGTCAGTTGTTTCTCTCAATATGTGATTTTGTAACGTTTCTTAAGGACATTTTTATGCTGTATATATACGCTTGAATTGTCCTTGTGGTTGTTGTTCGTACTTCTGGCTGTTTGTGGAATACATTCCCCTCTCAACCTGAACGTCTCTCTCTCTCTAGTTAGCGGGGTTGGGATGCATCGGAATAGTTAGCTTATTTGGTCATTGTGTCACTGAGTCCTCGTTCAGTTTGCAGATTAGGTGAAATCGTAGTCTCTCCAAACATAGAAACGGGAGAACAATTTCTGAAGATTATCGACTGATAGTTTGAAAATAAACCATGGACTGTAAGCATTCTGAATGGTGTTGGTTGGACAATAGAAATCGGTGATAGGAGAAACAAAGTAGGATTATTCGCCCATAATTGATTGCATTATTTTGGTGCATGTTTTCCTTTAAGCTTTTGCGAAACGTATATATCATAGTGTCTTATTGATTTTTCCTACTATTTGGAAATGTTTTTGACATCTAGTGCTTAAGATCTGGTGATATTAATACGGATCATCTTGAGTCAATAATTTTATATAGCATTATTTAACTTATCACTGAAATATCAAGGGTCACAATCACCGGAAGTCCATTTCCACCAGTTAAGACGCCTTTGATTAGGACAGTATAATTAGTATACATAAAACTTTACACAAGAAAAAATAAACTTACTCATCGTATTTAGATTTAGTACTCTTTTTAGCATCCCCAACATTTGGTTTACGCTTATTCCATTGTTTCTTTTTACGTTCAATCTCTTCACGAACAAGTTCAATATTCTTACGGCGTCTAAAGAAATAGGCAGGAAAATAGAAAAGTTTGAAATTAGCAGAATGACATTACTATTATTATGTGAGCCCATAAATGCCGAGGGTGGGGAGAATCAACTCTTCCTCTCGAAATGCTCTCACATGGCCCGCGTATACAGCCACTGTCAGGGAAGTCCTACTCACTGCCTTCTCGTGGCGGGGGTGTTATTTACGAAATTGAAAGAACGAAAAGCGAATGTCCGGTGCTTTCACCGGCTTGGTGAGCACGGAGAGTCCACCTAAGAGAGTTGGAAAACCCTGGTTCCAAACCAATGGTGCACATGGGCTCCAGGATTCTGAAGGAGCAAACGGTGTATGAACCTATTGTTGGCCACCAGCTACCATGGGACTGCATTTTCTGATGTTGCTCCACAGCCTTATGGATCAGACTTTTAGGTCGAATGGTTCCGGATGTGACCCCCTAAGAAAACCACCTTCTTCGGTCTGGACACCCGGGTAGTATCACATCCCTCACCCAAATCAACGATAACTGCTAATGGCCTCGTTGTGTGGCGCATATGTATTTGGTACTCCCTTGTACCAATGTTTATATGTTTAAATAAATAAGTAAAATGTTATCATTGTTATTATTATAAGCGTTACAAACCATACCAATTTTACAGTAAGTATTCTCAAGACGATAATTATCAAACAGATTTCGTGGTCAAAATTTATTCTTAAAACAAGAACAAAATAAATAAACGAGACAACTTATTTATATGTTAAATTTTTATGTACTCAAGTTTGAGTCACACTATTTGTGTATGAAGACCATTGATGCTAACATGGTTGCCTAATTCTAAGTAGGGACAGATGGGTTACCCTACCTAATTAAAGATAAAGCAAAAAATACTTTACTCGTCTATAGTCCGTACTTGTGCTTCACTTTCCAATGATTTTATGAGTTCTTAACAAAAGATTGGTCAGATATCTAGAAATTTCGTTGCAGTGAACTATGATAACAAGGAACAGCTAAACAACAAGGGAACTAGGCAAACATAAGTATTGACAACTAATTTCTGAATTTCATACATAATAGTAAGCAAAGGGAACTTACTGATCTAATTCTTTAAATCTTGAACCTTCGATCCATTTCTCTTCAAAATGAGCACCCTGTCTTTGGGTGATAAATTGACCTAACCGTAAACGGTTTTCCATAACTTTTTGACGTGTAGTCTTTCTTTCGAGTAAACTCTGAAAGCACGTTATACAATCAGAAATTCATTAGAATAAAGAAAATACATTAGTAAATAAATGACCAATGATAGCATTATTTGACGTAATACTGAGCAGTTTAATAATCAAATATTGTTATGCGCATTGCAGTCAAACAGAATATTTATGGACAAAATACTTAAATAACTTACTTTTTCAATCAGCAATTCACGTATCATTTCGCGGGAACGAATGGCATTATCTTGTAATTTTGTAATGGTCTCTCGTTGAACAACAGTTTCGTGTTCTAAGTCAGCTATTCGACGCTGAAGACTCTCAACTGCAGTTAGTGGAACAGATGAAGCAGGTCCACCAGTCGTAACTAAGGGAGGATTATTATGCAAAGTTGTGATGTTTGTGCATTGTGAACCTTCCACACATTCGGCAGTTGACGGTGGAGTGACAGTTTCATCTGTTTGCACCCCGACATGAGATCTGAAGTTGTTTGTGGGTGACCCAGAAATGGCTGGAACATTTGATGTCATGGGATTATTTGGACAGGATCCAGAGCTTAGATAGCCAACACTGGGCTGTCCAACTTGAGGATATGATGAATTAAGATTAGCAGGTAGCTGAAGGTTAGAATAAGTAGGCAATGGATTAGCATTGCAGGGTATTGTACAAGAAGTTGGATTCGCGTTTACGTTCGCAACCATACTTAACCCAACCATCGATACAGGATTGTCACCAGAGCTATCACTTAAACTTGCTGTACTGCTGGCACGGACAGGTGACAACTGGAAAGTAGCTGCATTATTTGCATACTGAACTCCTGTTACTGAAGTAATAATCATTTGATCGTTGCTTGCGCAGCTTGTAGTCACAGCTTCATTCAGCGACGGGATGTAATTATGGTTTACTCCAATCATTTGATTATCAAGAGAATGGGCACCTGTAGGGGACTAAAAAAGGGAAACGGTACACAATTAAAACAAAAGCTGTGAGGATAAACTCCTATTCCTACTCATTTTAATCCCTACTCACGAAAAAATTCTCCCATAGTTCCTAGTACGAAATAGCCCTAAATAAGATTATTGTTAACAGTATTAGTCTTCCATATGGTGCTCGTACATGAATGTATCCTAGTTACCTGTTAATTATGTGTAAATCTCATTAGTTATCGTTTCTACAGGATAGTTATCTTTGTAACATAACCAGATATTGTTTCATCCATTATCTGCAACCTACCAACCGCGTTATTAGTTTAGGCACCGAAACTACTGTATTACATGAAAACTAGCAGTCCGATTGGACCTACCACACCAAGGTAGGTAGAGTTGAACTTGGGATCGTTTGATTGATTAATAACAATGTATTTTTTACTGTCAGTGAATTTGATGGAGATTGCGGAGATTGTTGGGTTTTATTGAAATCACGAACCGATCTAAGTTAGACAACCATCGAGAACCTGGAAGCCCTGGATTGATTATTTGACAAATTGTCACATGAATGATTAACGAAGTTAATCTCAAAATTTGCAGATTCTCGAAGTTTGGCCTATCTAAACGTGGTAAGAAAAAAAGCGTTATTTGTTTTGTTTATGGACAGTAAGCTTGTTAGCGAAAGTTAACCATTTATTTTCTTGCTTCGGTTTGTATAGCCGGGTAGTATTCACTAGCTCTTACACAAAGTTTAACTTAAAGTCTAGCATACGAATATGTACTGAATTCGATCCAAGGATTTATTTACCTTGTGTCCCGACAGAGTAAACATACATGTATTATTTTGGCTATCAAATCCAGAGATTACAAAAATATTTCATTAGCGAGACCTGTTGAGGTATAATAATATCGGAAACATGGATATTTGAGTTGTTATATCACTTATTCTGAAATTATATCAGATGATTCGAGAATTTTTAGTAGAAACAACCCAAGAAAAGTATTTACGTGATAAATCTAGATGAAAATTGTTCATTTTATCATTGTTAGTAAGAGATGAAACAGAAAATTCCAAAACCTAGCTGATCCATTACTGCTACATATTATGTAGAGATCTGGACACAGTGAATATAAGATGTAGACTTACAGGACTCTGTAGACGAGGATTTTGTGTCGGACTGGTTGAACCACAGGATGAATATAATGGCCCAGGCATGAACTGAATGAGAAAAGATGAGTGAAGATAAGCTATGATTAAACTCTTGAATTCTCGAGATATATATTTAAGAAAAATGGATTCTAGTGGGACAATTATAACATACAACATTTAGACCAGAACAACAGCCTACAATAACAAAATCAGTGAATCGAGCGACAGATACGATGCACACATTATGGGGTCAAAATCTTTGACATGTTATCTATCCATTGATTAAAACAAATTCGATCCAGGACTTCCAATGAACCTATAAAATTACCTGGTAGATATTGATGTTAATTCACCTGCAAGTTCCTTAATCTACAATTTTTAGGGTTCTTCTAATGACCTAATTTTTACAAAACTGATTAGATGACAGTCTAGACAGTGAATGGCATATTTTAGGAGGGGGGAAATGCACAACTCACTTTAAAGATTTCATCGATACGCTTTGAACCACGTTCTTGGCAAACCATTTTCTTAGGTTTCGGTGTATGACCTTCATCAGAACTCAATAATTTTCGCCGTTTCTTTGTGCCATTTCGGGATGGCAACGAATCACCTTGTCCACTAGGAGTTGGAGTATGTGGCCCTATCGAAGGAGATAAGTGGTGTGTAGGATTGTTTGTTTCGATAAATGCTGCAGATGGTTGGACAGAAATCTGGAATGTGGGGTATGGAACATTTTTTTCCTCTACAAATGTATAGGGTTGTTTCACAGGACTGTTGCCCGCAACAGTGGTTGGGGTGTGAATAGAGTTCGACCTTGAAACATACTGTAGGCCTTGGGGCGAACCAAGAGGATTTGCTGGGATACCAGGAGCCAAAGCTTCGATCAACTTATCGTCCGATTTAACGAGGGAAGTAAGAAGACCGTCATTTGATGTGTTGTCAGACTCTCCTACAGAACTTGAAGGGATTCTCTTTTTTTTTGGAGTCGTAGGTGAAGTCACATAATCTTCTTGTGTCTGAACGTAGATCTGAGAGTTGTGAACATTAAGACCCGGACTAGTGATCTCCAGTCGATTAGTGTTATGGCAATTCGGGTTATGCAACTTTTTGCCTGGATCTGGTGCACTCGGAATTCTTTCATTTATTTCAACTGATATTGAAGGAACTACTGTGGAAACCGGTTTAATCTCACTGCTACTGGTACTTAGGTCATGTTCACCGACTGAACTGAATGGACTGGATGAACCACGTAAAACTGAGTGTTCTGGAGTGCCGGAAGGTTCTTCTGTTATTGGAAACATATATCCAGAAGCATACGAATTAGACTTTGTGGAGCGAGGCGCATTATTGGTTGACCTTATATGGTTAGTTCCCTGAATTCTAGCTTCCAGAAGTTCGTGTTTACGTGGATCTACATGAAGAGGCATAGCAAAGGTACCTTAAAGTGAAAAATAAAACGAAAATGCTTCGGTTAGTCTACATAAGTAGGACAAGGTTCAGAAAAATAAATATATCCATTACGGTAAAGAAAAGCTCATTTTTAACCAACATCTATAATATCCTTTTCCCAGATAAAGAAATAGTAAAAATGCCATTGTAAGAAACAAAATTAAGCTATTGAGGTATGTAGTTTGGTAAATTGTTATTAATCGCTTTAATCAATATTACATTTTCGGTAAAATATGGGGTTCATACTACTTTATCTGGGTTTTCAACATTGCTGATGAGCATAGCAAATAAAACGAGTGGATTAATAACAGTGATTTCATTTTTGCCTACCTGAAGTACCAAATGCCAGTGGAATTAATCCAGAACATACCTACTAGATTAAGAATATATAGGCATTAGATTCAGTAGCCTTTCATCAGATGAATTACTTATTACTCAGAAAGGATCTTGATATTTTGAGGGAACAAGGACCGAACTTTATACCACATGGGCTTGAAAATACTAATGTATTAAGCAATCGTAAAGTAATTAATATCATTTATTTACCAAGTGCAAATTTGTATAAGCAGCTTTGGGTCATACTTTATAAAGCTCGTGATACCGCCCGGTTTCCCAAACTGTAGTAGGTAGGGTAGGGTTCAAGGCTGATTAGAAACGTTACTTCAGTAAGGGAGTGAGAGAAATTACATTCCAAATCCAACTATCTTCGAAAACAATGGCAATACTAGTACGATCTGGTTGATTGGATTAGACCCCTTAACTTTGCAAAGCATGAACTTGGTTTAAGTCATTTTTAATACTAAGGTAAACTACTTTGAGAAGTTCGAAGGGAAACGACAAGATCCTGAGCAAGTATGCAAAAATGGAGTTCACAAATACCCTAATAGATTTTTCCTCGAAGGAAACACTTTTTAGAAGCGATTTAGCAGAAAATTTCACCGTATTAAACTAGATCTACCGAGTGGTACTGTGAAATCCTAAACTATAACACTAAACTAACTACGCCTGAAGCCCCTTCAGGGTTACTGACAGTCCCATGTCAGGATAAAGGAAGTTGGAAGTAGGGTTAGAAACCCCATATCGTAAAAAGAACTTTGATGCAAAAAAGCTAACCACAGGAAACCAATTAAGCCGATTAGACCGCTCAGTATGTCACATCACGGAAATCAATGTGCATCACAAAGCAAGCTCTGACTTGTAATTAGGACAAAAGGAAAAGAGGCAGATCAAAGAAAACATCACCGAAAAGTGAGAGCGGTCATCAAAATAATGGGATGAACTTCAAAACTCCATGTAAAGTATGGTCTTCTCATTACACTGTTCTTCCTACTATTAATAAATGTGATTTTTTAGTTAACACTTTAGGAATTGTAGCTTCTATATATTTTAAAGCTATACAATATCAACTAGTCAGTGGCTCTTTACAGCCAGCTATATACTGAATTTTTTATAAATCTAGGTAATATTTAATCAGATTCAGACTAACGGTGTTAGAATCACTGGACAACTCAAGAAGTGGAGCTTCATCACAGTTAGGGTGTGACAAAAAACGATGACGTATGCAGCTTGAAACCTGTGTAAATTGATCAACGAGGTACTCGGTAATGAGACTTTTCAGGCTATTGTGGTCAATAGCATCCTGGAGGAAACTTTGATAAGAGTATATAGTGGTGGTGAGGATGCTAACCAGAGAAACAGTTTGATCTTGAGTATCTGGATGATATTGTCTAGCAGTGCGGTGATATTTGAGCCATGCAATCGATACTTAATCAATGTCCTAAATACGGAATTTACTTTGAACCTTTTAAATGCAAAGTGGCTTCATAGGACTGGCAAGAGCTTGTACCGGCACTTAGTTTTTTGCACCGACACCCGAACTAGTGATAGGGAGTGAAGTAGTTGAGCGTGTCGACCGCTTCACTTATCTCGGGAGTCTCATCAGCCCTTGTGGTCTGGTATGTGACGAAATCTCAGCACGGATACAGAAGGCTCGACTAGCTTTTGCCAACTTGCGTCATTTGTGGCGTAGGCGAGATATCCATCTAACAACCAAAGGACGGGTTTACTGCGCAGCAGTTCGTTCCGTCCTACTTTATGGCAGTGAAACATCGCCCGAAAGAGTAGAGGATATTCGTAGGTTACTAGTATTTGATCATAGATGTCTTCGAAACATTGTTCGTATATCCTGGGACCACCGAGTAAGTAATGCAGTTGTTAGGAAACGGGTACTAGGTAAGGATGACAAATCAATTGATGAAGTAGTGAAACCTAATCAGTTGAGATGGCTGGGACACGTGTTACGTGTGCCCGACCACCGACTGCCCCGACGTGCTATGTTTTATGGTGTAGCAGTGGGTTGGAAGAAAGCTAGGGGCGGCCAGACCAAAACATGGCACAAATCCGTGAAGTCACTGACAAGTGGACTGAGCCATGTTGGTAAGTGTAGATTACCTGGTTGGGGTCCGCGAGATGATAGCAACCGATGGTTAGAGACCTTGAATGACATGGCTCAAAATCGTTTGCAATGGCGCAGGTGCATCCACTCTTTGTGTTCTCCCAAATTCTAATCTTCTGAATTCTTTATGTCCCTTATTTTCTCTTTCCAAGTTTATTACACTGTATTACACTCCTTAAATAACATCTTCAAACCCTAATCTTTCCGACTACTGCTTATACTCTTACCACCTCTACCACTATGGGATATGAATCGACAACTGCATCTCTGTGCTAATGAGGTATGGCAACTCGAACTGATCTACGTACGTACGAAGTTCCACGTTGTTACTGACTGACTGACATTCTTTGTGAGTTGTGAGAAACAATCTAAAGGTCAGCAAATCTGTGTGAGTACTGCTGGAAGTGTGACTGATGGGGTCAGTCTACGTATGGTGAAAACTAGAGCGATTTATGCTAATTCGAACTACATTTGGTACTTGTGATGTTAGTTTGGCTGTAGAAGGTTGGGTTTGCGATATGTTTGTAAGAACAGCACTGCTCTGTGTTTGCGAAACCTGGCCTCTACAAGTCGAGGATGTTAGGTGACCGCGTTTGGTTATCGCTATCTTTGAAGGACTGCTGATAACATTGTTAGCAATTCAAAGGTTCAGTAATATGTTCGGACAGTGATGATAATTCAATTGGTGTCGCCATCTTGTGGGTGTTTTCTTCAAATACAACTTATGAGAGAGGAAATCAATACCGATTAAGATGATTTTCCGTAACACCAAATAAGTCTGAAATCTGCTTAAGGTCTTTTAATACATTTTTACTATGATTTTTATTTGATGACAAATAGATAGTTCATAAATTCTAATCATTATAACTCATATATAATTAACTGATCCAAATGTGCTTTTCATTGATATACTAGTCATCATCAAAAAGCTTGTTACTAAAATGATCTTTTTACTCTAATTAAAGGCGAAGATAATAGTCGGACGCAACGTAAAACCTGGTACATATATACAATGGTTCAAGTTCCCATACCCCATTAGCACAGCAAGATGAAACTGTTAGGGCAATTCCCAGATTAGTAAAGGTAGTAACCGTAGTTTCATCCACAGAAATGAGAAATACTGTTGTAGTGCAGGAACTTATCAACCACTTCAGTTGTTTAGAGATTTTTAAATCACGCACATAAATTATTCATGCAATATTTGGCCCTGATTTTTCATATTTCAAACGTTGGGGTAGCTAAAATGAATCAACGATATCAAGTAGGGACTTAACATGTTGAGTACTTGTGACATCACGTATATTAACACGCATATGCGTGAAATCAAACAACTAATCGAGTACATACGGGAATGGAAAACCGTTTGTTTCCATTGACCAAATAGTTTTAAAGATAACTTGGTGATAGGACAAATCAAAATTAGGGAAACTAGGTTTTTTAACAATATAAATCCACTTTCTAAACGAGCGTATCTGGAGAAGTCAAGTGGTAATGATAAGCTAGAATGTAAACTAGGTAAAATTAAAACTGAGAGCACCACCATTTTAAAACCATGAAGCCTTTGACTTACATATCCATAGGAACAAAACAGTAACTAGATAATCGCATACACAACATCCACAGCCATCTGAAGATTCCGAGCGCAGAATTTTCGAAAACAGATAAACAAACAAGTAACAGCTGACTGGAACGATTTGGAGTCGTGGTGATCAAGTGCTGAGACTATTTGATGTCAGTAAATAATTAGGTTCATCGTAATAGTTCGAGCCAGATCATAGCCTTTATTTTTGTGTCAAAATAATGGCGCTTTTTAAAAATGCTGGTGAAACTCGATATCTGTATAAATGTTAATCTCACCATACTGGAGTGCAGTCAGCAAGACACAGAGTTTAGGAAGTTCCTTGCCAGTAGCGCTGACACCTCCTCTGGTAGTGTTCCAAGGCTTTTATTACAGGCCGAGGATCGAAAGTTGCTTTCCATGTTTACATGGATTTCGTATACATTTGACCGGCATGTGATGCTCGGTCTATATCATGTGAATCGTAACAGCCAACTTATAAACGTTGTTTTTGTGTATTTTGAGACTCCTATAGATCCCTATTCTAGATAGCTTGAGGCATAAGTTAAGCGAATCCCTAGTGCCAAGTTTCCAATGGTCCCGTATCTGACTCCAGTTAGATCATCCGGTGACCGATATCGAAATATACATGCGGCTAATATACTTTTATACGTATCGAATTAATTAACGTAGACAATAATAGGATGAAATGAGCTAAATACGGGTGTGAATCTTGAATATGTATATTTCATATGAACATTGGTCCAAACAGAAAATCCGAGAAAACTAAGTGACGCGGAGCGGAGAAGGCGAGTTAACCAACTCAATTTAATGAAGCATGCCCCGATATTTATGGTCAAACAAAAATAAGTTACGGACAAAAATGAATAGGGTACGTGATTAACACACATATACTCATATTAAAACCGTCAGGTCTAATAAGCGAATAAGTGAGGAGGTAAAAATATGACTTTAAAAGAATGAATAGATTGGTCTGTCCAGAAGCTATAATGACCGATGTGTACTTGACAGGGCAACAGTACAAACTATAACAATTAATGAAAAAACACGATAACAGAAAATAATTACAAAATGACTCAATTTTAACTATCTCCATAGCTTCTTCATAATAAATGAGAAGAATATTCGTTGCCTAAGAAGCTTCATGTTTGTCAGTAATGAGCTAGGTGACTCATTTTTCAGAGAGGGGTTTAAACACTTGGTTTAAGTACCTTCGGTTCCATAACTTACCTAGAGCTTCGCAGGATTTTTAGTTGAGGTGTTTGGCACATAACTTCTAGTGAATATTTAACTGTACCGAACCATTAGTAAAAATGAATGAATAAAGAACTTGAAAAATGTGCTGAGTATTTGTCACTTCAACAGAGTGATCCAGGACATTCACACAGGTACAAAAGTTTGTTTGAACCTCGCAAGTACATGATACTTCAAACTCAGTACATGAATTTAATTTTGTCAGATATACACTATCATCAAGGAAATAAAGAACAACTCAAAGATCCTTTATCTACGTGTGTGTGAAAATCTCTCTACTTATGAATTCCAAGAGGCTTTTGTTACATCCTTAACTCAAAGTTACTATTCCTAAATCTCTTATTTCTGTGTTTTATGTGTTACCCTGATTCAATATTAAATTATTATCATACATTTTTACAGACAGTTTTAGTTTGTATCCATTTCATTTGTATCTTATTGTAGTTCACTATTCTGACATGTTCTACTTATTCACATATATTTGGTAGGTTACACATGAACTCATCGTTTGACTGTTACCACTTAATCCGGTCGATTTCTCCCATCGTTTGTAATAGAATCGCACTACTTGTTTGTGAGAATCTGTAATGGTGGCATTAGTATCAGT
The DNA here is from genome assembly GCA_946903255.1 of Schistosoma spindalis. NCBI lineage: Eukaryota > Metazoa > Platyhelminthes > Trematoda > Strigeidida > Schistosomatidae > Schistosoma > Schistosoma spindalis. Next base: position 4,984,448 of record OX336417.1, on the reverse strand, counting down.
TAAAACCAAAGTTTATCAAGATTCGGTACCAACTGGTCGTAGTGGTGTTGGTTCTCAAGGCTGAAAATAAAATAACTGAGAAATTTCACACTCGACATTTGGCATGGAGAGGAGGTCAGAGATGATGAACGCAGAAAAGATTATCCGGTATAATGTGGCTCAGTTTTGTAGGCATGGTCATTTTGTGTAACCTATACCTTTTCACAGTATATATACTATTTTATCCTCTGATAAATGTGTTCTACAAAAGTGCTAGACGTCCTATTGGTGACTGTCACGCTATGACGAGTCAGTGTAGACTATGATGTGGCTTCTACGTAAGATTTTATAGATTGGGTAGTCAGGCCGTAACAAATGTTTGAAGGTAAATGTACTAATACCAAACTAGCCCATAATGTTACATATTCCACCCTTTTAATGCTTTATTACTGGTATTATTGTTTATTATCAGCCACTAGTTCCGATCACTAGTTCAGTGTATCAGAGAGGATTTTTGCCCCCTGTAGTTGCTATCACAATACGAACTATGTACTAAATACAAAATTTTTAACGTTACACTTACATAAATAACATGAACTCACATGAACCCAACAGCTTGGCTGAAATATAATCTCCTACTTATTTTTAGGGGATAAAGACTAGGAAGTTTTTTGACAGAAAATATTTTTTCATTCCCGTTCTTGAATCTGTTTGCTATGAACTTGTAGTGATATTACTCCTAACCACACAATCTTCAAAGGTGAACATGTGATAACTGGGAAAACAGATATTCGACACTTAAAACGGAGAGAAGGCCAACAATGGGGAAGGCAGGAACATCCAATCGGTGATGTTGCTCAGCCTGGCAGACGTGGTCATTTTGTATGGCTTTTCTTTATTGACACTAAATATATTATCATATCTTTAACCCAAATGTGTTCGTCAAAAGCACTAGATGTTATGTTGCCTAATCTTACTATATGGTGAGTCAGTGTAGAAGATAATGGGACTTCTACGCAAGCTCTCATAAATTAGGTAGTCACATGACGACAATTTTACAACTTTAGAATGAGGTCTATTAATAGGGTGGTACTAATAACGGACTAGATCAGAGTTCTACAAACATACTAGTTCTGTGTTTGAAGTAACTGCACTCTGTCCCTATAGTACCTTACTCGTAACCAGGTAAACAACAATGAACAAAAAGACAGAAATTTGATTTTAAATGTAGTACAATAAAGGTATGAATACTTATATAGAATAGTACATGTTATGTAAACATCTGATTAGTTTCACAATGGATATAGTCCAATTTTTACTTAACAAAGCTAGTGCAACTACGAGCTGAAAAGCAAAAGTCTCCTGGCCAACAAAAATCGACATTCTACACCAAGAGGACTTGGTACAGTCAAACCACAAGTCATCAGTAAAATTAATTCGCCTATGTATTAAGCATATTATTTTGTCGTTAAGACTGCATTCTTTTTTCGAAGGTTCCTAGGGAGAAGGAAATTTCAACCACCAGGTAAGGCTGCTTGGATGAAATAGGGAAGTTATTTTAACGTAAGATCTTATTGATTAGAGAGTCCAATCACGCCCGGCTAAATATATTAGAGTATGGTTATTGGTCTGGTGATATACATAAGTTCAATAGTAGTGGTCGCAGTACTGAATCTCACTGCCTCATTGATGCGTTAATATGGGAAACACTTAAACCCGATCATCCAGGAGCATGGATGCGTCGGTTATATGTTATATTCGAAAAGAGGACATGGAGACATTGCTACAGCTAATATAGTTGTCTAAGCCCGTCGTTGAGGAACATTAGTCGTTGTGATTACAGTTAATGATGGATTATCATTATTAGGAGTTGGTCGTGCCATAAATTGCCATATGCTTGGATTCATTGAAAACTAAAAACGTAGAAATAATAGTACTAGCTTAAATTGTTTGGTGAATTGGTTGATTATGTTGATTTCAACGGGGCTATGAATAATTACTTCATTTTATTTTTAAGTACATTGAAATGTAGTACCTCAGCAAGGAAAACGATAATTTTCGTAGCTGGAAATCATGTTACATAAATTTCGTGAGTGACGTGTTAGTGGAAGTTGAAAAAGTTACAGATTTAATTGCATCGTTATGTTACTAAACAGAAGCAACTATATAGACCGGTAGTGTGAGATAGCAGTAAATATTGGTCAGGTCTTTTTACCACATTGAACATGCCCCGCTTTAAAAGAACGGTCATCAGATATTTAAGGGCTGATAACTGTGGATGAGTAACAATGCCATTTGACTGTGGCCAGAATACGCAGCTAACCAATTGTGATGAGTCGAAAATGTCGTTTTTCTATTAAGCCATCTTCAAACAGTGTCGATTAGTATTATTTTACCTTGGTTTATATTAGAGGAATGAAAAACCTGGGTTAAAAGGTTGAGTCTCTCAGGATAGTAAGTCATCAAATGTTGCCTGAGTAAAGCGGATGCGCTGATCCGGTCAACTATAGTGGGTTTAAACTAGAACTTGAGCAGTGATAAAAATCTCTCCATATTAATTACTCTTTGGTTTAGCCTACTATTTATAGTAACACCAAATCGAAAGCTTTAGTTTGTTTCAGTCTTTCAATTATAGTGTGGTATTATGTAAAGTCAAGAATTATCCCTTACTGATGCTATTTTGATTTTGACGTTTGATGCCCCATTCGTAGAGCAGTCATTGGTTTTCACAAGGACTCTGTCAGTAAGTGGGAGTTAGTGTGAACATAACTGTTTGATATACTTATTATAAAGTTGTGACTACATAATCTAACTCGGAATTTTACACTAGAAATGTGTGGATGAAAAAGATACTGAACAAATAAGACAATGAAAGGCATAGTTGTTGGTTTTCTTAACACTACTCTCTTGATGCACTTTCCTTTCTAATAAACAGCCTTCTTTATTCTAACTTTGACTTCCGTCCCATCATTTGAACCTACTCCACCTTGTTAAATATTATAAATCATTGTTCTATCTGTTCCACAACAAAATGTTAAGTATTGTTCACCGTTCATACACAAGTGCCTTGCTGCTCCTCTCTTTCTCATTTTTCAGAATCTTGCACTAAGGACACAGCTACAGAACTTCTGACCTCTGGGACAAACGCGATGCACGTGTTTTCTCAAGGTCATAGTTCACACCAAGTGCTCTACAGATCTACTTTTTAACAACTATTAACTTAATAAGTTGTATTGCATAAATACCTAATACTACCAGAATTCTAACACAGTCGTGCAAAGAAAGGGTAGGTAAGTAAGGCAGACAGAATTCCACTTTGGAAAATATTTTGTAGACTGTACTTGGTGTAACACTAAAGCATATACCTAATCAATGACGCTTTACGAACAGGAAGTTTAATCCTAACGCCCTTTGCATTTCTCAAGCTTTTGCTGTGTCCTTACGCAATAAAAGTACCATTTCTGACCTGAAGAATCTGTCCTGAACTTTAAGTTCTGCAGATTACCCAGGTAATACCCATAACCTGGAGACACAACACAGCAGAATGAATTGTAAACACAACATTTACTCCTTAAGAGTAGTCGAATTCTGAGATTCGCTGCCGGCTGAACTAGTCTAAGCGACCCCTCAGGAGACCTTTAGGAGGAAACTTGACATATTCTTAAGGACTAAGGAGAGTATCTTACCATAATTTACCAATTTCTTTTTCCTTCTTTTATCGTTAATATACCTAGGTTCCTGCCTCAAAGTATTGGTGATCTACTGCTACTAAACTCGGAAGCTCGTTAAGCGAAAGGCTTCTCTATTCCCTTCCTAAACAATTGAACTATTTAAATCTGCACGAATGTACTATTATTCACTTTTATTAATTTTATCAACTTAACAACCCTACTTCAAAAGCATACTGCGAGACAAAAATGTAGAATAATAATAATAATTTATTCTCAAATAAAAGTTCGTTACATGAGGCATGCCAGTTTACAGGCAAGATCAAATTGTTACAAATGATACAACTTCCACCGCAGCAAAGTACTCAACTGGGTTGATAATTTATAAGATATGAATGTAGATGGTCTTAGTCAACATCACAGTTGACGCGCTTCATGAAAGTTTCGTTGCGACGTGCTACTAATGGTGGGAGCTTCTAGAAATCGCAACCTTATATTTCCTTGGAATATCTGAGGCTTCAAGGATGGTGCAGGACGAGGTCACCCGTTCCGTATCACAGGAGGGCAAAAAAATGGTGCGAGAAAAAAAGAAAACAAGAAAGGACGAGAAGCAGAGAAGAAAATATTGTCTGCTCTTCGTGAACATATGTTCATGAAGAAATAGTTAAGGTATGACTACTCAGTCTCATTCACTTTTATTAAAGTATTTATTAAGCAGGAGCATTCTAATAATTTAAAGAAAATGAGTGTAGAAAAGGTGTGGGTGGATAATGAACTGACAAATGGAGGTGGTTTAGAAAGAAACTGAGAGTATTGGAATGTGTATAGTTATAAAATATCGTGCTAAAAACAGTGTTATAATACACAAATGGCTGTCTCCCTTTATTTGTCGACGCTATTGGAGCCTTTTTTAGATTTTATAGGGTCTTGAGTAGGCTTCGTTTTTAGCGAATTGCCTAGTTTGCTTGTAATATGATTACTGGGTAGGAAGTCAAATCAATTCAACGTTCCAATCACCATGTGATGAAGTATTTGCATGATAAATCAGCATCAATACCACTAGTTCGTGACATTCCACTAGACCATAAGGAGCCGTAATTTAACAAAATGTTCTGTCATACAGACATGGGTGGATTGCAGTTATCTCCCCGCCATCATGTTTGCTGGTCAGTAACGCCACTCTCCCTCCTTTTGTGATTTTAGGCTCTCTTACGTTTGTGGTAAGTAAGAATACTTACTTACGCCTGTTACTCCTAATAGAGCATAGGCCACCGACTAGCATTTTCCAACCCACTCTGTCCTGAGCCCTCTTTTCTAGTTCCATCCAATTCTTGTTCAATTTTCTCATGTCTATCTCCATTTCTCGGCGTAATGTGTTCTTTGGTCTTCCTCTCCTCCTTCGACCTTGAAGATTCCACATGAGGGCTTGTCTTGTGACGCAGTTCGGTGTTTTTCTCAATGTATGTCCTATCCACTTCCGGCGCTTCTTCCTGATTTCTTCCTCTAATAATAATATATTTCTGCATGAGCATGTACACGCCATTTTTACAGGCGTGATCTACAAATTACAACATTTGTTGGAGCATAGCATGCTTCTCAACTTATTAAGTTTATAGTTATTATAGAGTAGACTCGTAGAGCGCTTGCTAAATCATGAACTTGAGTTGACGCATACGTCAAGTTTGTTCCAGACGCCAGGAGTTCCATAGCTGTGCCTTCAGAGCAAGATTCTGAAGAACAAAATAAAAAAAGAGAAACAGCAGAGCAGCAAGGCACTTGAACATGGACTCCAAACTTTTCTTAACATTGCGTAGTAGAACAGAGAGAGGTATAATAAATTAGATTAAATTCATATTATCTCTTGTTAGAGTGAAATGAAGTCAGAGGCTCCATTTAAGAGAATGTAGTAATAAAGAACAATGAATTGTGATGTTTAACAAGTTGGAGTAAGCTTGTAGAATTATGGCCTACCATGATATTAGCACTGCTTTAATAGTAGACCTAATCCTAAAATTGTAGATTTGTCATGATGCAACTGCCCAATCTATAAGATCTTACGTGGAAGTTACTTCATCGTCTACACCAACTCATTGAATTGTAACAATTACCAATACGTGATAGACAACAAGCTTATGTTAGAGATAGAATATGTTTAATATGAATAAAAGATACAAGATAACATTCAGCAGGGACCACGCCTGCAAGGCCGAGCCATGCCATCCGATCAACTCGGACTAATTCAATTTATTCCTTATTCTCGCCTTCTCCATTGTTGAATATTTCCCAGCGTTAAATGTTGAATGTCTATTTTCCAATTTGTCTCGTGTTAGGGCTCAATGCCACTACACTACTCTCCCACCAGAATCAACGTGACGTTGGTTCGATACCAATTTGAGTGGGATTGTCGCGCGCCGGAGGTTACCAAGACTACTTAAAACCCTCCGGGTATTGATAAGCTGAAAGATAAATCAAAAAGAAGACAGCAGCATCTGGTCGGGAAACACATGTAATAATTTCAACACATCTGATTGCATGTTTAACGCGATTAAAATGAAAATTTAGGTAAATATTATTCGAGCTAAACAAAGTGGGATTATAATAATAATAATAAAATGACTCCGTGTAAGGATATTTTAATGAGTCGCCGTAATAATAATAATAGAAAGTAAGATGCGTGGTAGTATCCGTTGGTTAATAACTTAATTTATATGTAGTATTTTGTGTTTATAAATATTAAAAGCAATCCATATTGTAAAAATGCTAATATTGGTATTAGTTTTGGTTTAAATTATGAAATTAAATAACGTTTATGCCTTTAAGCTGTCCATATGAGTTGATTTCCAATTAGATCTGTATTAGTAGGCTAACTGAAAGAACAAAAGTGTTACCGTGGAGAAGAATTCCAACTAATGTTCCAGTTAGTTTGCTACGGTTTACTTATTTATGGGGAGATTTTCTCGCCCTCATTTTTACTTGACCATGATAGAATTTGGTGATACTACTAATACATATGAATGGTTATCAAAAAGAAAAGTTTTTTAATATGTGAAAAGTGATAATTATGTGGATTTCGGACAGACAGATAAGAGCGATTCGTTAAACATGAGTGTATTCGTAAGAGACATGCTCTAGACTCCATGTTCTGACTTGCCATAGACTATTTATTTATATTTATACCTACCGGCTGATGGTGCATACAAGTTATTTGCAAGTATGTAGTTTAGCATGGGGTGGAATACGATTTGATTGAGATATAGCGATTATAAGTTGTGTGTGATGAAGTGCCGCGAGTTGACTTTGGCTAAATAAGTCTTTACAAGATGATCAACAGTGAGTGATGCTCATGTGATTATCAGGAAGAACATAAGTTGTAACCGAGGGGAGTACACTCCCAACTCATGTCTATGATAATGACTTGAACCCTAGTCAGTGTTGGGGTAAATTCGACATTGATGTTTGCAATTTGCAGGAGATTTGCTCGACTGCTTATACTGATTATTTGCATGCATGATTGTGTCACTAATCCTCCAATTAGACTGACAAGGTCTTGAGATATTTACTGAATGAGCAACTGATAGAGAAACATACTGAGAATCATCTGTAATGGATGAAGATACCGAGAAAACAACACTATTTAATGATAATTACAAGTCAACTTGTTGACCGATTTTGTTAATAGTTTCGTCAATTTTATCGATCATATTACGTGATTGTCAAGATATGACAATGCTTTATGATGATATTCTGAAACCATTATGTTTAACTAATTATAATGTTGATTGAGGATAAGCCAGTGGAAAAAATAGGTATTATTGCTTTAGGTGATTCGAAATTATCAGAAATTTGTAGCGTTAAGGAAACCGAGCTGCCCAACTATATTACAAATTTCAATTCAAAAATATACGTCTAGTGTTAATTTTAATAATAGGCTCCGGAGATTTTATTTTAAATGTTTGTCGAACAACTACCTAAGAGTTTAGTTATCATACTAGTGCAGTTGATAGTACCCAAATTTGTAAATTTATTTTCTAAACTAAGTTCGTATTTTAGGCTGCTAATATGATAAACCAATTCATAAACCTATATACGTATAGCAACAACGACTGTGATGGGTTTATTGATAAATATTAGAGGCAATTGAGATTTTTAGATTTAAAAGACAAATATATAATGCAACGCACGTACGGGTCAGGTCAACATGAAGGTTGTTGAGGTGTATGACAATTTAAAAATAATAAACATGGCCAAAATGAAAAATATTTTTTTAAAAGTAGAGACGACTTATGGAATTTTAGTTAGGAATATGACGAGTTACAAACCTTACATAAGACGTTGCTGTAGTTAACCTAGTGATATGTGTGGCAAATGCAATTAATAGAATGTTGTAGTATAAAAGTATTAAATATTTCTACTAAGTCCTGGGAATGGCTTGTATGAAATATATACAACCAATCTAACAGAAGAAACCTATGTAACTTAAGAAGTACTTTAATCATAATAAATGAACCAGGAAAGGGAAAAAGTAAAACTCGCCTGGGTTGTTTTCGCTTCCAAGTAATGATGATTTGAATTGGACAGTAATTCGAATCTGGATTATACACGAGGTACTGTCGACTAAATTCTTGGATTAACCCAGCATTGAAAACTGGATTTGTGTAAGTTCAAAATAAATTTAAGCCAAATATGTAGCATTGCCTGACTAACAGTCTAAACGAGATCTAAGATTGCAGGAAATTTATAGTTCAAACTCACCGTAAATTTCTAGCACTTGCATCCTGTTTGGCCATGGAACTGAGCAATTGGAAACTAGGCAGGCAGTGGTCAGAATAAAAAAAGATATGACAGGATAGTGCATAGTTTAAGACAGAATGAGGAGTTACGTGAAGAAACAATATGAAGAATTAGATCCAGATAACAGTTTAGTCCTTGCTTACGTTGCTAGTCAATGTATATTTACGTTAATTACAGGTAATATTTACTAGAGCTTGATGTTTGAACAAGTTTATTTCGCTGTAGCATGTAAATGCTATGAAAGCTTGCTAATGAACCACTAAAGATAATAATTTATATAGATGACCTGTTTATATTATCGATTGAGCTAGTAGATTATGAGTACTAATCAATATAACGTTACGATAATACATATGAGCACTAGTCAGAGGACTATTAGGAAAATAGGTTTAAATAAGCAAAAATCGATCGAGAAAGTTGTAGTAGAAATACAGATTAACAATAATAGGTTGCGTTTCTTTAGTTGGGCTGACCAATGTAGAATTATGGCCTACCATGATATTAGCACTGCTTTAATAGTAGACCTAATCCTAAAATTGTAGATTTGTCATGATGCAACTGCCCAATCTATAAGATCTTACGTGGAAGTTACTTCATCGTCTACACCAACTCATTGAATTGTAACAATTACCAATACGTGATAGACAACAAGCTTATGTTAGAGATAGAATATGTTTAATATGAATAAAAGATACAAGATAACATTCAGCAGGGACCACGCCTGCAAGGCCGAGCCATGCCATCCGATCAACTCGGACTAATTCAATTTATTCCTTATTCTCGCCTTCTCCATTGTTGAATATTTCCCAGCGTTAAATGTTGAATGTCTATTTTCCAATTTGTCTCGTGTTAGGGCTCAATGCCACTACAAGCTCACATGAAGGAAGGGAAGTCAAGGTTGGTACATGGAAAGCTGTTTATTAGGAGTGAGTGTGCTCATAGAGGGTGAAGTGTTAGGAATACTAATAACTATATCTTTTGTTGTCTAATTTTTTCTTTTTTCGTTCATCCGATGCCAGTCACACAATCCTAGTGTAAATGTCCGAGTCAGTATGTTATAGGTTGTCTTAGTAGAATAGCCAATCCAGTATAAAATTAGAAACATGAGTCTGAGTGATGAACGTAGGAAGACAATCTATGTCACAGATTGATTGACTTATGCTCAATCATAAGGAACCTAATACATACAAAATGTTCTGCCCCACAAACACGGGTGGATTGAAGTCATCGCCCTCACCGTCAATGCTTGCTGGTCAGTAACTCCACCCTCCCTCATTTTGTCATGTTAGGCTCATTTAAGCTTATTTTTGGATATATGTCATGCCTCACACAATCTCTGTTTCACATCCTGTTGGAAAACACAATTTCTATAAGTACCATTTTACAAGCTTATCAGGCAGCTACAACTTATGGACTGTGGGTAAGGCATAGATGCCGTGTTTTAATTGAATATAGTATAAAGTATAGTTTGCCAATTAGAGTATAAGCATTATGAGGGGTGTAATGTAGGATAGTAGTTTATGAAAGCGGGCTGAATAGTATAGAAGTATATAGGTTGCAGATAAGGTAACGAGTGGAGGAATAATATTAATTTCTAGTTAACATAATGTGCAGAAGAGTAAAAAGCAAATAAGCAATAAACAAGGATAGACTCACACTAACTTGGTGCTGATGTTATTTTGTGTTGTCCTAACCAGTTGATGGGTAACAGGCTCCATAGATGCAGGTCAATTGCACGGTTCTCTTGACATTTTAGGGTGGTAATGAGTGTCTCTTAGCGACTGAGTTTAATTGAACAGTATCAGTATTTCCAGTGAGTTACCTGTCTACTTTAAGTGAAGAAATAGAGTGAAAAAAGTAACTAAAACAGCTGCAAAGTAGGAAAAATAAGGCAAACTGAACTTGGAGTCCATTTTGGTTTAGACATGTAGAGAGTCTATGATGTCTGAGTGGTGCGCAGATGTGTTCGTACATACTAGATCAGTACAAATGAGGGCTTGATCAAGCAGTCTTACAAACGTATGTAATTCATCTGCCATGCGTATTTCGGAGGGAAGACTGTTCCAAATTATTGCATACGTGATGAGGAAGAAGTTTTCCCGAGTTTTTTATCTGTATTTCGCAACTTTAACCGTAGATACTTTGTTTCGAAGTACGTATTCATGTGAATTTCGGGCAAGAACTATATTACATGTTGAATAAGTAATGTTTTTGAGTAGTTTGAAGTAGAGTATCAAATTGGACCTAAGCCTTCTCTTCCAAAGGGGTGCTATTCCTAAGATTCGGCATCGGGAACTGTAGTCAATGACCGATTCAGTCTTTAGTATTTTGCTGGTGAAGTCTCGTTGTATTCCTTCCACCTTTAGTATATCAGATAGGCGTAGATTGGAAAAGAAGAACGAGCAGTATTCAACGATAGGTCTTATACAAACTTTATCAAGAAGAATTTTAGATTCATTTTGATAGAAATTAAGGAGAATGAAGCCAAGCAATTCCCGCATTTTAGATGCTTTGGCTGAGATCTGTTCAGAGACATTAAGATGGTGTGAGTAGTTTACCCCTAGGTCAGTTGCTGATGCCAGTCTGAACAGTGTGTTGTTGTTAATTGTTAGTTTTATTTTGAGAGACGTGTCTCCTATACATGACCAGCCGCATTTCTCTCTGTTGAGCTCTAACCTCCAGAGTTTGTACCAGTCGTCTACCGTGTTGAGTTCATGTTGGATTGTTTGTATAGTACTACGAACATCGCAAGTGTTGGTTTTATAGATGACTTTTAAGTCATCGGCATAGAGGTAGATCCTGCCTGTTCTAAAGCACTTGCATACACTGTTGATGTAGATTATAAAGAGCAATGGACTTGAGACACTACCCTGCAGAACACCACTGGTTATTGGTCGAGATGCAGATGTTGTACAGTCAATCTTGGTTATTTGGTATCTGTTCGTAAGAAAAGACTTGATCAATTGCAAAAGGGGATTTATAATTCCAACTGACTTAAGTCTAAATAAAGCAAGAACAAATATTGATGCAGAATATTATGAATTCATAATATTTCGAGGTTTCTCGTCAGCTGCTTACAATCAAATCTGTGATAAAAATTTTACATTGAGATAGTGTAAAACAATTGGCATAAATAAATGTACATAACACTATCTCAATGTAAAATTTTTATCATAGATTTGGTTGTAAGCGGCTGACGAGAAACCTCGAAATATTATGAATTCATACTATTCTGCATCAATATTTGTTCTTGCTTTATTTAAATTCATGAAGGGAACTAACTGTATGACTTAAGTCTGTTGATTAGAAGATTATGAGGTACTTTATCGAAAGCTTTTTTAATATAGAAATATAGTATAAGCACTAGTTTCTTCTGGTCACGTATGCGAGTAACCTCGTTAAAGAAGTCTATCAGACATGTACTGCACGACCTTGTTCTAATGAAGCCGTGTTGTGACGGGTCTATTAGATTTTCCTCAAGTAGGTGATCAGATGATTTTTTATCACTTTTTCCATTATGCGTGATATAACTGTAGTGATATTTATGGGTCTGTAGTTTTTTACCAGGTTTCTCGGTCCGGATTTGTGTTTTGGAAGAACATACGTTACCTTCCAGGTTTCCGGATATGTACCTCTCTCTAAGGATAATGTGTATATTTTGAGTAATAGTGTCTGTATGTCCGGTCCTGACATTTTATAAAGGATTGAGGAGATGTCATTGGCAACAGAACTCGCATTTGGCTTAAGGGTTTTAATGGCGGTATGTATACTCCTAATGTCGATGTTTATGGTACTAAGGTCATTTTTGCAGGTTCACTTTGCGTTGATATCTGCGGCATGAGATGTATTCCGATTGTGGGCAAACCATTCACTTAATAGTTCACATATGATTGTTTGGTCATTTCACGTCACTCTATCGTGCAGTTGGAAGTGAATGTTGTGATCTTCGTTCTTTCTTATGCGTTTTGCGAGAAGACGACATAAGGCATGGGTTCTAGATGCAGCAGTGAGCGCAGTATGTTCCTCTGCCTGTTTATGCTTATTGTGTTGACGTTGTACTCCGTCAAGTACAAAGTATATCTGGTGCAGGGCACTGAAGTCTTTTGATATATAGTACGTCCTTTTCAGTTTACGCAGTTTAAACGTAGTCTTTCGGTTTCTGTAGGGAGTAATTGTCTTAAAAGCAATTTTAAAGGGTATAGTAGTGTCTAGTGCAGATTTGATGGTGGTATTGAATATTTCTAATGTTTCTAAGAGGTTATCACTGGTAAAGAAACTGCTCCAGTCAGAGTGCTTTGTTAGAAATCGAAAGTTTTCTCAGTCAGCGTTTGCATAGTCTCTATATTGGAAACGTGTATTTAATGTTTTTAGTTTGTTACACATGGCAAGAATCGGAAGGGTGCAGAGGACTATTTTGTGGTCGCTGTTGTGAAACTTTTCGCCAACCACTATTGATGTTGGTGCGACATTATGACAGAATATCAAGTCAAGAATGTTGTGATTTCGTGTAGCTAGGTGTACATGTTGTTGCCAACCGTGTATGTCTAAGGACCTAAGTATGCTTTCAAAGCACAATGGGCCAGAATGTGTCGTCCAATTGATGGTGGGAAGGTTAAAATCACCACATACTAGGATCTGATTTGTTCTCTCCCAAAGTAGGTTGTTGCTAATAGTGTCCGGCCAACGGATCCAAAGTATTTTGTGTAGACAACTGTTAATAAACACCTGTATCTTTTGGATGATGGATTTCGTAGTTTTCTAGGTTTCCACCCCATACAGTAGAACTGTCTTGACATTTGTATTAAAGATTCTGACTTTGGTGTTGGTTGCTAATTGTTTTGAATTCCAGATGTTCTTCAGTTGTAAATATGCTGGTCCTGCTTTGCCGACCCGTGCCTTCACATCTGCATCAGATCCACCGTGTTCATCGATGATACTGCCCAAATATGTAAAGGTTTTTACATCTTCCAAAGCTTCTCCGTCAATTGTGATTGGATTGGTGCATGCTGTGTTGTACCGGAGAATCTTGCTTATTTATTTGTGTATATTGAGACATACTGGTCGTCTTCTCCTGCATTTTTTGCGTGTGCGACAAAAGAGCCAGATCATCTGCGAAGTGTAGATCGTCCAGCTGCATCCTGGCCGTCCACTGTATCCCGTGCTTCCCTTCAGATGTCGACGTCTTCATGATCCAGTCGATCACCAGGAGAAAGAGAAAGGATGAGAGTAAGCAACCTTACCTGACACCGGTCTTTACTTCGAAGGAGTTTGTCAACTGTCCTCCATGAACGATTTTGCAGCTTAATCCATCATAATCAACATCATACGGAATTCCTATCATCTCAAGCACGCCGTAGTGTCGAAGAAGCTTCCATAGTGTTATTCTGTCCACGCTGTCAAATGCTTCTTCATAGTCAATGAAGTTGATGAAGAGTAATAAATGCCATTCAATTGATTGTTCCACAACGATCCGTAGAGTTGCGATTTGGTATGTGCACGATCTATCCTTACGGAATCCTGCCTGTTGGTCTCGAAGTTGAGTGTCTACGGAGTCCTTCATTCTGTTTAACAATACCCTGTTGAAGACTTTTCCTGGTATTGAGAGAAGAGTGATTCCCCTCTAGTTGTCACAGTTGCTGAGATCGCCTTTCTTTGGTATTTTGACTAGAAGTCCTTCTTTCCAGTCGTTTGGTACCTGTTCCTCATCCCAAATCTTGCTGAAGAGAATGTGGAGTACCCTTGCAGTTACCGCTACTTCTGCTTTCAGTGCCTCTGCTGGAATGTTGTCTGGTCCTGCTGCTTTGCCACTCTTAATTTGTCTGATAGCCATGCTGATTTCTTCAATTGTTGGTGCGCCAACATCGATCGGGATGTCCGTGATTGCTGCTTCGATGTTGGGTGGGTTCAGTGGGGCTGGTCGATTCAGTTCTTTAGAATGTTCTACCCACCTGTTTCGTTGTCCTTCAATGATGGTGATTATCTTGCCTTCCTTGTTTTTCACTGGTCGTTCTGGTTTACGGTGATTTGCAGAAAGTTTCTTTGTTGTGTCATATAGTTGTCTCATGTTTCCTTCTCTGGCAGCCTTTTCCGCCGTCATTGCTAAATCTTCACATATTTACGCTTGTCAGTTCTGATGCTCCTCTTCACTTGCTTGTTTACTTCTGTGTATTCAGCTTGTGCCTTGACTTTTTTTGCTCTTGTCCGGCTGGTACTGATCGCTGCCTTCTTGCTCCTCCTTTCTTGAATCTTATCTAGTGTATTAACCGTGATCCAATCCTTGTGATGGTGCTTCTTTTAACCCGGAACCTCATGACATGTTGAAGTGATTGCCCCCTTTATCTCTTTCCAGTTGCTCTCCATAGTAGTTCCTTCTCCATTGAGTAGATCATGAAAGGCCTGGAACTTGTTGCTGAGGGTTATCTTGAATTTATTGAGTTTGTCATTATCCCGAAGAAGAGTCGTATTAAATTTTTGTGATATTGTCCACCACGTTCTCCAGTGCCACCTAAGTTTCAATTTCATCTTGGCGGCCAGCAAGTGATGATCTGATGCTATATCAGCTCCCCTCTTAGTTCTCACGTCCTCCATCGTCCTCCTGAACTTTTTGTTGATGCAGATATGGTCGATTTGGTTCTGTGTGGTGTGATCCGGTGAAGTCCATGTGGTTTTGTGAATGCGTTTATGTGGGAATATAGTGCCGCCCACAACCAGTTTATTGAAGGCACATAGATTTGCGAATCTCTCACCATTTTCGTTCCTTTCTCCGAGTCCGTGTCGTCCCATGATCTCTTCATATCCGGTGTTGTCAATTCCAACCTTGGCATTAAGGTCTCTCATCAGAATGTTTAGGTCCTTTGTTGGGCACTTCTCGACGATTGGCTGCAGCCTATTGTAGAATTGATCTTTAGCGTCTTCATTGTAGTCGTTGGTAGGCGCGTTGCATTGGATGACGTTCATTGTAATCCCCGTTTTCTTTGTTTTGAAGGAGGCTTTGATGATCCTTGGTCCATGAGATTCCCATCCTATAAGTGCATTTTGTGCTTGTTTGGACAGCATCAATGCAACTCCTTGTGTATGTGGAGCATTTTCTTGTTCATGTCCGGAGTATAACAGCATCTCCCCTGAAGCTAGTCGTTGTTGTCCAACTTGCGTCCAATGTGTTTCACTGATGCCAAGCTCCTCTAGGTTGTATCTCCTCATTTCTCCAGCAATTTAAAAGACTCTCCCAGTCTACCACATTGTACGAGCATTCCAGGTAACATTTTTAGGGTAAGAAAAATAAAACATTGAGCAACTCACAAGACTTTATGACCAATTTTGAGCTTCGTATAATCGGCCTTAGTAGGTCAGCATCCATATGATTTCTGAGTTATCTGTCTACTTGCAATAGAAAAAAAAAGACATGACACTTAGGAAGAAATATGCATATTTAACCAGTAGAGAGATTTGGTAACTGAAAGTGTGGGTTAGGGGCATTAGGCCTTGATTAGTGGACAATGAATAATAGGAAACGGCAAACCATATGTCCTGTAATTTGGTTGTATTCATATTAGTAATAGTCGGGCTCGTTATAATCTTGTTCAGTTTAGATATTAGGCGGTCCATAATGAAGTGTTTGATTGGTGGGCGGGAGTTCAAGGAAAGATTGAAACTCGTTAAAGTCTAGAAACAGGGTTATTAGACTTTTGAATCTGGTAAATGTGTCACAGTTACGGATAGGCAATGACAACCTGTTCCACAATAAACTATACCGCACTGTAAAAAACTTACAACGCACTTGTTTTTGGTGTTTTACGGTGTGTAGTGTATATGCGTTGTTTCTTAGTCTATAGGCTGGGTAGTGAATCATAGTTGGACAGGAGGTTAGAAATGAGAGTCCACACAGCGCTTTGTAGAGAAATATTAAATTATTCTTTAGCCTACGGCGCCATAAGGGTTCTAAAGAGAGGTGCTTACATCTATCTGTGTAGTCGGCATTCGAGTTACTTCCCAGCAGTTGCCTGTAAAAATGGCGTGTATCTAACCTTTCAGGAATATATTATTTATACAAATAAATAAATTTATTTATTTATCAGCCTAGACCAGAATTACTTTGTGGCCAAGCTATTATTTTCCCGTAAGGAAGACCAAGCAAACAATTTTACTGTAAAGAATTGTGTTTTGCTCTGAGTAGAAGAATGCGCAACTGGTAGGTTACATCCAAGCTACCGTAATACCCGACTTGACTCAACCACTTAATCAATCAGCATCGTTACCTTGAAAGGTGTAACGCCTAATAACCGATGTCCTGAGACAGAGATAATCCCAGCGTGTTGGGCAAGCTAGATGGAGTTCGGCATTAGCGCAGTGAATTTACAGCACCCATTCACTAGAATAAGTGTGTACCAGATTCTGAGTAAATTATCAACTCTGAATTTGAGACGATTTATGCGGTTGACGATGGGCTGTAAAGTAACAGAACTAAAATTGCTCAACCCAATAAACTTGATCAGAAAACTGAAGTGGAAGCCAAAATATATTTATCTAAAAATGCGAATAAATTGGATATATTGTCTTAAAATCTTTGCATTCAAAAACCCTGAATAATTAGATTTTGCAATAAAGGTTCAATTCGGAAAATTCGAGTTTATTGTTATTTATTTGTCTCCTCGATAAACATGGTGATTTACCACAATCCTTTGTAACTAATAACGTTTTTGGAAATGTAGAGTACCTATTGTATAGACGGTGAACGATGGAAAACCACTTGGCTGTAGGTGTAAATCTTCTCACGAAGATTGTTTATGTATGTTAGAAAACACAATTATCAACAACAGTAGAGTAACTAATCATCAGTATCATTATCGATATTGCCATCCACATGCGTTAATTAGTTCAGCAAAAGCTGGATGCATTATTGTGGTGTACACATGAACCAGGGATTTTTTCGTTTTTGATGTCTGCCTTCTTCGAATTCCAAATACAGCACGTTCGTTTGTGATAATCTGGTTCTCCTCGATCTAAATTGCGTCATTTTGAGTACTCTTAGTTCGTATAACAATTCAAATACTTCTAATTATTACATTGACGTCTCGATGGAGCTTCCGATGGGACAGTTGGACATACATTCAAATTTTGGTGCTTTTGAAAACTATGTGGAAAGGTTCAAAATCCTGACTATGACTAAGAAAGATGTTGAGGATTTTAATACTGTGGCCCATTTCCTTACATTCACCGGAAAAGAAGCCTACAGCATATTGAAACCTTTGGTAGTTCCAGAAACGTTTAATTCACTTCCGTATGCAACTTTCAAGGGAATAATATTAAACGATGTAAAGTGTACAAATTCCGAATTCAGTAAAGGAGAACATTTTCAAAACATCATTCGTCAAGACATCAAGAATTTCACTACATTACCACGCCATCCCAATCCGATGAGTACTCAAGGTTATTCAGATGACAATTCATTGGCGGGTTTGCGATGCAGGTCACGGAGGTGAGCACATACTTGACATATGTTTGTCCTATAACAAATTTAACTCATGTAGCTCATGTGTATTTCGCAATGCTAAATGCTGTAAATGTGGTAAAATTTGATGCATACAGGCAGTTTGTAATGCCACCGTTCATTTCGCCGCAAGTTGTGCTAAACTTTGTAATCCCGATTCTATTAAGTTGAATGTCTCAAATAATACTCTGATTAAATTTATGATATTTTCTTACGAGATATGCGTCATTCCCATGATTCATGTATTTCTAATGAAATTTACAGATATATGGAGGATATATCAAGTGCACCAAACTCTGATCAGAACTCTGATGTTATTTTATGAGATGTGGTTTGTCTTAATGATTCAGTAATTTCTCGTGAAATTTTAATTAAATGTGAGGAACAAGTTCCAAATGCATTAAAATCTGATTACAGTCGTTATTGAGATTATTATTACGTAAGCTCGGAGTTTCGGAACACCAAAAGTTCTGTAATTTTATCCTTCCAAAAAAGCCAACAGACACAACCTTCACAGAAACAGTTGAGTGCCTGACACGCATATTTGGTGAACGATCCTCAGTTTTTCATACTAGATTCCAGTGTCTTCAGCTTGCAAAACAACCTCATGACGATTATATGACATATGCAAGCATTGTGAACCGAGAATACGAACGGTTCCGTTTACAAGAAATATCATCAAATCAATTCAAATGCCTTATTTTCATATGTGCGTTACAATCTGCAGCAGATGCAGATATCAGAACACGTATTTTAACGCGAATTGAACAAGATCCTAATATTAGTCTGCAATTAGTATCTGAAGAATGCCAAAGAATGGTTAATCTGAAGCATGACACCAGTCTAGTAGAAAATAACAATGAACACGTGGAAGTTAAATGGAAACAAGGATCAGTACTCTCAGAAAATTCCAAAGCAAACGAAACCCAAACTGTGTTGTTGGCGGTGTGGTAAGCGTCATTCTCATAATGTTTGCTATTTTAAAAAAAAAGTTTGTTTTCGATGTGGTGAATACGGTCATGCTCAAGTATGTTGTAAAAGGAGACAAAGATTGTCGACCATCAGAGTAAGGCTCGTAAAGGAAATAAGATGCAGACACCAAAAGAAATCCCACATAATTCGAGTGTCATTCTAACCACAAAAAACTGCTTATTTCTCATCTAAAAGGAAATATGTAACTCTGTTTTTCAATGGTAAACCTATTAAACTGCAAGTTGATACGGGGTCCGACATAACATTAATTTCTAGAAAGACGTGGATAAACTTTGGTCGACTTCGATATCATCCTACATTTTACGACGGTAAGAGTGCAACAGGAACTAGTATTACTCTTCTTGGTGAAATGCAGCTACCTCTCACATTAGGTGACAAGACTATGACTGGGAAATGTTATATGTCTGGGAATTGTCATACCAACTTACTAGGCATTGAATGGATAGATAAACTTGGTTTATGGGATTTGCCGTTGAGCACTGTTTGCAATATGATTAATTCACCAGTACCTAAATCGTTGTCAAGGTTAATTGCTAATAACCGCAAGTTAGAGGAAGATAGCGTGGTTGCTTCTATATCAATTGAACCGGAAATAAAACGAGTGTTCTGTGATGCTATCAGAATCCTTCCAGTAACGGCGGAAGCGGGTAAAGAAGCTACGGCTAGTGACCCTCTACTTAAAAGAATAAAAGGAGCTGTTTTAAAGGGTTGGAAAGAGGATAAGGCTGATCGGGAGTTTCACCAATTTTTTCTGAGACGTGAGTCTATATCGATTTATGATAATTGTTTGATGTTTGGCGATCGTGTTGTTATTCCTAAATCTCTTCAGTTTTTGTGCTTAGACAGTTTCACATTGGTCATCCGGGAATGAACAGAATGAAAGCAGTTATGCGTAGTTATGTCTATTGGCCATTCATGGATAAGGTTGTGGAAGAACACGTATTGAGATGTCGTCGATGTGCCGAAGGTGCAAAAGATCCACCGAAAGTAGAATCCCAGCCATGGCCAGAAAAGAAAAAGCCTTGGGTTCGACTACACGTCGACTATGCTGGACCAATAAATGGACAGTATTTTTTGGTGGTGGTAGATTCATACTCAAAATGGCCTGAAATTTATGTTGTGCGAAGACCGTCTACGTCTGTAACACTGTTACATCTCAGACAACTATTTGGTAGGTTTGGGACACCTAATGTTTGGTTTCAGATAACGGGACTCAGTTCACGTCGTCAGAGTTTGCGGAGTTCTGTAAACGAAATGGAATCGAACACATTAGAACTCCACCGTATCACGCTCAGTCGAATGGGCAAGCAGAAAAATTTGTTGATATTTTGAAGCGAGCTCTCTTAAAGATGGGAGGAGAAGATAATGTAGAAGAGGCTCTGCAACAGTTTCTAATTTCTTATAGAATCACACTGAGTTCAAACTGTCAAGACGGGAAATCACCAGCCGAAATAATGTTTAGCCGACCAATTAGAACATTTTTGAATGTTTTGAATCTGAAAGACCGAGTGTATGGACTACAAAAAAATAAGGAAGGGAATTATTCGAAGATTCGAGAATTTAAAGTAGGTGACTTAGTTTATGCACGTGATTTCGGCCTGGATATTTGGATGTAGTAAAAAAAGACGTGGGACAGTATTGTATGAAGTTACGGTTGACAATACACTAATTATCAGACATATCAATCAACTGAGAGACAGAAGAAATGTTTATGAGTCGCCTAAAGTCAAACCTTTACCAATCGAAGTATTATGTGATACTTTTAATATCCCACCTCCACCACACGTTGAAATGAAAAAAAATGAACTGAAATCAGATGCCAGTCGAAAATCATCAGGGTAACGAAAACAAACGAGATTTTTTCAAATAGACCCGAAAGCGAAGTCATACGATCAAACTTCGTGAGGGAGGTGTTGTGTGGGAGGGAACGATCGTGATTGGTTGTCTGCTTACTCGGACATGTAGACAGTCTGACAGGTGTCAGATAAGTTATATATTCTCCTACCCTTATTATTGTGACACTCACTCATTCTTATTTACATTATTATTGATTGTTCATTGTTGTGGATTGTGTCGGGTTTTGGGTGTGAAAATATATTACGTTCTGGTCAGGCTGATTACGTGTTCTTGATCTGAGTTGTGTTGAAGTCCTGTAGGATAGACACTGGGAGGGATCTAGTGTAGATAATCGTTAAGCGTTACAACATCAGACAAAGTAATACCGAGCGTTATAACAATCGACGACGGATCGTTATAACACATACAATGAATCTAGGGAGAATACATACATGTGATTACATAAACTTACACTTCATTTTAAGCTGTGGAGGTCGTGGTATTTGTCTGCCTGATGTCGAATTCAAAATACAGTACGTTTGTTCTTAATCAAGTTTTCTTTGATCTGAATTGCGTTACTTTGGGGATTGCTAGTTTGTATAATAGTTGAATAGAATATATTTCTGCGATGGCAGGTACACGACATTTTTACAGGCATGATCTATAAATTACGACATTTATTGTTTCACAGTACCCATGTTAGATGAATATAGTCTATAAAAGTGAATATCAGTTCATTCCTTCAGATGTACTGAGTAACCTTCAAAATATTCCCTAAAATGACATCGCATCCACGTTACACACCAGATCCAATGCCAGCGTAATTATGTTAGTATTTTGGTCATGCTACATATTTATGCAATGCAACTTTTTAAGTTTATAGATGTTAGAAAGAATATAGCTCATATACTTCTAGTTATCACATGGAATCATTAAAGGATACATCAAAATGGAAAACGACAGGCTAAATTTCAACTGTGTTATGAATCACGGACGTCAACTTATCCTCATTTATGTGATTATTATCATCTGGTTTCCTTTGTTTTACTCGATCACTTTGCATAGTGGCTAACATTTTCCGTGCCGGATTTGGATGTTTTTATCTATCTGAAAAGTAAGGTAAAGTGGTCCCTACATTTCACTAACAATTTTGTTTTTCAAGTAGTTTCAACTATTCAGTAACCTGACGCATTTTATTCTGACTACACAGGGTCGTAAGAGTTGCTGAATGGCTGAAGTGACTGGTCACTAGCCAAATGAATTAGGTTATCTGTTCGGCAAGGTTAGTGTCTTTATTGATAAATAACTAATTTTGTGTCGGTTATCATATTTCTTTTTTGGTGTACTTTAGATTTCAGTGTACAATTCTGCTGGAAGACTTTGTGAGCTGTAGAGCGCAAAGGCTATAGTGGTTTGGGTACTTTTGTTGAGTTCATGTTCACAACTTTTACGATTAGAACTGTACGGAACCCATCAGTCATTTTTTCGATTTACCGATCGGAAAGCATTAGTACCTAGCTTTTCACTAGGAGTTACCAAAGATCTGAAACCCACCAGCATGGACGTCCACACCCAACTGATAATACTAAACATCTTTTACGTTTTACTAAATTAGATTCTGTTCGCACTGCGGAAATTTTTGGTTTGATAAAGAGCTATCCGTATTGAATACTTATTGTGGATTCCCGTCTAGGTCAGGAAAATATATATTCTACGATCAATACGAATCCCACCCCATTGGCTTTCGTAGTCTTCAGATGCTTCGCGTTGTTAAACATAGCTGATTTGGTGACATTTTCCTTAGCGACAGGTTAAACGTGAGCGATATACGAAGTCATAAAATGATTTCTGTTTACGGTTACGCTTCGTTGATGTTATCATTGCCCCTGGAAATTTGGTTACATTTAACTCCGTTGTTGTGGCAGTCATTGGTTGTCTTCGAGAAAGATATTGGTTTGCAAGGAGTGAAAAATGATTTTAGACACTATGTTGAATTAAAACAATATCGATGAGTGCGTATAAAGGTTATTTGTTTAGCCTTGTGCACACACATGGTACGTGTGTCATGATGTTGGCTTCAGGCAGCTTAGACATGATGTCTTTTGATGCATGTGTCCGGTATGTTTAACATGATTTCATTTATGAATCGTCGTATTCTTTAAAGCACCCTTGAAATAACGTAATCCAGGCAATTATTTGTGTTATTCATCTGTTCTCGAATTTCTGCTAGGTTAGGACTGATAAAATACTTAGGCGGATTAAAAGTGCTCACTTCAACTCGCAAATTTCTTGTATAATCCTCTTGACTGCAGTGACCATTTAATTTGGAAATCACGACCTATACTAGGAAGAGATGTGAGAATATAGTGAGTAATCATGAAAACGACAATTGAGATAACAGACGAAAAACAGTTTTACAGATCTAATATTCGAATATATGTAGAATAGAATAAAAATTGACACGTTGAAGGAATCTTGGTGCAAAGTAGTCTAAAACTGTTTATAATTAAGATCTAACAATGAAAATGTGTAAGGTGTAGGTGGTACATACACAAACTGAATGCCTGAGTTGAATAAAATTGGGGGATGTAGAGGCACGTCGTGTTAACGGGAACTGGTGCCCACTATAGTTGATTTGATGCTATATAATCAAGGCGCATAAAGCAGTATTTTAGGTAAACGTACCGACTAAAAACTGTAATATACTCATCCAGAGAGTGTGTAAATTATGGCATTTGGGATACACTTACTTATCACAAATGATTATATATGTTTTGAAAGTGCCAGAATAAGGTCCTGTCATGTGGCCAAAATAGGTACATAGTAATATGTATATGATCATATATGATTTAAATTTGCTGAACTGAGATCCTATTAGAGAGTCAAGACTATACCTTGTATAGTTAGATGATTCTATGAAGATTTACATTCGACAATTTAAAAACAGAATAATCCGTTCAACTGTAAATGAAGCCTGAAAAGAAAATCACACGTCTCGGTCAGCGATTAACGTCATTTCTATTGCATGCTCCCCGCAATTTGTGCAGCATCGCTCTCTCTCTCAAATAAGATATGCATTCAAAACAAAAACTCCAAACGTATGGGCGATAGCCACTAAAACAGAATTTGTAAGCAGAATTCTTCTAACAGGGCATACCAATTTTCACGTTTCTCTGTGACGACAGAGTAATGCAGGTGTGTTAAAAACCAACGTAATCTTTTTTTATTGTATCACTCAAACTGTTTTTATTCCAAACACCAATACTATTTTGTAAACAATAACCCAGTCCGATAAAGATTGCTGGAGTTATGTTCAAACTATAGGGCATGTTGTTTTTCAGAAACATCGTGTTCTATAAGGAACCTCCTTCAACTAAAAGTGATAACAATATATACTCTCAGATAAAAATGATGTATGAGGCATGCCAGTTTACAGGCAGGATCAAATTTTTAAAATGCAATAGGCCTTACTTTATTAAGTTACACATTTAGATTATTATGTTATAGGACACGCTGGTTATATAAACAGAGAATAAGTTTTCATATTTTTAGAATATTAATTTTGATGACTCTAATGTACAATATGTGAATAGGCGTACATTGTGGAGGTTGCGTTGAAGCAAGCGATTGGTGGTGATGAGTGAGTGGAAGTCATCCAAAGATATCAACGTGAACTTATTATTTTGTGCTTCTTGACAGTGACCCTAGATAAGTTTAAGAGGCATTAGTGATGGCGCAGGACGAAGTTATACTTTTCATTTATGTTTTTGGCAGTATACCACAAAGGTTCTGGGAAAGTGAGAAGGGAAAAAGGAGAAGCAGGAAGTAAAGTGTTCATGAATAGTGAGTTTTTGTCATTTGTAATGGATTAATTGATGTATGACCACCTAAACTTATTCTCTTTTATCAGGCCGATTTATAAGCAGGCATACTTTGTCAAGTTTAAGAAAACAAGCCACAGTATGGCGTTAAAGAATAAAGTAATGTAAAAATGGAAGGGATTTAAAAGAGGCGGAAGTTTAGAATTATGTTTGTTTATAGAACTAAGTGGGGGTCACACAGTGTTTGGATAATTCACTGCAGTGTTTGCTTTCATACCCCACTAAGCTTCCTGATTTTTCCAAACTATATTTATGTTGTTTTAATTGATATTTGGTTATGGTGGCCGCGCTATTTGTTTGTTCGCCTTTTTTAATGGGTTGACTGAAATTGTGACCAAGTGATTATGAATTCAAGCACTCTTCCAGAATTGAGAACACTCCGTGTTGTAACGCAGTAACATACCTTTCGAGCAGTCTATACGTGACCTATGCAAAGATGGTAAGATAACACTTATACCAACAGGAACATCTGTTTGCTGCACTTGATAATTCTCTTATGTTTTGTCAATTTGTCTACTTAATGTAACATTTTATTTCTGAGTGAAAAAATATTTTTCGAATAACTGGGTGGCAATATTTGTTTAGGTAACAATTTAAATTTGCCGAATTTCCTTGTTTTAGTTTCGACTTTATGATAGCGCGAACCTAAACAATGGTTCTGTGGTGAACGAACAAGCAGATAGGAAAGACCGGTTTATTGTTTAATGCAAAATACAGAGTGCTTTCGCAAAATATGAAAACCAGACATCATATAGATAATTTGCACATCTTTCATCTCACCTTCTTTTACATGCTTATTGATTCCTTCAATTCCTCTGACACTACTATTAATTTCTGTCTTTTTCCTCTTTTCTTCGAATAAAACTTTCATTCTTCAACAAGCGTGCATTCCACTTCCGACTGGCGATACATACTAATTATATTTGTCAACATAAGTAACACACCACAATCTGTCATTCCAAGCTGGGGATACATTAGTTTATATATATATATAGTTATTTCGATCTGTCCATTTGTTTCCGCTCTAAAGAAGTGACTTTGTCGAGTCACCAAAAATTATAAATTTCATTTTTCGACTCATAATGACGTTATAAATATATTATTCCAGGTTCATATGGAAAGAAAAGTATTCAATTGAGCATTAAAAATTTCTCGCAGCTTTAGAGAGGTGTTCATTAGACAGTTAGTTTAAACTTAACCTACCGATATGTCATGACATGAGCGTTCCTATCCTATGAGAAACAAACAACCTACATCCTTTAAGAAAATCCCCTCCCAATAATCTCCTCGGAGCACGATCCAGGAGCTTGAACGCCATATCAAACCACATTATAGATACAATCAAGGAAAACGCAAATCTTCACTTTATACGAGAACGGACTGCCATCACTACCCTGGAACCGTTTCTAACACTTTAAAATGCACCCACGACCCCACCTCGAAACATGCGACATTGCTGCACTGTATCTCTTCAAAATCGACACAAATCCCTTGGACAGAACACAGAGACGGGCAAATGGGCGAGTGATGAAACTGAGAGACAAATCCTACAGAGATAGACTAGAACACTTGGGGTTATTAACTCCGAGTCATCGGAGAACAAGAGGTGAACTGATAATGACAAAAAGCATACAGTTTCAGTTCAGTTTGGAAAGGACAGGAGGCTTGATGGCCTGTGTTAGTCCTGGCAATTGTGTTCTCTCAGTTG
Source organism: Schistosoma spindalis (assembly GCA_946903255.1). Classification (NCBI taxonomy): domain Eukaryota; kingdom Metazoa; phylum Platyhelminthes; class Trematoda; order Strigeidida; family Schistosomatidae; genus Schistosoma; species Schistosoma spindalis. The sequence continues at coordinate 4,958,105 of OX336417.1, read as the reverse complement.
ATCCAACTTTCTTTTGAAAGAATCTACGGATGGAGCTTCAACCACGTGTTGAGGTAATGAATTCCACTCGTTGATGATTCGGTGGGAAAGTCGATAATCAGCTGACAAGTAATTTGTTCTGGGCTTGTGAACTTTTTTGGAGTGTCCTCGTAAATTCTCTGTTTCGGAAGACAGGAAAAATGAGGGCATATCAGGTGCAAATTTATCACTAAGCAATTTGAAGACTGTAATCAAGTCGCCTCTAGTTCTACGATATGACAAAGGGAATAGGTTTAGCTTGGCCAGTCGAGCATCATACGGAAGCTTCGCTATTCCATGAATCAGCTTCGTTGCTGTTCTCTGGACCTTTTCCAAAAGCTCACTGTCTTTTTTTAAGCAGGGGCTAGCCGCTTGTATGCAGTACTCAAGTTTGGGACGCACGAACACTGTATACAAAAAATATTTTAGCGTCGACATGAATAAAAGCCCTATGTATTGACCATAAAGTTCTAAAAGCTTTGGCGGCTGTTGCACGGCAGTGTGCAGTAGTCTTCAGATCTTGGCTAACGATGACTCCTAAGTCATTATGTGTCTGGACAACAGGTAGCTCAGTGTTATTCATCGTGTATGTATCTGAACCTTGATGACCGATATGCATCACAACACACTTGGAAGTATTTATCGGCAGCTGCCATGTATGAGACCATTCGGATAATTTCTTCAGGTCATTTTGGAGTTCTAAGCTATCACCATTGCATCGTATCGTCCTCCATATCTTGACATCGTCAGCATATAGCAAGACCGATGATGATAGTAAGCGAGGAAGGTCATTTACATACAAGAGGAATAGCACTGGCCCCAAAACTGTACCCTGGGGCACTCCACTAAGCACAGTTTCCCAGCTAGATAATTTTGAGTTTACCCGTACTCTTTGTTGGCGCCCAACAAGGAAGTCTTCTATCCACGTCAATAGATTGCCTCCAATTCCGACATTTTTTAGCTTATATAACAGCCGGTTGTGCGGAACCTTGTCAAAAGCTTTGCTGAAATCAATGTAAGCCACGTTTACAGGTAACTTTTGGTCCTTAGAAGCGCACCAGCTTTCTCGAGTGACTAATAAGTTAGTGAGACAAGAATAACCTATTCTGAAACCGTGCTGTTTCTCCGAGAGGATTCGGTTTACATCGAGGTATTTAAACAGCTCTTTCCGAATAATATTTTCTAAGATTTTTACAACCACACTAGTTAGGCTAACGGGTCGGTAATTCTCAGGTTTATGTTTCGTACCTGTTTTGAAGACAGGACTTACTATGGCGTTCTTCCAGTCTTTTGGTAAACGACCCTGCGTGACGGATAGCTTAAAGCATATACTTAAAGGGTTCGCAACGAAGTTAGATAACTCCTTTAGTAGCCTAGGATGCAATTCATCGGGCCCCACGGATTTACCTATGTCAAGCTTATTTAGCAGATCAAAGACATCGAGTTCATTAATGGTCACGGTATCCAGTGTATGTGTAGGGGGGTTTGTATGCGCCGACGGGAAGGGTGCTTCTATGGTATATACGTTGCTAAAGTAGTTTGAGAACACTTGAGCCTTACCAAAGTCATCTTCCACTAATGATGCGGCAGTACTGTCTCCCCATAGTGCAGGGATAATTCCTCTTCTTTTTGTCCTTTGGTTTATATAGGAATGCAGGCGTTTAGGACATTCTATGGATTCCTTAACAATTTTTTCTTCGTACAGTTTTCTAGACTTACGGAGGGTCGAGGCACAGGTATTCCTAGCTTTTCGGTACTGAGATTTTGTCTCATCAGACCCCAGTAACCTAAATCTATCCCACATTTTTCTTCTCTTACGGAGAAGGATGCGGACCTCCTTATTGAACCATGGTGGGGAGTTTCTCGGCCCCCTTGGTCTAGTCCAAGGAATGTGGGGTGCGGTAACTTTTAAATATAGATTTCGGAATGCATTCCAAGCCGTTTCAATTGAGGACGCTGGGTCTATTGTCCAATCTACTAGTGATGCCGAGTGCATGATATCTGGTATGCTTGCTTTCCAGACGTTAGGTCTTGATTGAGTTGACGCTTGCTCGTGATTGACAGTTATATGAAAGTCAAAGTTTAAAACTGCATGATCACTTTTACCTAAGGGTGGCATGTAATGGAGGTTCGCAACGTCATCCTCATAGTGAGTTAATATAAGATCTAGTAAGGATGATTCAGTGTCCGGGTCGTACCTAGTCGCTTCTTTCACATGTTGCACTAAGGCACATGTTATAACCGCGTCAACTAGTTCCTGCTCGAAGGAATTATCTGATGATTCGGTTCGCAGATTTCTCCAGTCTACCGTAGGTGCATTAAAGTCCCCTAGGATTAGACATCGACCACATCGCGACCAATTTTTGAGCCTGTTTAACAGGACATCATTTACCTCACAGCTTGGACTGCGATAGACCAAACCAATTAGCAGCTCTTGTCCCTTGAATTTCAAGCGGCAACTAATCAATTCACACGTCCCACTTTCATGGGATACACTATCAATGATGACAAACGGGATAGCATTCCTAATGAATAGAGCTACTCCCCCTCCTTTACGCTTATGTATTCTGTCGGTCCTTACTAAAGTAAAACCCTCAAAATCGAGTTCCATATTATCTATAGACTGTGTCAGCCAGGTTTCTGTGACTGCGATTATGTCTGGCTCTGTAGAGTCAATCTGTTCACCTAGTTCCGATAGCTTATTTAACAAGCTTCGGGCATTTGTGTAACAGACCCTTAGCCTATTTGAGTGGCTTCGTGTTTTACCCAGAGTGGCTTCGCCATCATTCTCTGACGAAGCCTCACAACCCGAAAATTTACAATTTTCAGGTCCTTTTCGCCAGCGTCTAACCTCATTTGTAGTTCTTTTTCGGCTTCCCGTCTTTTTACACGGTCTTCCAACGGCAAGTCCTTTCGGATAAAAACTACCGAACCCTTTAATTTATGTCTATTCTGTAAAATTAAGTCCCTTTCATTCGAAGATTTGAAAACTACTTTAAGCAGTCTAGATTGATTAGGCTTCAAGTTCGCTAAACTACCTAGTCTATACACCTTTAGCAAGGTGACTCCGGAGATATTTTCAGGCATGAGTTGATTAAGTAGCTGTTTTATCAGGTCAATGTCATGCTCAAAACGAGTTTTTGGTTCGGAGCTTTCGCTCTCCTTGATCCTATGAAAAATGACTGATCTGTTACTGTGATCAGCATTCGGTTTTTCGACTACTTTTGTGGGGGCAGGGTTCCCTTTTATATCATTTTTCTGTTTCTTCCTCACAACCTGTACCCATTCGTCAACGTTGCTTGGAGAAGCAACCACAGTCGCGTCAAACATACTGTGGGATTCCGGAGGGTTTTCGATGACTTGGGAGGTCAGGTTTGGTGTCCCTTTGGAAACTGATCGAGCCTTGCGGTTGCGGCTTCTATGTGTTTCTTTCTGGATACCATTTTGAGGACGTGGGACAGAAGAAACGTTTTTCCTTGAGTTTTTTGTGCGGACAGAACTCTTTGGGGATTGTTCTCCCTCCTTTGATCGGTGCGAGTCATCTGTTTTCGAACTCACTTTAGTTTGACTCACGCCAATTTGCGTGTCAACGGAGCGAGTACTTGATGATGTGTCGCGACCACTCTTACCAAAACATTTTTTAGCAGCACTAACCAATGAGATGGCCTCGGTTAGCAAACTGTTAGCATCCGAACAGCACTGTTGACAGAGCCATACGCAACCATTCCTACTGAACCGTTTGAAAGCTGCAGGCGTTAAATTTGTGCAAACTTCGTGGTACCATCCTTTGCACTCATCGCACTGCATGCCGCTTTCAACAGGATAACGACAGCCCGGGCGTTGGCAATTACTTTTTTTGCACTGTCCAGTCATTTAAACACGGGGTTTTTTTTAAAAAAAAAGGAACTAGATGCAAAGACACTCAGGGACAAAAAAACAATCTATGACCAAAAAAAGTGGAAAACTGTGGATCGTTGGAACCAAAAGTACTAACAGATACTATAAAAAAAAACAACAGAGTACTCAAAAGTACTGCCAACAAAACTACTTTAGAAACAATAACAAAAATAATCTAATCGAATACTTTAACTGAAATGAACTCAATTAAAGTGAAAAACAGTAGTTTTGATACGTATAAACGATCAAAACAATAGAATCTACTCAGCGAGGAAAAATACCACTGTCCTTTTTGAATAGCACATCAAGTCACCGTGGCACAAACATCCTACCAAAACATCACCACTGAGCACTGAGAAATAAATGCCGTGAAATTACACATCTAAGAGAGTAAACTCATGACCGGTCCCAGTCGCTGAGATGATATAGGATACTGAAATTTAATGCGCGCGTTACGGCAGTGACGACACTTGTGTATTTTTGTATGTGTTTATTTATTCCTATTGAGTTGTGTTTTACTTTGTCATACATTCACACTAGTTAGAGGGAATCACAATAAACAGAGGTCGCAACTGTTACGGATAAATTGGGGACTATAGACAATTCCTAACTTCGTTTCTTGAAACTGAACTTTACTGAACGAGCTCGTTCAGTAAGTTCAGATTTGTGTATTAAGGACAATAGGCATACGGCCTATGTCATTCCTTTTCTAGTATGCTTCTATGAGTGTCCAGTCTTCTCTTAAATGTGTGAACACGATTGCATCGGGTAACAGGTTTCAAGAATTGATGACTCGGTGTAAAAACATGTATGCCACGGGTATTTTGTTAGTTCTTGGCTTTCTTCACTCCTGCAATGTCCTCTAAGATGTCCCGATCTAGTGAAAATAAAAAGAGTATGTTAGGTCCAAAATCATTTTTAGTATTCTATACACCAAAATTAGATCACATCTTAGTCTGCGATACGGCAGAGCAAAGAGGTCTAGCTTCTCAAGCCGTTTTTTGTTTCAGTTTTCATGGTAAATCCCGGAGTTCTGGAATTGCATGGGTAGCTATCCCCTGTACGTTTTCCAGGATATCCGAGTTACCTTTTAAATAGAGGCTCGCAGCCTTGACACAATTCTTAAGCTTAGTTCTCACTTAGGTAGTGTGTACTGTAGTGAACATGGTAGTAGCTAACTTAGTGAATGCCCGTCTTAAGACGCAGAAGGTTCTAAACCCGCTAGCTGTGGCCCTCCAGCAATCGGCCTTGGTGTTAAGATCATGACTCACTGTCACCTCAAGATCCTTATGAGACAGAAGCACGGGTACATGCACTTCCCCTATGCTGCACCTACTAAGCTTTGTATCCCTAAAGTGCATGTAGGCACGCTTCGTCGCGTTGATAGGCATCAGCCACTCCAGACCACTTAATCACATTATTTAAGTCTGCCTGAAGTGCACATGCATCTTCGTCTCTCGTTATTTCTCTCCAAACTTTTACATCGTCAGTGTATAGTAACATTGGGGACTGTACTATACTTGGGAGATCATTTAGATGCATTAAATCAGTAGCAACGTGGAACTTCGTACGTACCTACGAATATCCTGTACTCTTTCCGGCGATGTTTCACTGCCATAAAGTAGGACGGAACGAACTGCTGCGCAGTAAACCCGTCCTTTGGTTGATAGACGGATATCTCGCCTACGCCACAAATGACGCAAGTTGGCAAAAGCTAGTCGAGCCTTCTGTATCCGTGCTGAGATTTCGTCACACACCAAACCACAAGGGCTGATGAGACTTCCAAGATAAGCGAATACAGTATAAAAAGTAAAGGACCTAGGACAGAACTTTGAGTTACTCCACCAAGTACTGGTCTCCAGGCAGAGAACTTGGGATTTATTCTTACTTTCTGTCTGCGACCTACTAGGAAGTCCTTAAGGCATTATAAGAGAGGTCCGGCAATACCAAGATTTTTTAACTTCATCAGCAGTCTGTTTGTTAGCACCTTGTCAAACGATTTACCGAAGTTTATATAGACAACATCCACTTATTTTCCGTCGTCTAGCACCTTCATCCAATGCTCCCTTGCTATAAGGAGGTTTGTTGTGCAAGATAAACGTTTTCTAAAACCATATTATTCACTGTTAAACATGTTGTTGGCTTCCACAAATATCGTTATAGTCTTTCTGACTATTCTTTCCAATATTTTAACTACAACACTAGTGGGGCTGACAGGTCTGTAGTTCGATGGAATTCGTCTTGTTTTGTGTATAGGAGTGGCGATTGCATTCTTTCTGTTCATAGGTGACACCTTGGTCAAGTGATATATTGAATATCACAGTCAGTGGGGCTGCAATATATTGTGCAATATGTCTCAGGATTTTGGAGTGTGGTTCATCCGGTCCTGTTGACTTTTCCATGTCCAAGGTGCTAAGAGACTCAAGTGCATCGTCTTGATCATGGTAAGCAGACGATTTGTTGACTTTGCATTTGGGTCTAGTTCTTCGTTTCGGAGAGGTTCCTGAGTAAAGACTAAGGACACTTTTATGACTGCTGCGTCCAAAGATTACAGTTAGGAAGAGTCAGGAAACGGTTTGAGACTTAATATCCTTCCCATCTTCAAAACAGACTGGATGACGCTACTGAAAGTCTTAAAGCAAACCTTCACTATGTGGATAATGACTGTTTGCATCAAGTGACATTCTAGGATCAATAAGCCTGTTGTGCTCATCGGTCGATTCACTTAAAAATACACCTAAACACCTTTCGGAGGGTTTCCAATCACTTCGCAACAAAACACAAAAATGTAGTGCACCAACAATATGTAGTGTCGTTAGTTTGATCATTCTTTACACGTCGTGGTTGCTAATGTATTTATGTCGAGATTTTGTGGGCAGAAATAGTGAACTGTGTTTCCTTAGGATTAGTGTCTGGGTATTAAGAGAGTGGCCGTAGTTACCAATAAAAGTAAGGTCATCAAGGCATACGACATAAATAGTTGCCTACACCCAATAGCTTACTGACCTAAGCAGGTTGTAACGTGCATCAAAGTATCTTAGATCTACGTATGCATTACCATACGTCTTGTAACTTACCACTAATTGTAATATGAGAACCTGGAAATTAGTTGTCACTTTAAATAGTTACATGAATTGCTGTTCCTCAGGAATGAGTACTGACCACCAAAAGATATGTCGAAAAAGCATTTTGCAGCGCTCCGGTGGTGTATAAACAGATCAACAGAAAGTAGAACTACAGTTTTCAAATGGTAAATAAACCGTATTCCATGGGCTGACTATGCAGTAGTATTATACAACGAAACTGAAGCATAACCACACTCGTTATATTAACTTAACCACTGACAGTACAGATTGTTTTCCCTAGGGTAAAAAAATGCCCTGGTACGGCCGAGAGTGGGGAGAGTCCGCTCTCCCTCTCGAAATGCTCTCACATGGCCACGCGTATACAGCCCCTGCCAGGGAAGTCCTACTCACTGCCTTCTCGTGGCGGGGGGGTTGTTGACGAAAATGATAAGACGAAAAGCAAATGTCCGGCGCTCTAACCAGATCCCAAACCAATGGTGCACATGGGCTAGCTCCAGTATCCTGCGGGAACAAATGGCGTATGAACCAATCGTGTGTCACCGGCTACCATGGGACTGCATCTCCTCACGATGTTCCACTGCCTTGTGGATCAGATCTTCAGGTCGAAGACTCGAGGTGTGGCCCCCTAAGAAAACCACCTGCTTCAGTTTGGGCACCCGGGCAGTATCACAGCCCTCACACATATCCAATGAGATCTGTGTGGCGCATATGTATTTGGTGCCTTCTTGTACCGATATCTATGTGCTAAAATAAATAAATAAAATAGGGTACAAAAATAAGCTTAACACTTAGCTAATTTTCCCTGGATGAACTGAACAGTCGCTGATGAATACATTATCCGTTTCTAGAGTGAATGATTCTGTTTATCAAAACGAACAATCTATTTTATACGAAATTTTTTGTTCTTAAATGCAACTTTATATTTAATACTTTGGTTGTTTCTTATGCTTTTTTGCATTAAAGGAGCATTACTTTGTGAAAGAAAATTTCCAGTATTTTAGTGAGCATCGCACAAGTAATAATTGATGACTCGTAACAGCATATTGCATGAAGTGATGCTTTTTTTGTTTGACCTTGTTTGGCGTGTGAGAACACATTTGATATTTCATTCGTATGAAGCATTTTTCCTCCTAAGAATCCATCGAAATTGACAAAAAAACACGTAAGATATGTATGTATGAATATATAAAGCATCAGATTGCGAAATGTACATAGAAAACATACCAAATAAGCTTTAAGAGAAATATATTGTACACATAGTCATCTTTTTACTCTTGTTTATTATCAGCTAAATACTTAGGAGGACTTATTTAAAAAAGATTGAACGTATTCAGTTAGTTGAATACATTTTATAAATTTAGAATTGTTTGACGTGGATAGTACAAGAGATGGTGTAGATTTTTGAAGTGGCAACTCAAGCGGGTTAAAATCTTTTAGCTCGTCGTCATTTCCAGGCAACGCTTTGTAGATATTAGTGAAGTAGTGTGGTAATTGTTTTGCTGTTAATTCAGATGTTGGTTTGGTTGTTGCTTTATCAGGTGAGTGTTTCTTGCCACCAGGTTTTTCTAAAGGCGAATCTAAGCTCTGAATGCTTGATGTCGATATTCTGCGTTTGTTTGAAAATCTCAGTTCAGACACATAACCAACAAGTTTATTGGTAGTAGAATTGGCATCACTAATTGGGATTATGTTGTCGGTAGTTAAAGACTTTTGGCCATCTCCGTCTACTTGATTACCTGCTCTTAACCAACCCATTGGACTTACAAACGTCAAACGCTTCAGAAGTTGTACTATGGGACTGACAACAACAGCTTTGTCTACTGAGCCTCTTCCACCAGACATTTCCCTATAGAGAAGAGAGAAAACATTCTGTTAAAACTGGTGAATTTCAAAATACATATTACAGGCTATTTTCATTCGCATGAAAGTATAGGTATTATCTCGTTCTTTTATTGAACAGTGTTGTCCATCTATGTCCTGTCCAACAAATACTAAATAATCCCAGTATGACTCAATCTGCTGATAATCACTGGATGGCTGGTAGCAAAACACCAGCCAGTAAGTTAATGATATGTTATATTTGTAAACGATCACCACCTACTAGATAATTACTATAATTTTTCCAGGCACTTAGATCAGACTGGGTAGAGTGAAGTTTGAATATGAAACCTAATAGTTTGAATTTAAGTGTCCTAATCACTAAGCTATCGCTCTTCAGAATACATTGTTACCTTACTTGATATTCGTTGGTAGGTGTTCCCAGTAACACGAATCTAAGGCCTATCACGCTTATCACAAGAGCTATCAATTTATAACGGCTACATACTAAGAAGTAAACACTTAGTTTTGACTAGGATTTTTTTGTTTTTCACTTAGGAATTTTGCAGCCTCCGTAAATTAATATGCAACCGAACATCCGTCAATTCGATGTTTTCATCTACCTCTTGTTTAATATTAATGAAAACCATATAAGTTCAAAGAATAAACTTACTCATGAGAATGAATGTTTAAGTTTGTTTGCTCGGAGCTATTTTCCAAACTATCATTTAATCCGTGAATACAACCTTTATCTTGACGATAAGATAGCCAACGTTGAGAATTAAATGACGCAAATAATTCTCTGTTAATTGTTGAGTTGATTTTAGGAGCTAATTTTCCACGGATAATAGGTGTTGCTGGAGCGAATACATCGTTATTGTTATCATCGAAAAGTGAAAATGTTGTAGAAAGCGTACAGCCAGTCTGATTGACATCTTGCGAAACATTTGCTACAATACTACCTTCAGTATTACTTTTGTTTAAGCAATCTTTTAATGGATGATCAATATTCAGTGATGAACAATTAGACAGATAATCTTCTAAAGCTAGCAAACCATCTTCAGAGCTTAAGTCAATGTAATCATCCAAAAATTCCCAATATTCATACCAACTTGTCCCAAAAACACGTGATAAATACCTGGAGTAGAAAGTGTACGTACTAAGAATTTTTGGATACGTAGTATATGTACATCATAAAACACGTCTATTTAAAAGGTCGAGAGTCGAATGCTCTAACAACTAGACCAATACTTCGTAATTGAATAATACTTTAGTCTAAGTAAATGGATTTTTTCAAAGTACTCTCACACGGCCACGCGTATACAGCCTCTGTCAGGGAAGTCCTACTCACTTCCTTCTCGTAGCGGGGGTGTTCTTTATGAAATTGAGAGGACGAAAAGCAAATGTCCGGCGTCTTAACCGGATCCCAAATCAATGGTGTACAAGAGCTCCAGTATCCTGCAGGAACAAATGGCGTATGGACCAATTTATTGGTCGCCGGCTTTCATGGGACTGCATCTCCTCACGATGCTCCACTGCCTTGTGGGTTAGACCTTTAGGTCGAAGGCTCGGGGTGTAGCCCCCTAAGAAAATCACCTGCTTCGGTCAGGGCACCCGGGCAGTAACTCAGCATACACAACAAATTTAATGAAAATGATGATATTCACTGAAAACTCTATTCTTGCTTCGATTTACAATCAAACAACTCACATTATTATGTACTACGTCATTTATCCACTCTCTTTTATTTCCACTTTATGTATCCTTATTTTTCGACTTATACAGCAGCTCGCCTATGGTGGAAATTCGGCTCTATCTAAACGTTCTCGAGTCACTGCCTAGTTGAAAATTGTATGTTACCACCGAATACGAATACTGAAGCAGTTTTTCTGGAACCACGTGCATCATTCAAACTGGCTGCCTTCAACGTTCGCACACTTATGCAGGTCGGACAACAAATAGGACTGGCTATGTCTTTGGAAAGTCTTAATATCGACGTTTGTTGTCTATCCGAGACCCGTATTCAAGACTCTGGTGAAGAACTATAAATTCATTCTCCATCTGTCACTTCAAAAAGCTTGTTATACGTGCGTTTATCCGTGGACCCTGTGGCATCTTCGTCTGGTCTTGCTGGCGTTAAATGTCACACTAAGCGCTAGAGCTGAGGCAGCACTAATCGATTGGATCCCCATTAACAGTCGGTGATGTGCTGTTAGATTAGCAAGTTCGATCAAAGTGAGAAGAAGTCGACGTGAGAAACGATGTCTTTTCGTCATCTCCACCTATGCCCCGACAGATTGCAGCCCGGATGCAGTCAAGGATGGATACTACCACCAGTTAACTGTTCTTCTCCAGAAAGTGCGTTCGACAGATATTGTAGTACTAGCCGGAGACTTGAATGCTCAGGTTGGGCGTCTAGACACAGAAGAGAGTCGTTTAGGTGGCCGATGGGGACTCGTTGGTCGCAGGACAGATAACAGGGAACGTCTACTGCAACTATGCACAGACCACAACCTGTTTCTGGCTAGCACTAACTTTCGGCACATTCATCGCCGATGTGCCACCTGGCGTCATACCTCTGCATCTCAATCCTGGATACAGATTGATCACATCGCGATCAGCTACCGCTGGTGTGGTTGTGTACAAGACTTCCGCTCCTTTTGGAGTACCTCTCTGGAATCTGATCATGCCCTGGTCTGCGCCAATCTTACCTTACTTTTCAGTGGTCAACGAAGTGACCGCCACCAAAGGATTGATGTTAGCAAGCTGGTTGCAGCTTCTGTTGCTAGTAAGTATCGAATCGAGCTAGCTTCTAGGCTAGCTACCATTCCACCGAAAAGTATAGATGAGCATTGGTTGCAATTGCATGACGCCACGAAAATGGCAGGTCAAGTCCAGAACGCGAGTCTCAGCCTCTGTGATATGAATCATTATATTTCAAACATACTCTGTTTATATACCAATCAAACAGACTACATCGCACCATTAAATAAAAAATAACATTTGTACAAGATTTAACCTCCAGGAAATGACACAAATAAATATTGACCAATAGGGAAATGACACCATTTCTCATTCAGGAATATCATTAGATAATTTTTGGGGTATTTTCTGAATACCTTACTTTTCAGTGGTCAACGAAGTGACCGCCACCAAAGGATTGATGCTAGCAAGCTGGTTGCAGCTTCTGTTGCTAGTAAGTATCGAATCGAGCTAGCTTCTAGGCTAGCTACCATTCCACCGAAAAGTATAGATAAGCATTGGTTGAAATTTAAGACCGTGGGTTACAGTCAACATGATTCGTTCTGTGATTGGCCGTTCAATTTGTCGACTTTCCAGGGTTAGCTGTATCTTTTATTTGTAAAGGCTTCCAAAATGCCATTCTTTATAATTATTTAGCAATATGATGGTCGTAATTGTTATAGTTTTAGCAGACGGTGACCGTTGTTGCTACCTTGACGTGGTGGTCGGGCTTGCCTATCGTGATGAAGCAACTGAGCTATACTGGCTGGAACAACCGTTCCTCAAGGTCCTACCATGCCAGACAGGTCGGTTGAAGAGCGGTAAGACTAAAAGCAACAAAACCTAAGTCCGAAGGCGAAGTCGTACTGCTGACTGTACAGAGGTGTGACAGCAGTAAGGTGTTTCCTTCAGACAACCAGCATAACAGCGATGCTGCCTTCCCAAAAGGAGGGGAGGGGTTAGAAAAGGTCGACCCTAAAAATGCACACCTCGCCTTATCCCACGGATATCCGTCTCCGGCGGTAAGGTCTCAACAAGTACGGAGCTAACACAAAAATTACTCATAAAAAGGTCGTGTGTGACCGACCTTAAGCAGCTGTCCCTTGGGCACTGCGGTCACGCTCTCAGGTCACTATGACCACCCCTAATCCAATTTCCTTTTCAGATACCTCCAGCAGAACCCTTCCACGGTGTGGGCAACCGGGAAGTGATAACCGCCCTCATACCTCTAACAGCACTCAAGACCACTGTATTCATAATCAACCTACCTCTTCAATTCCTATTATTCCTCCTACATCGACTTTATACACTAAACTTCCTCTTTTAGCTTCCTCCTCAAGTTTCACCACAGCCAACGATTCTAGTGCGCAAAACACTGTCCCAGATCTACTAAAACCCCGCTCCAAAAACTACACATTGGAGCCTTCAACGTACGCACACTATGCCAAATCGGTCAGCAGGCTTCCTTGGCTAAAACCTTAGAATCTCGTACGATTGATGTATGCTGTGTCTCCGAAACACGCATACAGGATCCTAGTGTGGTCATTCACTTGACCTCACCTCGGCAAAACGGAGTGCCGACGAGATACACCCTCCGTGTATCTGGCGACCCGATGGCTAGTTCTCGTGGACTTGCAGGTGTAGGCATAGCACTAAGCATGAGGGCGGAACAAGCGCTATTAGAGTGGATCCCCGTTAACAGTCGTCTATGCGCTGTTCGGCTAAACGGCTCCGTAAGAACTCGAAAGGATAGGGATACACGTCGTTGCCTTTTCGTCGTTTCTGCCTACGCTCCCAGTGACTGCAGTTCGGATGAAGTGAAAGATGAATTTTACAGAAAACTCTCTGAACTTCTTCAGAAAGCTAAACGTTCAGACATAGTACTCGTAGCAGGCGACTTTAATGCCCAGGTAGGTAGCTTAAACGAAACAGAGACATTTAGGTGGGTATTTTATTATTCCGGCACAGAGAACAGATAATGGTGATCGTCTGCTGCAACTGCGCTCAGACAATCGTTTATTTTTAGCAAACACAAATTTAAGCATAAGGAGAGACATCGTCTAACATGACGACCCCCTGCACCAAACCAACGATGGACTCAAATAGACCATATTGCCATCAGTCATCGTTGGAGAGGGTCGATAGAAGATTGTCGCTCATTCTGGAGTACCTGCTTGGACTCCGACCATGCCCTAGTACGAGCACGCATCTGCTTGCGCCTCACTGGACGCAAAAAAGATATACAAGCAGCTATGGAAACGGCAGTGACATCTACTAGTGATTTAAACCACAGGGTTACAAAGAACCAATGGATTTCTTCAAGGTCTATTGCACTGATAGATTCTCGTAAACTCATCCCATCAGGTTCTGAACACGATGAAGAGCGTAAAGAAATCAGATCTAGATTAAGCAAAAGTCTAAGGAATGATCGTGAGCAGTGGTTGGCAACGAAAGCAAAAGAGATGGAAAAGGCGGCGGCTATAGGGAACACAAGACAACTCTACAGACTAATAAAAGAAACTGGAATTAAAAAGTCAAGTGTAAGTCAGACTATTTCGGAAAAAGACGACACTCTCATCTGCACCCAGTCCAGACGTTTAGAACGATGGGAGGAACATTTTAAGGAGCAGTTCAGTTGGCCTTCAGCTACTCTACAACTACCCTCTATTCCCAGACAGTATGGATGGAACATTGAAGTAGGTCCCCCAACTCTAGCTGAAGTTCAAAAGGCTATAGCTAATCTGAAACGAGGAAGGGCAGCTGGTCCAGACGGATTGGCCCCAGAGGTCTTTAAGGATGGTGGTCTAGTTTTAGCGATTAGGTTGACTAATATTTTAGCTAAAATCTGGGAGTTAGACGTTATCTCATCTAACTGGTCACAATCACTTATCGTCCCAATATTTAAGAAAGGGTCAAAATCATCCTGTGACAACCACAGAGGGATTAGTTTAACTAATATAATATCTAAAATACTAGCTTCGATAATTTTCGGACGCCTAACTAAGACTCGTGAGCTGCAAACACGTGAAAATCAGGCTGGCTTCAGACCTGGTCGTGGCTGCATCGACCACATATTCACCATTCGTCAGGTTCTAGAACACAGGCATACTTATCGGCATCCGACAATGGTGGTCTTCCTTGACTTAAAACCAGCATTTGACTCTATTGACCGAGAGGTTCTGTGGCAGTGTCTGTCATTGAAAGGCGTACCTCAGAAGTACATAAACCTTGTGAAAGCTCTTTACTCGAACACTACTAGTCGAGTCAGAGCTTATGGCGAACTGTCATCTGCTTTCGCAACGTCAAGTGGCGTCCGCCAAGGCTGTCCACTTTCTCCATTTTTGTTCAACTTCATCATAGATCTACTGATGGAAATAACGCTCTCATCGACTGAATTCTCAGGTATTGATCTCCTACCAGGAGGTCCACTTATTGACTTAGAATACGCAGATGACATAGTCCTGTTTGGTGAAGACGCTGATGAAATGCAGAGTCTTTTGGTAGCACTGAGCAACAATGCCAGAATGTTTGGGATGCGCTTCTCTCCCTCCAAATGCAAGTTGTTGCTTCAGGACTGGTCTGTGTCAACACCTGAACTAAGGATAGGGGGTGAAGTAGTCGAACGCGTCGACAACTTCACTTATCTTGGAAGTCTGATCAGCCATAATGGGTTGGTGTCTGACGAAATCCCTACACGGATTCAAAAAGCTCGTTTGGCCTTTGCCAACTTACGTCATCTATGGCGAAGGCGAGATATCCGTCTATCAATTAAGGGACGAGTATACTGCGCGGCAGTTCGTTCCGTTCTTCTATACGGCTGCGAAACATGGCCTTTAAGAGTGGAAGATACTCGTAAGTTACTAGTATTTGACCACAGGTGCCTTAGAAATATTGCGGGTATCTGCTGGGATCACCGGGTAAGTAATAGTGAGGTTAGACGCAGGGTATTAGGAAATGATGGTAAATCAGTTGATGAGGTTATGAATCTTCATCGACTGAGATGGTTGGGCCACGTGCTGCGTATGCCTGAACACCGATTACCGCGACGCGCAATGGTAACCGGTGTTAGGGATGACTGGAAGAAAGTTAGGGGCGGCCAAACCAAAACGTGGCATCAGTGCTTGAAGTCACTAACTTCTGGTCTGAGCCATGTTGGTAGATGCAGACTACCTGGTTGGGGTCCGCGTGACTATCGTAACCAATGGTTGGAGACTCTTGGTGACATGGCTCAGAATCGATCACAATGGCGTCGGTGTATACACTCTCTGTCTTCCTTTAAACTAAGAGATTAAAATCACTTCAAATCTTTCTTTCTAGGAACTAATTCTATCTTCCTGTACTATCTCCTTATACACACTCTTTCTTCTATATATTACCACCACTGAATTAACTACTTCTATGAATCCGGTGTTCATCTTGTTGTGCTAATGCGGTATGGCAACTTGGACCGATGCATATACGTGCCTGGTCCTACGTTGCAGCTGACTGACTGACTAGTTGAAATTGCATGACGCCATGAAAATGGCGGGTTAAGTCACTTGCGGCTTCGCGAAACGTCCCGCTTATAAGCACTAGCTTTCTTCTCGTTCCTTACAACTCATCGAAGCCCGTCGGTCTACTCCAGGTGACCGTGAGTTTGACCACAGACAGAGGATGTTACGTAATGAAATCGGGCAAAGCTTGCGTAAGGACCGAGAAGCCCAGTGGTCGGAGCGTGCTAATGAGCTGGAAGCAGGAGCTGCATCTGGTAGCTACCGGAAACTCTTCCAACTCATCCGAGCCACTGGCAGCAAGAAGTCTGGTGTGAGCGAAACAATCTGCGAGGATGACGGAACGCCAATCACTAACATCCATCGACGTCTTGGACGATGGGCAGAATTTTTCGAAGGGCAGTTCAACTAGCCTGCTGCTCCGGCAACACCAATCAGACTGTTCTGCCCTCCATGGCCGGTGACGACTGATCCACCAAATGAGGCGGAAGCCCGCAAGGAACTCCAACTCTTGAAGCGCTACAAATCACCGGGCCCAGACGACTTACCTCCGGGTCTTTTTAAAGATGGTGGTGACTTTCTGACTAAGGGACTGACGACGTTGTTTACAAAGGTCTGGGAACTAGAGAGTGTACCAACGTCATTGATATGATGGGAAGAAATATCAATATTCGATTGATTTACTTAATATGAGTTTTATTCATCATTACATCCTTTTGATTCAATGTAATGATTACGCAATGTAATATGTCTTTTCTTTTCTCGTATATTTATTCTGTATAATATACAATATTCTTGTATTCCATTGGCTATGAACTATACTCAGCATATGATTTGTTATAACTGTGAGTATTTTTCATGTATGTGATTTTATTCTAATTATTAATCAAAACGGATGTACAATCAATATATAAACGAGTATATTTTCTACTAAAGAGACTTCGCTCGTCTCTGGTTGCTGCAGAATACACTTCTCATTTTAAGCGTGGACTTCTCCCTCTAGATAGCGGGGCTGGGGCTTGTCATTAGTTAGCTCACTGGTCATTAGTCATCGAATTTCGTTCTCGTTCGCAAATCTAAGTGAACTCGTTAAGCTTTAAACCTAACACTCATGGAATGAGTCCATAGTTGTCCCTATCTTTAAAAAAAGGTTTACGTCGTTCCTGCACGTTCGAAGTGCAAAGTACTTCTACAATACCGGCAGGGTTCTAATCCTGTACTCACCCTAGATGGTGAGCAGACAGAAGTAGTCGAGAAGTTCGTGTATCTAGGTAGCTGCATAAGTGCTGGTGGTGGCGTGAGTGATGAAATCAATGCAGGTATAGTGAAAGCCAGAGCGGCTTATGCCAATCTGGGTCATCTATGGTGCCTTCGTGATGTCAGTCTGGCTGTAAAAGGTCGGATGTACAGCGCGTCGGTGAGAGGAGTTCTACTCTATGCTTGTGAAACCTGGTCTGTCCGAGTTGAGGATGTTAGACGACTCTCTGTGTTTGATCATCGTTTTCTCCGAAGGATTGCTAACATCCAGTGGCAACACCATGTTAGTAATGCAGAAGTTCGGCATCGTGCGTTCGGGCACAGAGACGTTAATCCAATTCATGTCACCATCTTGAAACACCGACTTTGGTGGCTTGGACATGTTCTACGAGTGTCGTCCAAGAGAATTTCACATCGTGCATTATTTGTCGACTCTGGGACTGGTTGGAAAAAGCGGAGAGGTGGTCAGTACATGACATGGTGTCGTGGTATGAAAGAAAGCTGCAGAGGACTGGTTTCTGTTGGTCCTTTACGACTCCATGGCTGGGGTCCTAGAGATGGTGCAACATAGTGGCTAGAGACGTTATTAGATATGGCTCAGAAAAAAAGTCAGTGGTGATCCTGTCGTAACGTTCTTTTACTTTCTTCGTAAAAAGTGGTTGTTTTTTCCTTAACTGAAAGATTTCTTCTGATTGTACCTTTTCGTTTCCCCCATTATTACTACTATCACACTACCTCACACTAATCTGGTCGTTATTGTACTCTTGTTTTTTGTTATTCCCTACGCTCCTTACTTTTTTTCCTTTTCTTTAAATTCTCGTTGTTTTGTGTGGCGCATATATATTTGGTGCCCCCTTGTACCAATATTTATGTGTTCAAATAAATAAATAAATACTCTTATTGAAAATCGTGTGTTGAGTTGTTTGATGGTTTAAGGCGTACGAAGTGATATCCATTCAGACGTATAAACAAAGTTAGTTTCTTTTATAAGGCGTTCTATGAGTACCCATAAACAAACCAACTTACCGTCCTTGGCGTTCATATCCTTTTTCTGAATCAACTAGACGAAGATGTGAAAAAGATTTGTAGTCAACAGCATTAGGCGCATTGTATTGAAGCCATTTTTTTCGAAATTCGACAGCCTATAACAACATAAAAATTGGGACAGATTAGGTATCATATATAGTTTATTTTGGGAAGTTTTACAGATTGGTGTTAAATATTTTAGCAAATAATTAGGTGAGACTCCACTCGTATAGACTAAATCACTTTTTGTAGGTCACATTACTTCCATCCAAAAGGTTAGGTTGGATGACATTGCTGTTAGAACCCCCACGTAACAAAGTGACTAATACCGGCCCTTGTGCTTGAATTCGAGTCGCGTAAATCCATTTACAACTAGAAGTATCAGTTAAGGGCTCTGACATCAGTTCGGTTAAACTTGGATCTGTGATTAAAAAGTTGGTAATCTAACTGCAGAACTGGGTTGAACAGGTTTGGATCTGATGCGAAGTATTAGTTTCCTCAGGTTCGCAAATACACCCTACCGATGAAAGCTAAGCACTTGTCCTATGTCCAGGGACTGTTGCTGACTGGCGTTAGCTATTTAAAACGAAACGAATTACAGTACTATGCCGAGTTAGCATAATCGATGAAAAGTGACGCCGTATACACCGTTATATCGTTCTATTTGTGTGTTTTGATTAGTTGGGGTAGAAAACACATGAATCAAATGAATGTAAACCGAGAAGCGTTTTTATGAAGTAAATTAAATCTCAAATAATTATTACGACTAAGAAATATCAACTAATAGATTATGAATAAGGGTTCTCTACATTGCAGTTCACATATTTGAATAGTCGACTCTTTACCCCATTTTATTAAATTCGGTGTACAGTAATTGGAACTTTCAAATACTTTAGACTGTACTGAGCTATACTCTATTTTCTTTTGAGCACACAGTTATCTCTATCTACAACAAAGTTTTAGGAACCCAGGTGAACATCAATGAATCTGAACAAATATTGTGAATAGTTTCTAATAAAAAATTGGGTAGTTGCTTTTAGGTAAACTAAAAGGATTTTATCAGATAAGTGGGAAACTTACTCCTACAATACTAAAAGTTAAATCAGAAGTATTTGTAAGGGCTTGTGTTAAGCGGTAGCTCAATAGTTAGAGCAATCGACTTCCAGTCATAATTCCCAGGTCTGAACTCTGAGCGACCAGGTAGTATCATTAGCACTAACACTTAGTGTGGTCCATACGCAAGCACCTAGTGAGTTGGTTCATAACGAATCGCCTCGACATCACCATTTAGTAACAAGATGGATCATTTGTAGCAATGCCAACAACGAAAAATTACAAACGCTTACAAATAAAATTCATACCCATCGCGCAGTGTTCATCTTAACTAAGTAGCTAGGCGGATAGCCGGTTGGTATTTGAAACGAAAGGTACTGGGCTACAATCTCAGTACGAACATCAACACTGGGATGCAAGTGAGTTCAACTGACGAGTCCTGGGTAAAACAAAACACACACCCTAGATTCCACTGCTAGGCACTATCCAAATTTACTGTAAATTACCAGTACTGCTATTGGACAAGGTATGGATTACCTAAATATCATAGTATGGTTACACTTTGTAGAGGATTTTTTTATGGGATTTAACGAAAGAGAAATTCAATTAAAAGTCACAAGTTCTATGAATAAAGTCTAATATTCTAGAAAGGGATCAGCGAATAATCTGTCGCTCCTGGATGGCTTTTGAGAGATAAATGCAGTAATACACAAAATAAATAACTCTCTGACTAAGGCTGTTAAATTTATGCTTATTGTATAAAAACATGCCGGAAAATTGGAGTTATTTGTTAGGATTGCTTACCCAATAATGGTAGAATGTTGAGCATATACATAAAAATGTTGACGAAACAAACTGGCCATAAAATAAATTGTATTTAGGAATTGGATAATATTTGTATTGTTTGCAATAACTGGTACAATCTAATAATCGAAATTGGACGTCGACAGTATAGGATACACATTAACAGTGACAACTAGTGATCTACACACCCTAATAGGCGGTTAGTGCAATAAACAACTTGTATGTAAAGTATGGATGTGAGTTCATATTTATTTAAGTACAAAGGCATGACTCTTCATTGTTAAATATTTGTCTAGCATCATGTGCAGTACAAACTCTCAAATTCGTTGAGAGATGTTAAAAGCATCAAGTAACAAGAAGTCATGATATGGTGTAGATTTGAAGTGCTAAACATTAGGATTTTACCGAAGCGAACTGAAAGTGTGGTTAGTCCCAAACAGGATGGGATAAACGCCCTATGGTATGGTGAAGTGATTTCAACTTTAAAAGCAACTGTGCAACATAACACTGAGAGATGGAATCAAAGCGTTTCTGAATTTCCACTCGCAATATCCTGAAGAATGCAACTAATTATCGTCCTAATCAGATGAACTTCATTTCCAGAAACTAGTGCAATAGAAGATTTAGAAAAGCTGCAGTCTAACCGACAAAAATAGTAGCCGAAATCTTTAAGATATAACAAATTTCGATACAGTAGGAATGATTATCGATACTACACATAAGGATAGAAATTTTGACTACTTTGACCAGCGTTTCGATAACCAAACAAATAGGTTAGATACTTCAGTTTCAAAAAGGAATTAGTCTAGAACCGCTATTGAGTCCGAATTTCTAGAACGACAAGTAATTTGATTACTAGGTGACATATATATGCATCCCAATGACAAAATAACAAGCACAACATATGAATATAGATTTATCACAAGACTGCTGCTAAATAATAAAAACTTTACAACTGGGACAATACTTCTTACATTAAAACTTCCAAATTTTAAAATATCGTGACTGTACATCAGCAGTTCTAATTGATTAAATTAGACAAGAAATATATCTAAAATAAGGAACATTTAGGAAGATATTACTCAAAACAAAAAGTTTGCTCAACAAGCTTGGCTCACTACATGACTCGGCATTGGTCCTGAGAAGCCTCGTAACCGGTGAACATTCCCATTAATCTTAACTTTGAGACAATCCCCATTTTCCACCGAACTCTTGAAAGAAAAAAATTGATTGTTCTGTATAGGAAACGGTTTCACATGGGTTGCATTTTCAAATGTTTTACACGAATTCCGTGCATACAACCCTAACATCGTTTGAAATTCACGCGTGTTTAAGGGTGCTAGTATCCTAGTCTGTATTATAGCTGGTTCTGAAATCTCCACATCTGCTAATACAATGTAACTATAAAACAAAATAAGAACAATGAAAATTACACTTGGTCATACTCATTATAATATCGACAATAATTAGATTCACAATCTCGAGGAAATAGAATGTTGATTTATTGGTATGTCTAAAAGAGCACGGAGAAAAAGTGATTGATGGTCAACGTTCTCCAGTACAGTAATGTAAACAAAGTGACTAGATCGTATGTTCGGCTACTTATAGAAGTGAAATGAAAAACCACTTCTAGAGATTTTTATGACGATTGCACTGAATATCTACATACTTGAAGTAGTTTATGTAACACAGTACTTGTACCCCATTATTAAAAACAGAGTAATGAGCTTGAAGCTATACTTTTTGAATTCGATTTACACACCTCTTTAATTTACTTGTATTTCATGCAGTAAGTATGATCAAATTAATTTTTACAGACAGTGAAAAAATGAAAGTTGTTTGATGTCACAGTTGAAAGGTGAGGCTATTTAATGAAAACCTGGTAAATTTTTAGAACATATTAGTTCATTATTTCTGTATGTATGATACTAAAATCAATTAATAAAATGTGACAGTAAGACAAGCATATAATGGTGAAAAGCCGAATATACAACCTCATCCAATGAGCCACGCACGTTAAGATAACGTAAATCTCGTTCGAATACATTTTTAATTGATTGTTTTAGATATACAATATTCAACTTTTGGGTCACAAATGGAAAACACACTCTGTCATGATAAATCTAATAGTTATGATTTCTTATGAATCATTTTAGGATTTAAATAATAAATGATTTGAGTTCGTGATCAACATGCTCCATTATAAGACTGTTAAATTTGAATCCGTTCTCACTCACTACTAGATAAATACAAGTTTATCTAATCGGTGTTGAATGTACTCATGGTGTAAGGTTTCATGATAACACTCAGATGCTCAAACCCACTGGTTGAAATATGGATGTGATAGTTGTCTATTAGAATTAAAATCATACTTATCAAAAGAGAAGAGGGATATTTTTCGATTACGCACCGACATAAGCAGGGAAATCAATTATGATCACAGAGCAGTGTTTCATCTTCACTCGGCGGGACTCATTACTATTGCAAACAATTTGTAACCTAAACTTGATTGATCTTAAGTAGTGCTAAAAGTCTAATAGTGAACACGGTATAGTTAAGCCATTAAGTCGTAATACAATGGTTCATATTATTAACTTTCCTCAATCCATGGTTTATTTAATTGGCTTTTGTCGACTTGCATCACTTGTGGCGTAGGTGAGATATCCATCTTACAACCATAGGGTGAGTTTGTTACACAGTAGTTCGCTCCATCCTACTTTATGGGTATGAAACATATCCAATAAGAATAGAGGATATTCGTAGGTTACTGGTGTTGGATCATATGTCTTCGAAGCATTGTTCGTGTATTTTGGAACCACGAAGTAAACAATGTCTGGGTTAGGAATAGAGTACTAGATGAAGATGGGAAACCGATTGATGAAGGAGTAAATCTCCACCAATTTAGGTGGTTAGGACATGTGTTACATATGCCCGACTAGCGCCTACCTCGACGAACAATGTTTTTCGGCGCGAGAGTAGGCTGGAGAAAATCTAGGGGCAACCAAATCAAAACTTGGCATAAGTCCGTGGAGACATTGACTATTGGAATGAACCATGTAGATAGGTACAGACCACCCATTTAGGGTACGTGTGATCATCGTAACCAAAGGTTAAAAACTTTGAATCATATGGCTGAAAATCATTTGCGATGACGCAGGTGTATTTACTCTTGGTCATCGTCTGGATCCCAAATTCTTAAATTCCTGATAACTTTTTTCATTTCGAGTTAAAATTCAATCACTGAGATTTCACAAATATATTTTGCCTCCTTAATGTTTTATATTAACTCCGCACCCAATTACTGTGAAACTATTTGTTCAAATTTAGACGAAAGTTCTGATATATAGGAATTGTGGTAGTTATAAAAAATCAGGAAATTACGATATTAATTTTAAACGTGCTAGCATTGAAAAATAAAATCAATAAAAACTCAACAACAATTGAACAATGCCCTGGTACGGCCGAGAGTGGGGAGAGTCCGCTCTCCCTCTCGAAATGCTCTCACATGGCCATGCGTATATAGCCTCTGCCAGGGAAGTCCTACTCACTGCCTTCTCGTGGCGGGGGTGTTGTTTACAAAAATGAGAGGACGAAAAGCGAATGTCTGGCGCTTTAACCGGACCCCAAACCAATGGTGCATATGGGCTCCAGTATCCTGAAGGAACAAATGGCGTATGAACCAATCGTTGGTCACCGGCTACCATGGGACTGCATCTCCTTACGATGCTCCACTGCCTTGTGGATCAGACATTCAGGTCAAAGGCTCGGGGTGTGGCTCCCTAAGAAAACCACCTGCTTCAGTTTGGGCACCCGGGCAGTATCACAGCCCTCACACAAATCAATTGAGATTTGTGTGGCGCATATGTATTTGGTGCCTTCTTGTACCGATATCTATGTGCTAAAATAAATAAATAAAATAATGAATAATGAGAACTAATTTTACCTCTCATCGAAAATCTGTAGAATTCTATTAACAATGTTAGTGGGACAATTGAAGTCCGAATGAGGGATTTTCTCTTGACTGATCAAACGAGTAGCAGCCAAATCTACAGGCGTATGACCTGCAAAGTTCCGAGAGTCGAGCTTTGTTAATGGATGCCGCGCAAGCATGGAAGCGCATTCAATATGTCCATATTTGCTAGCAAAATGTAGGGGAGTTTCAAAGTTCTGTAAAACATAAACATTATATTTCAACTGAGTTGGTACATCTGATCGGGCACTGTAAGAAATTTGAAATGTAATTGTACAGAAGTGAACATAAAACTGATGAAACCGTGAATGACCGTTTACGAATGAATAAAAGCTTAACGCAAAATCAAGGGATTCAACTACCATATTACGTGAATTTTATTCTGATTCGAATTTATTCTGTGACTGTAAACTTTGCATTATAAGTAGACTGAGGATTGACTCTGCAACAAATTTGTTTGTAAACTGTTCCAACACTTTCAGGAATAGTAAAAACCGAAACGAGTTGGTCAAACGCTTTATCATTGACTTTATTTAAGGATTAATGTAAAGGCTATTTGTATTTTAGGTCCAGTACACGAATTTGGGTGCAGTTCTTGAGCTACATGTATTGTGGCTCGACTAGCTTTTGCCAACTTGCGTCATTTGTGGCGTAGGCGAGATATCCATCTAACAACCAAAGGACGGGTTTACTGCGCAGCAGTTCGTTCCGTCCTACTTTATGGCAGTGAAACATCGCCCGAAAGAGTACAGGATATTCGTAGGTTACTAGTATTTGATCATAGATGTCTTCGAAACATTGTTCGTATATCCTGGGACCACCGAGTAAGTAATGCAGTTGTTAGGAAACGGGTACTAGGTAAGGATGACAAATCAATTGATGAAGTAGTGAAACCTAATCAGTTGAGATGGCCGAGACATGTGTTGCGCATGCCTGACCACCGACTGCCCCGACGCGCGATGTTTTATGGTGTAGGAGTAGGTTGGAAGAAAGCTAGGGGCGGCCAGACCAAAACATGGCACAAATCCGTGAAGTCACTGACAAGTGGACTGAGCCATGTTGGTAAGTGTAGATTACCTGGTTGGGGTCCGCGAGATGATAGCAACCGATGGTTAGAGACCTTGAATGACATGGCTCAAAATCGTTTGCAATGGCGCAGGTGCATCCACCCTCTGTGTTCTCCCAAACTCTAATCTTCTGTATTCTTCATGTCTTTTTTTCCAAATCTATTCCACTTGACTATACTCCTTAAATAACATCATCAAACCCTAATGTTCCCTATCACTACTTATACTATCAATACCTCTACCATTATGAGATTTGAATCGATAACTGGATCTCTGTGCTAATGTGGTATGGCAACTCGAACTGATGTACGTACGTACGAAGTTCCACGTTGTTACTGACTGACTGACTGATTGTGGCATTCTAATTATTGTGGTAAACGCAAGTATACAACTAAAATATTTTCTATAAAACATTTCCGTTAGGTTTCATTCTCTTATTTTTCTAGAAACGTTCTAGGTATTAAGATACGTTCTATATGTAAAAATATATTGAGAAAAAAATAAACAACTCGTTACTGATGTGAGAAAACTCAGACATTTTAAATGAAAGTTTTTTACAGAATATATATATATATATATATATATATATATATATAATTCAGAGACAAATCTTGGTGGATTTAGTCGGATGTGTTGGCCTTCTGAGGGGAGATTCAGGTCTTTCATGAACATGATCTCGGAAAAACTTAATACAATATGACAACGATGCGTTTTCGTGCGACATAAATTGCCACATATGTTCCATCCCTCATGAATGCGTCTAATTCTTGTATTTTCAGCAACACATACAATACGCATACATGACACTTTCCGTATTTAAGATATTTTAAATCCCTTGTCAGTTTTGTTTTCATTTACCTCGAACTACTTTCAATCGCGGATATTTATACGTGACAACACGAAAACATTATGAAACCGAAAAATTATTGTCCACGATGTCATATGGTGAAAATTATGAAATATTGACAGTGAACTCACTCCAAGCTCAGGACTATTCAAATATAGGTCTAGAACATACTGCTGACGCCAGTAAGACGCTTCTTTAGATGCACCTGGATACAGACGTTCCCAAAATTTAGCAGAATCAATACAGTTTAGAAGAAACTGGAGCAGGTTGACGTTTCCTTTCGAAGCAACCACATGTAATGCATTATATCGAAAGCGTATCTTCAGTTTGGCGTTTGTTGTAAAAATAATCGGAAAACATGCGAAACAACTATGTAAAAATACCGTTTCTCATGTAAGACCAATGAAAATTGAAATATAACAAAATGATGGCGTGTATAAAGGAGGAAAATTAAGTATATAATGAAAGAATGGCCACATTAAAAAATTAAACAATGTGAATAATTTGATACATTAGTACTCAAATCCTCAAACCACCAACTTATCTTTGGTAACGATGTCAGCATTCCCTATACTTGGTTTGGACATGAGCTTTTATAAGCACTGAAACTGAATGTAAACGGAAGTGATTTTTAATCAGAAACTAATGGTTGAATATGGATACGAAATAACTGTTTCGTGTTAATATTCAGAGCTTATGAAAAACTTTCGTCAGAATCGATAACTTTAAGTGTTCCTCAAGATTATCTTCTTCCCTTACTTTTATTTAACCTTTTTAACAGACATTTTTTTAGAGATAACACTTTCACCGTCTGACTTATCAGGAACCGATCTTTTACCAAGGGATACTTGTTGACATAAAATACGCAGATGGTATGGTTCTGTTTGTTGATTCTGAAAAATACAGTATTCTGACCACCTAATAGAACAGTGCAAGAATGTTTGAATGAATTCCTCTCCATCTAAACGAAAAATATTACTTCAGGATCGGTTCGGGTCAACGCTTGAACTAATGATAGGGAGTGAAATAGTTAGTTGTGCTGACCAGTCCACTTATCTTGGAAATCTCAGACAAAATCTCGGCAGAAATTCAGAAAGATCAGTTGACTTCTGCCAGTTTACGTCACTTACAGTGTACCTGCGATATCCCTTTGTCAACTAAAGCATGTGAGTTTCTATTTTCAGTAAGCACATACTGAGCGTTTAGATATGGAGAATGCGAAGCCATCAGCATGAACAACCCAACGTTAAAAAGCTTACCAATGATCGGCCTGATGGTTTTTCGCCATAGATAAACCGTACTTAATTTGATATTAGCTTAATGTTTAATCTACCATGATGTTGACTGAGTTTTAAAGATTTATATACATTACCTGGAGTAAGGCTTGACTGCCAAAAACACCTTTTGACTTTTTAACACATTCGCTACTAACTTTATTGCCTACTGCTCACAGAAAATTCCTCTTGAGCTTGATTTACATGGGGTAGAATTATATCATCCTTAGTTTTGCAAAATAGTACACAAGAGGTTTTATAATCCCCGTAATTAAAAGATACCAAACTTCGTCTACCAGATTTCTGATCAAAATCGGGTTGCATTTTCAGTATTACTTTAGACATTTTAATATCGTAGTATGTCTTGGGGAGTCCATAAGAACAGCCGAATGACTTACAGGTCATGCGTAAGTATATATATATATATATATATATATGTATATATATATATAAGCAAAGTAAACAAAAGATCTACGCAAATCGTTAACTTTCAAATGAAACTAGAGCATTGTAAATGTTTAAAAATTGAACTAACTTGCAATATTGTGGGTGTGTCACTAGTCGTTACTAAAATCATCGGGTTCTCGTCTACCATTTTTTTTACAACATCAACGTTCCCACTATCTAACATTGATCGAAAGCGAATCAGGGTTTGTTGACTAACACTGGGGTATGGACTGCTTTCAACATCAGCTTTGGGTGACTTAATTTTTGTATATAAAATACTCCAACTTACTGGAGGGTAGGGGTTGAAGAGGTTCTCTTCGTCAACTGGAGTATTTGCAAACTTGTTGGCATCCACATGATTAGCAAATAACTTGAGCCTAGCACCCGTGATACCACGTAACTTTAAATAAGCCCTCTTAGGATCCACAAAAACTTCACCTTGACCTTTACTCAAAGGAGAAGCTACAGCATAGAAACAAGCTAAACAACTTCGCTTATCGAATAAAACTATTACCCTCTGACTGGCAATCGAAGAATTCATCATCCGAATCATAGCCCGGTTTGCTATCCATACCAGACACATGACTGGGACTAACCTTGATATTAAATTTTCGGTAATTTATTTTCAGGCTAACATCCAATATTTTCAAAACGAGTTTGTTTAAATCGCTCACTGCTATTTCAGACTGGTTCCACGTCTTTAGTAATATCGAGAAACTGGCAGTCTGGCCACTCGTCTGTACTCAACCTAGGTATATTAACGACAAAAGAAGAAAAAGTAAATTGGTAAATCATAGTAAGATACTATCCTTAGTCCTTAACAATATGTCAAGTTTCCTCCTAAAGGACTCCTGAGAGGTCACTTGGACTAGTTCAGCCAGCAGTGAATCCCAGCACTTGACTACTCTCAAGAATTAGGTGTTTGTAGTCCGCTCAGTTGTGTTGTGTTTCTAATATCTGGGTGTTAAGCCTAAGGTTTATGTTGTAAGTGAGCCCAGATAGGTCACTAAAGGGATGTTCAGAAGTACTTAGGATGCTGTAAGTCATTGAAAAGCCACCTCCAAGGCACCTGTACTCTAATGGGTAAAGATTTAGTGATTGTGGGCGCTCTTCATAAAGCTTGAATTCGAGTCCACGAACTGATTTCGTGGCTTGTTGTTGGATACGCTCCAGATGGTCCTGTTCCTTTTGAAGTGAGAGAAGAATTGCTATGTTTCCGTACTTTAAATAGGGATCAATAAAACTGTTAAAGATTATGTGGAAAGTTCTTCCGTCGAACTGGCCATAAATGCACTTTATTGTTACCATTGCAAGGTTTACTCGAAAGGCGCTTTTGTTACAGTTAGCATAAGATTTCAAATCGTGAGGTACCAGCACGTGAGACACCTCTTGAGCGGAGTCGCCTAAGTTGCAGCCGTAGTCTTCAACATGTCTCAGATGAACTACTTTAAACTTTGAAATTTTAAAGGTAAGTCCGTTGTTATCTGCCCAACTATGAACTCGAGTCAGACCCCGTCGAAGTGCCAGTTTATCTTTTCAGTTTTGCGTCTCTCTCCAAAGTTTCACATCACCAGCAATAAATATTAAGTCAGACAATACCTGTTGTACAAAATCGTTTATATAAATCAAGAAAAGAAGAGACGACCTCACTAGGACATTCCATAGATTGGGAAAAAATGCAGTTAACACCGACCCTAAAATATCGTTATTGTAGAAATGAAGTAAGCCAATCAATTAAATGTGATTCGACACCTAATTGTTTGAGTTTGTTTTAAGACATATATAGTTGACCCTATCAAAAGCTTT
Source organism: Schistosoma spindalis (assembly GCA_946903255.1). Classification (NCBI taxonomy): domain Eukaryota; kingdom Metazoa; phylum Platyhelminthes; class Trematoda; order Strigeidida; family Schistosomatidae; genus Schistosoma; species Schistosoma spindalis. The sequence goes on along the minus strand of OX336417.1, from coordinate 4,928,503 downwards.
TGAGAAGCCAAAATGAACGACGTCAACCTTCCTTGCCCTTGCGACCAATGATGGTTGTCCATCTATCCACCACAGTCAGTAAGTCGATTAAACAAGAGTGACGTTTTCTGAAACCGTGCTGTTGTGGTGAAAAGAAATTTAAGGATAATAAATAGTCGTATATACCATTGCATATCGGGGACTCCATAATTTTTGAAGGTATGGAAAGAAGAGCTGTCGGTCGGCAGCTTGAGTGTCCGCTGCGTCGACCTCCTTTGAAAGTTGGTGTGACGTAAGTCAGGTCCCGATTTTCCGGTAAAGTGCCTCGGATTAGCGAGTGTGATAACACCATGCTAAGCGGTGTTGCCAGGATTGAAGCTGCTTCCATCGGTATAGCAGAATCAACCACATGAGGATCAGGAGAAGTGTCCTTTTTTGGCGCTGCAGTTTTCGGTACACCAATTCAGCGCTCAGGGTCACTTCGGAAAGTTCTGTGCAGTTTCAGACGAAGTTTTCATCAATATAGTTAATGTGAGTCAGTTGAAATGTCCAAGAGTACTGTTCAGCCAGAAGATTAACGGCATCGCCGTCGATGTTGGCCGAGCCGTTAGGAACTAGCAATTGGGAAACTCCAGTTTTGGATTGTCGAAGAGAGGCTGCATAACGGAATAAGATTTTCGGATTAGAGAAAAATTTATCGATCAGTATTATCTGGTACTGAAGCCTGTTTTCTCTTACTGACTTTGTGCAAATGTTCTTTATTTGTTTGTTTCGCATGTATACGCCCTGGTTACCAGTTCGTTTGTATTCCGCACAGCAGTGCTTTTTGCGGCTTAGCAAATGATGAGTGCGGTTCTTCGTGACTGTAGGTTGCTCTTAGATTTTGGGGACTATTTGAGGAACAGACTGCTTTGTAGCACTTAAGATGGTGTGCAGTATGAAATTCCGGTGAGCGTCTACATCAATTTGAGAGTGAATTTCCCAATCCACCTGCTGTAGATTGTCCTGTGGAGCTGACACATTCAACCATTTTAAATTCCAGTGCACGTTATTCGTGGGGTGTTTTAGTCCACTTGTGCTGATAAAAGTGAAGGCTAGGACGGCGTGATCTCTTCTCCCCAGGATCGCGAAGTTGTCACCTAGGAATTCTTCTTTTACAAATACCCAGTCAAATCGCGACGATGTCTAACTGTTTCTTCAACGAGTTACCAACTTTACATATTAGAATATTCCCAGATCTTTAATGATGTTGAAAAACTTAGCTCCAGTAGAGTTTCCACCTCCAATATACGTATGTTCCGCGAAATTAACTTCAAGGAGATTGGAGTCCCCGTTAGAATCAGGATATGAGTGAATCCGAGGCAAGTAGAGTGGAATAGTCCCTCCGGCATACTATTGTCAACCCCGTTGTCAGCAGTGGGCTTTCTGTAGATGACACAAGCTAGACACCTCGAGGTGGTAGACAATCTTACTGAACATTGTACGGATTCATCGACATTGATAAACTCTTGCCTATGCATAGATGGTGGTTGGAGGTGGTCGACAGGATACCCTGGACCCGTGTTTCGTGCTACTGGGCACTCGTCAGCAAGGTGTACCTGTAATCTTTGAGGGAACTGGTGCTCCCTGGCGGATCTGATCCCGTGTCACCCAGCTTCACAGTTAGAGACGTTGCCACTGAGCTATCCGGGCCGCGACCGACCTCCTGTAGGACTGACATGTAATCACAATTGATTGATTACTGGGTGACCAATGTCATGCGTGTCTAGTCCTTATTATTAGTGCTGATCGAATGCTATCGATCATGTTGCGGCCCGGATAGCTCAGTGGTAACGTCCCTGACTGTGAAGCTGGGTGACACGGGATCGAATCCGCCAGAGAGCAACAGTTCCCTCAAAGATTACAGGTACACCTTGCTGACGAGTGCCAAGTAGCACGAAACCCGGGTCCAGGGTTTCCTGTCGACCACCTCCAACCACCATCTAACCTTACAATAGTGCCCGCGGTGTCGAGTCACCTAGACCGGTGGCCACATTGCAACATGATCGATAGCATTCGATCAGCACTAATAATAAGGACTAGACACGCATGACATTGGTCACCTAGTGATCAATCAATTGTGATCTTGTCTATGCACTTGATTTACCTCCAGGTAGGATCGTATGTACAAGGTAACTCCACCCCAAACTGCTGTTTTCCGTCACTAGAAATAAAAAGACATTATGGATATTGCAAGAACCTGGTCCGTAAACTGAGAAGATACCCATGCTTCAGATATTCTCATCAGTTGAGCATTGCTAGCATTACTGAGTTCATGCAACTCATCCATTTTACTCGGTAAATTCGAGGCGTTCATATATAAGTAGTTTGTGCTTTCGATTTAAAACGCGTGAGCTTATGGATTTCAGTTGGCAGTCAGCGTCTGTTCGCACCAAGTTCCCCATTCGGGAGTATGGGAACGTTATCTTCGTCAGTCGGAGTCTAGAATCCCCGTACTTCTTGGCTAGTTTCACCAAGTGTTGAGTATTTTTTGAGCTTCAAGGATTGCTTGATGCGTTTGCATCTTCGAATATCAGAGTTTGTGCGGTCAGAATTCGTGTTTTCCGGTACATCTTGCACAATGATGTTTCTACAGCGAAAAACTACTCGCAAAATTCTTTAGGGATGTTCAGGATGATAAGTATTCTTATATTCCCATCTGACTTAAGTAAATGATTAGTTGATAAAATATCCTCTACATTGGTAGCGTGAGTGATTTTGGTGCTTATAATTCTTCTCTCAAGTGAGCCGTGTGACCGTCAAAGGCTCTATTTTGGGAAGTTCGAGATTCTTCTACCCAGGGCATCCTATCATGTTTGCTCTGTAAACTGAGGAGAAAGTCAGGGTTGTCTCTAAGGTTCATGATTATTAGGGAATCATCGCGAATCGTTATTGTTTTCCCAGGATTTCAGGTATGTTTATGTTGAGGACCTTGTTGTTTGGAGGTCGAAGCGCGTTTCTGATTCTTATGCTGTTTGCTAACCGGTTGAACATTCTTGAGCGTAGACTGTGCGACCACAGTTAACTGGTAACTTAGGTAAAACTCAAAAAGAAAAGTAATCGACCAAACGTAAACCTCAGGATGGATTCTTTGAATTAAAAATGGCACTTTGTTGCGTAAGTTTGAGAAACGCAAATCACGTTAGAGCTAAACGTCCCGTTCGTAAAGCGCGCTCCTTGACAACATAAATCGTGGAGAGCGACATACTGATAAGCCATAAAATCGGTCAGAGAATTAAAAGATAGAACACATGACGACCTACTTGAGTTCTTGTTATATAAGGGCACTTGATAATGGTGTGCAACACACTTATCTCTCCTGGTCACTCATACAAAAATATCTTGCCTGTACCTCTACGTTGCGTCTATCGATAAATTCCACATCAAGAAGCCAATATCTAAATATGATCACATTCGTTTTCGTTACGAATGAGCGCTACTTGAAACGCTCTCATATACGATATGACTCCAGCAACCTTAATGAATAGCAGTAGATTAAGAGACTAAATATTCACCCTTCGACAGGTTTTGGAACACAGACATACTTTTTGATGTCAAACTATAATTATATTCCCTGAACTTAAGGCAGCGTTCGACTCCGTTGATCGTGAGGTTCTTTAGCAATGTATGTCATCGAAAGGAATAACAAAGTGCATTAACCGTGTACAGACTCTCTACTCCAACATTAATGGTGGAGTCACAGCTTATGACCAAATGTCATAGGAATTTATTACTTTAAGTAGTGTTCGTCAACGTTATCCGCTTTCCCATTTTTTTAATTTTGTCGTAGACATGTCTTTATCGCTAACATTTTCATCGTCTGACTTTTCAAGAATTGATGCCGACAAGATTCAGTTTCCTGACCATCTTAGGCAACAACGCATACATGTTCAAGATGTGATCCTCTCCCTCCGAATGCAAAATATCGCTTCGAAGTTGGTCAACGTCATCCCTGATAGGGAGTAAAGTGATTGAACGTACTGACCGCTTTACTTGGGAGTCACCCGTCCTGATAGCCTTGTGTCCGACGAGATCTCAGCAAGGTTTCAGAAAGTTTGATTAGTGTTTTACGACTTGCGTCACTTGTGGTGAGATATCCATCTACCAACCAATAGGAGAGTTTTCTGCCCAGCAGTTCGCTTCTTTCTAACTTATGGATGAAAACACGGCAATAGAAATAGAGGATATTCGTAGAATACTAGTATTCGATCAAAGGTGTCTTCAACACATCTTTCGTGTGTTTTGGGACTGCAGAGTAGCCAATGTGCGGAAAAGAAGCGGAGTACGACGTGAAGATAGGAAATCTTCATTAAATGAGTTGGTTAGTATATGCGTTACATATGCCCAACCACTACCTACCCCAGAGAGCGATATTTTCTGGTGCGGGAGTGGGTGGAGGAAATCTAGTGTTAGCCAATCTAAAGCATGGTAACAATCCATGAAGTCACCGACAACTGAACTATTCATTTACTCATTCTATCCGTTAGCTTATCTTTGATCCTCTGGATCCTAAAACTTAGTTTTATAGTTTCTCACAATTCAACCGACCAATATTTTGTTCCATCATGCGATGGCTACTGGTCTAACCAACTCCGTCAACTTAAAACAAAGGCACTGATTTATACCAAAAATTAAGCCTCAATTAAGATTCAGATTTGTGAAGTAAAGACAGAAGTCTCACCGCCTATGTTATTCCGTCTCTAGTATGCTTCTGTGAGTGCCTAGTCTTCGATTGAATGAGTTAATCGAAGGTGCGGACACCACTACTTCGGGTATCAGGTTCCAAGAATTGATGACTCGGTGTGAAAAACCTGTAAGCCTCTAGTATTTTACTATCAAATCATTTTGCATTAGCACAACAGAATGACTACACTAACCACATTAGACGACTCCAAAATACGTGACCGTACTGTAGAATCAAGAAGGGACGACAATTGTCGTCTCTCTTTAAAGAGAGCAATCGATTTACACAGACTTGTGACAAAGAGGTTGGATAAGGAAATGCGGTCTTTTTGAGTTATATTGTGTAACGGGTTCGAAATATCATGCTGGGTTTTCTCATTGTGGATGTCCAGTTGTCTTAGTTGGTAACTATCACTGTTTGTTTTCGATTGCCTTTATTATTAAGCGTAAATGCGTTAAATGTACTTACTAAGCTGTCGGTTCATATCTTTTGATCTTTTCGGAAAGAGATCTCTTTCCGGAAGAGAGCTGGCCAACTCGAGTTGGCCAGCTCTCTTCATTAACATTTTCTTAACATCTAAAGTGCTTTCAGGTTGGACAGTGTACGAGCTGCCAAGTTTTTTTTAGACTGACAGACTACTCGCTAACAATGTCTACGTATCGATTCTCGGTGGTATTTGATTCACACTGAGAAGTCCGACTTGTTTTACTCGGTCAACAGTTTCAGGGGAACAATTATATAATAGGTACCCAATCAACCAATAAAGGGGAAATGAAGGCGAAAAAAGGAAATAAAAGGGAAAATGCTTTGGTAAAGAAAGGGGAAATAAAGGGGAAAACGCGCCAAAATGTCGCCTTTTTCGCCTGTTCGGGGGAAATAATACGGATTTCCCCTTTTTGTCGCCTTGTCGCTAACTTGTCTACTTTTCGCCTAAATATCCGCCAGATTGTCTACTTTTCGCTTAAATATACGCGGAATCGCCTACTTTTCGCCTAAATGAACACAAAATTGCCTATTTTTGATCCAATTTTTAAAACGCTATTGGCATATTACCAAAGGTCTCCTATATTCGTCTTTATTTCCACAACAAACCACAGTGAAACCGCAATGGACGAGAAAAGCGGTATAAATTTAAGTAGTTTTATTTCAAAGGAAAAGCGAATCATTGTACAACATGATAACGGAAGCTTGCAAGTTCATGCTTGTATGCTCATGAGCATCAATCGTTTTGCATTTGCATTGCAAATGCCAATGCACCGTCGTTTGAAAAGATTTGCAACAGAAGAATCAGGTGATGTATTATTTATAACACATGTGCATTTAGTCGCAAGTTCACTGACAGTAAACTTATAAGTTCTCTTACAAAATAATGTTTATTAAAAATTAAGTACAACGGTAAAATAATGCACAGATTACGTTCTTCAGCCACGTATGTTTGACTATTGATAGTGAGAACAGTCTTCCTGTGAATTCTGAAGTGTAAAGAACAAAAAAGTCAAAACAATATCTGAAAAACATGCTAAAGCATGTCCCAAGACAGCCAGATACTTTAAGCTAAACTTATGGTTATGTTCGTTAATACTGTTGACTGTAACTATAAAGCAGTAGGGAAATTATCACTTTAAATTAGTACATACCTGCTCTTGTTTCCGTCGATTACGCTTCATCAACTTGTCTCTGACGTCATTAAAATAACATTGTGTCGCGATGTCGTACAGTTTCGCAAGGTCTTTTTCGTTCACGGAGGATGACAAGAAGCGATTCGTCAATGCACCTAAAGTTTAATTTATAAGTATAGGTTACTTCGTATGCAGCCATAAAACCGGCATTTCTGAAGTGCGCGCTTTGAAGAAGTGCCGAGCAACGTGAAATTACTGGCCACCTCAAGTGTCATGATGTACGACAAAATATAACGCATTGACGTTTTAGGGTCATCACCGATTAACCTCGTCAGCATCGCCATCTGTTATACGAAGATGTTAGTAAATTAATGTTGTTGACTTACAAATCTGTCCCTGGTTTCCTTCTGCTGCAAACCATTGTCCAGCATTTGCAGTTTTGCTTCCGATGACAAAGGGAACTGCTGACTTGATACTCCGCAATCGAATTGATTAGGATGTTCGCGTTCACTGAACTTCGCTAGTAGTAGCTTTACATTTGTACTCAATTCAGTAATAGCTGACGATATGTTCTGCATCATTGTATACTTTGTCAAATAACCGAAATTTCGGATAATGCACGTAGCTATTTCAAGCCTGCATGTCGGCCACATCCATATCAACTGAATTATAAAGAAATCCTTCTTTACGCTTCAATGCACCTCTAAGAAATGTTAGTAATATTATTGTACAGACCTCTGGTTTTTCCGTGTTTAACGACAATGTGTTCTCTTCGGTTGACGTGTTCTTGCGATGCAGCTCCAGTATTTGGAGGGACACCAACATGTCCTTGGCAGACTGCAGAGAATCTACAGTAAATTATAGTTTAAATGTATTTTACTCACCGATTTCGTGAATTACTTTGCATTTGCGAAGTGACCTGCTGTCATCTGGTTTATCGTAGTTTTGCAGGTGGATGTCCACCAGCTCCGTTGAAAAGAGGCAAAGGTCTTTACCAAAAATCCACTGCTTGGCTGCAATCATACGCTGTTTTTTGCTAGGAACGTCAACAATGACATATTGTTTGTTAGCGGACTAAACATAACATAATAGTTAATGAAATGGTTTATGGTCATGAATGAAGCACAAATAGAACAAAATACATTCACAGTAAAGTATGTAACAATGGAACTATCACTAAATTATTGATACAATTAATGGCTATACATTTACAGTCAATGTCCTTAACCGATATCAATGTATGTTCATGGCTAACTACGGAGCACATAAGTATTCCTATATCACTGTATGGGAAAGGATCTTCGAAGTAATTGCGTGGGTCAGTGAAAGATCGAATTTTCAGTAGTCCGTCCTCCCGTATATCAGTAATTAAACCAGGTTGTCCTTTTACTACTACCACGTTATCAGGCTTAAATAAAGTTATTTTACTATTATTAAAAGTAATTTCTTGTCGCTTGGAGACCTCCTATCGCAGAACGACATTTTTTCAGCATAACGCTGAGCTGCTTGCTTAGCAACAGCATACCCGCTGTGCACAGAATTCTTTATTTGTCTCATGTAAGACTCGAATGGAAGGGCTGAAAAGCAATCTAAAGGTCCATGTGCACGAACATCGTCAGGAAGGTGCTGTAACAAATGCACATTGTAAACTAAGTTTTCAGACCCATAACACCATTCGTATTCCTTAAGAAAGTTTCTTAAGTCTATTTTGACAGATTCTACAACGGTATTATGTAATTTAGGGTGTGCAAGCAGATAAATGGATAACGCCAGACGCCGGAAATTAAGAAACAGAGGTTTCGGCAGTGTTTTTTGCAGAATCACTGGTCCTAAATACAGAAGGAACAATCTACATTCCGAAGCTTTCCAAACAGAAACGAAGTCTAGTGTGCGGCATTTGCGCTGAAAGTCTGACGGAGTACTTGCCACGCAACCAGATATTAAATTATTTATGTCCCCAATTGCACATGTTAAGCAGTCGTTTGTGTGCAAATTCTATCCATAGATTAGCTAACTTTTTGGTGACACCTAGGTACACCAAGTGCATAGGATCTAGAGGAAAAGTTGAGATCATATTAATTGAAAGCGTTTCCATAATTGAATGGCCTTGATGGTGAATAGATTGAGTCTGACGACGAAAGCTGTCATCCGTTCTTAAAGTATATTCACCATTTGGAAATGTCATTTTCCCCTCAAGCCGTCTCCCAAGTACAGTACACCGATCGCAACCTGCCTTACCATTGTGATTAACTGTATACCTAATTGCAGAACAAGCAGGTGCGTCACATATTACACAAGATAACTTAATAGTTATGTATTTATGAAACTTAGTACTAAACAGACCCACGTCAGTCATTTCTTTTATTTCAGAAATTGTGTCAGCAGATAATTCGTTGAACTCTGCCGGTTTACTATTCTCTCCGTAGATCCCTATCATGAACACATCACTACACCTTAGGGCAATGATCTGTCCTAATATTGGCCATAATTGTTGATTAGATCTCCTAGACATAGATAGTCCATCTTCATTAATATGAAAATGTAAAGTATCGAATTCAAAAGTACGCAACCAAAGTGCAACATATCTTAGCAGATTGGCTTTCAATCCGAGGTGATAGTAAACCCCACTGCTGATGAACTGTGGTTGGACACTTGTACACGTCCTTAGAACACTTCTGATGCTCCTTGGTAAGTCCGGAACCAGGTCTCTCAAAGCATTCAGAATTCGATCTGCATCACTGATGCTAAGAAAGGTGTTTGTAAGTAATGTCATCAATACGTTGTTGATCTGGTCTTTGCGATTAACAAGCTTAAGCTTGTTAGTCACGTCCAAATATCGGCAGGAAAATGACTATAACAGTAAAAATGTCTTTTTTGAACTTGCGACTCATATGGAAGTCATGTTATGCTGAATACGGTTACGTGTTAGGAGTATTTAAATAAAATAATCAAGTAGAATCAAATATAGAGTATGTAGCTCATGTAGATTAACTGTTAGATATTCTTTCCATTACCGTGATTGTGGTGTGATTGTTAATCACTACTGGTTCCTGCTACACCTTACGGGCCACAAGCCTCCAACCAAGGATCTCCGCTCAACTCTATCCTGGACCATTCTTTCTAGTTGTTACCAAATGCCGTTCGCGCTCCTGACGTCTGCCTCCAACTTCTGGCTTCATATGTTCTTTAGTATTTATATCCTGAGTAAATGAAAACCACTTTGGAGTTTACACTCCTGATTTTTATATTAATTAGTGTTTCAAATCCAGGTTTTTAGCAGAATCGTTAGCGTGTGTTGCTATATCTGGAGGGATATTGCTTTTTGCTTGATTGTTCATCAACTTTGAATATAAAGAAATCTACCTGATAAGGTCTGCTGTAAACTTTGTTTTAAAGATTGATTCACTTTTTCACTCACTATTATAAACTACTCAAAGAAAAGTGATAGGGTTCGACTGGTCCATTAACTAGGTCATTGAAATGGTCAAAGTAAAGTACCATTAGTTATTATCGACTGTACATTCATTTGACTATCGACTATCAGTGACCATTCCAGTCAGCTACAACGTAGGACCAGGTAGATATATTTATTTTATTTTATTTAAACACAAACATAGGTACAAGAAGGCACCGAATAGATATGCCCCACAAATCGGTACATATATGCACTGGTCCAAGTTGCCACACCTCATTAACACAACAAGATGAACACGAAATTCAAAGCGTACTTACTTCAATGATAGTAATATATAAAAGAAAGATTGCCTATAAGAATATAATACAGGAAGAAAGAATTAGTTGGTAGAAAGGAAGATATAAAGTAATTTTAATCTCACGGTTTAAGGGAAGACAAAAAGTGTATACAACTACGCCATTGTGATCGATTCTGAGCCATGTCACCCAGAGTCTCTAATCATTGGCTACGATAGTCATGCAGACCTCAACCAGGTAGTCTGCATCTACCAACATGGCTCAGACCAGAAGTTAGTGACTTCGAGGACTGATGCCACGTTTTTGTTTGGCCGTCCCTAGCTTTTTTCCAATTATCCCTAACACCAGTAAGCATTGCGCGTCGTGGTAATCGGTGTTCAGGCATACGCAACACGTGGCCCAACCATCTCAGTCGATGAAGATTCACAACCTCATCAACTGATTGACCATCATTCCCTAATACTCTGTATCTAACCTTACTATTACTTACCCGGTGTTCCCAGAAGATGTTAGCAATGTTTCTAAGACATCTGTGATCAAATACTAACAACTTACGAGTATCTTCTACTCTTAATGGTCACGTTTCGCAGCTGTAAATTAGAAGAGAACAAACTGCTTCGTAGTTTACTCGTCCCTTAATTGATAGACAAATATCTCGCCTACGCTATATGTGACGTAAGTTGACAAAAGCCAAACGAGCTTTTTGAATCCGTGTAGGGATTTCGTCAGACACCAAAGTAATAGGGCTGATCAGACTTACAAGATAAGTGAAGTTGTCGATGCTTTCGACTAATTCACTCCTCATCCTTAGTTCAGGTGTTGACGCTGGCCAGTCTCGAAGCAACAACTTTCTGAGAAATGTTTATAAATATACTCACATTTGACTGATCATGATACTGATACCGGTAGTTAATCATTGGTAAACTAAGTGATTGATCTGTGTTATAATTTGACTGTTAAATTAAATGAATGAAAAATTAATCGACAGACAAGATGCGGTAAATTATATGGCAGAATGATTACTACTACTAGATTAATACAAACTTTTGAATGAATTAACATCCAAGACGTATTGACTAGCCATTTTAATAGTTTTTTGTTTTAGATTAAATAGCTCATGTATACAATACACTATACATGAGAAAAAGATAGTTAAAAGTCAGTGGAAATATAAGCGATTCAAAATGTGAATCTCATTAGCCCAAAAAATACAGACCTGTCAATTAGGCTTTTTTCTTGTTCGAGATGTCAATGACTTAACCAATGTTTTGAATATGTTGTAGTTTAGCTTAAAGTTTTCAGCAATAAAGACAATTCTGTAATCAATTAATAAATATTATACGGAACTGTGTGGATTTGGTTCATGTAACTTGAAGTGTATGTTAATTACTGCAGCAGTAAGTTTCACATATTGAATCTCATGTTTTTTATAACATATTGACTTGTCTGAAATGTTTATTCTCTGGATTTTCAGACTCCTAAAACTGTTACTTTGGTTAATTTATTTTGAATATTCCAAAGCTTATATGGCTTCAGCACAGGTTTATCGTTTCCAACAACGTATATCATATCTTCAATCTCATCATAAGCTTGCATCGATTCGACATTGTGAGGCTGTTAATAACTATGTCAGTCAAAACAATGAATTAATGAAATCGTTGATGGCTCATTTAAAGGCTCCAGATAAAAGTGTGAAAAGAACTAAAAGGATTACGAAACCTCGGACGGCACATCCACAGGTAAATCATCTCAAAATTTTTTGTTCATTTTTCAGTTAGTGAAATCTGCACGTTTTTCTGCCAAGTCATATGCTATGCAGTCAACTGTCGAGCAATTTAACGCTATACATCAACATTCATTATCCAGGCAAACAGACTTTGTGAACCAATGTTTACCTGAAGAAACATGGAATAATTTCGGTACACAGGCAACTAATGATGATCCTTTTGTGTGTAATTCCAAAGAACCGATATTTCCACCACCGACATATACAGAACCAAGTTTAAATTATGAACCAAGCATACTTGATGATTGCTTGTGGGAAATATGGAATGGAGATAATAATGTTCTTCAAAGCAAGCACCCAATAAGAACACCCCAAACAAGTTATACTTCGTGTGATAAAATATATTCAGGTGATACCCCATCTTCTATCTATAACGGTGCTCAAGAGAAACAATATTGGAGTCGTGGTGACGTGTCACTCGATATTAAGCAGCAGACATTAAGTCCTGTTCCTGGTTATAACTTACCAGCTGCACAACCAAGAGATTCTTACTGGTTGAAACAATCCACTTCTTATGGTGAATCCAAGCACTTACTTTCTGTCAATAAGCATGATCATTTGTATCGTAATGAGCCGTTGTGTACTGTACAAAATTCATTCTCTCCTAATCTGAACGTCAGTTGTAGGAATAGTAATTCTTTGCTGACTAATCAAATAACCAATTATTCAGCTGAGTTTTGTACATCGAATTCTGGTTACGAGCTAACCGGATCGTCGAAAAACCATATTAATCCGATTCTAGTATCTACTTATCCGTCGGTAGGATCTGACATAAACCATTATCGATCAGCAATTTTTGATCCTGATGAATGTTTTAGGCCGTATTATGATTGTACTTCTTATCATCCATCCGGAAGCAACAACAATGGTAGTAGCAGTGGTGGTGATAATACCAGCACCAGTAATTATCATTTTTATGGAGCAGATCTGAACGCCCTACAGTCATAAACATCAAAATAATCAATGATATGAAAATCTACTTTAGTTCCTTTACTCAACTTTAATTTATGTGCACTTGTGTTGTATTCTTCTGTTTTTATATTTCCACTTCTAAGTTTCTCCATTTGATTTCTAATTGAGATAAAACGATCAAGAATGATTTTTGTGATACACATTAAGAAAAAGAACTGGACAATTCGTTGTGTCAAACTAATATCTTTGTTTTTCGCTAACCTGATTTCTATTTGTTCATATGATTTTATATACATGTATACCATAACTGAAATGTACAGTTTTATTCAAACTGGAATATATAAATAATTGATAAGAGGACATGAATAAATCATGATACAGATTCTTTTATATGTTGGCCAGTTCTGTGGTACTTTTATTTGAATATTCCCCGCTCTAGATTAATCCCAGTTATTACTGTACACCTCTTGTCTGCCGATGGATATGGTATTTGAGTTCAGTAGACAGACATATGATACTGCTATCGAAATATATTTTTTTATTATTAGTGGATGATGAGTGTGCTTTATATGTTGAATTACTGTTTCTTTCAACGAAATGATATCCCGATTTGAAGGTAAGATGCAAGGCAGAACTCCGTGACCGAAGATCAAACAACATCATTAGATCTCATAAAAAACATAACTGTACAGTTATTACAGTGTCGGATGACCATCACACTATATCAAATCTTGGAAGATAAAGTATTCTCCAGTAATTCGATTAATATTAGTCAGGAAAGGCTTTTCATTGCATCGCCATTTCGAATTTCTAGACCTCACGCAGTAAGTTGATTTCAATCCCCCAGAACTTCTATTCCTAGTATCTCACTCCTTAGAACACCAACAAAACCTATCTAGCACCTAATATTAAGAATTAATCCAAGTTGAAAATATGAGCCAGTTTTCTGAAGTTTAAGCGCTCCCTTCGGGGCCTGAAAAATTTGAATTCAGTCCTTGGTTAACCATGTGTCCCCTTCACTAAGAACTCACACAAGTAAGAAACACTTGTCCCGCCGTTTCTCAATTGTGTCTATGCTAATATCAATCCGTGATGAAAACCACTACACATCCTTATTTTGTCTACTTATACAACTAGGTCCTTTTCTGTTTGACTTTCGGTAGCATTTTTGCTTAAAAGGATAAGTTGTTTTATGACATTTCGATTCGTTTGGGATGATTTGTATTATGCAGAAACCTCGCGGATCTGCTTTTGAGTGGCGGAGCAATTAGGGCTCCGAAAGTACTATAATTCAGAATATTCAAATGGATTCTCAGCAGGATAGCAAGAGCCTCATGGTGCTGCTAAGGTATCATATTTTCAGCATGATTGAGTAGTATACTTATCTACCGAGGACCAACAATAATTTCTACTATTGGAGTTGCAACAAACATTTCACGATTGAACTATGTACTGACTAATGCGTACTTCGCTGAATTCCCGGAGTTAAGTAGCGACCTATCCTTAACGATAAGATTGGAGGTAAACTGAAGATTTTTATGTCAAATAGTTGCTTAGTTGTAGAGAAGAATAATTAGTGTAAAATCCAGTGAAGAATAATACTAATGCTTTTACTGACTTCTAGGTCTGGGTGGTTTTACCGAAACTCCACGCTCACTAAGGTTCACTCCATCTATATAAAATAACTGGTAGTTACGATTTTTACTCAAAAACTGAATAATGTTCCGAATAATTTCTAATTGTTCAAACTTATCTATCAACCTGGTAGCAAAAGAAGTTGGTAATTCAAACTTGTCTCAAATATCTCTGTCAATGCAAACCAACCAACCACAATAAAAAGGAAATTTGCAACGTAACCGCTGACAAGAATAAAATGCTTTGTTTATTAATGTAAAAGAAACAAAGGTTGATGTGATAAAATGGAACGTAAATTAGTCTGTTTACAGTATTCAACAAGCAAACAATAATGACACTGGTGAGGCATATGTATACGATATTATGCAGTCGATATATAAAGGAATAAGTACCTGTATACACACATATTCAGGAGGAGCATTCAATAGCTTAAAACAATACAACTGGGACAGACAGATGAAGTTTTCTCGAATAGATCGAAGGAAATGCTGCAAGAATAAAAATTGAGATATAAATTTTTATAAGTTTAAATAATTACATTCAAAAGGACAACGCACCATAGATATCAAGGTACTGTATATGTGTAACTAAGTAGTAATACGTAGCATTAAAATAATTTGTACAAGCAGATTAGATAAACGGTAAGATGAATCGCCTTAAATGAAAGGAAAACGAAGGGATAAAGGTTCCCATTAACGGGGATGTATATTTGTAGGAAGACTTACAAAACAGCACGTAGTTTGTGTATTATCATGAAACCTGTATGGTGTCATTAAAGGGAAAAGAAGTAACATTGAACTAATCAATCTTGTCTGATCGTTTCACATGTATATCTGCTCTTAGAGGATTCAAAGTGAGATCTAAGGAAAAGAAAAGACAGAATTATGACAATAGTTAGAAATGTTAAGTAGGTTGGTTTTAGAATAACTAATGTCATTCTTTTATACATTACCACCATTGAATTAACTACTATGAATTCGGTGTTCATTTTGTTGCTATGGCAACTTGGACCGATGCTTATATGTACCTGGTCCTGCGTTGTAGCTGACTGAATGTCCTGATATATAAACCTCAGTGTTAACTAACTTCCATAAAACTATTACTCGGTAAGGTAGTGATCACTTAATTATGGAACATGATATACCGCTGCACTTCAAACAATGTATTTTTAAACTAATAACTCTTTCGTAATAATCTCTGGACCACACGTTTATTGCGTGACACGACTACTCGGCTACCGAAACAAAGGAAGGCGTGACGAGGTTTAATCACTTGATCGGATAACTAAAAGCTTACTGCTTTAGCAACTTAGCCACAGCCAAACTTAGATTTGAAGGTAGGTCCTCTTTATTCTTCTGAAAAGGAGTCAACACTATTTGGTCTATTCCACAGTTCAGACTTACTGCCTGTGATTCTTTTTTCAAAGCAATAGAACTAGGGACGTTGCTGCTAAATCAACAACAGAGTTTAGTTAGAATTAAGGGATAAATAGCGTGATATTTGAAATTACCCAGTAAGTGGTATCTCTGAATACGTTACAGAATGTGGCTGGTCTGAATCTCGAAGTAGGTATATGCCTTTTCTTGATTTCATATTCGTCTTGCTGTTCATTCCATCCAATCGTCTTTATGAACTTCCACACTCAAATTTCTGATATTTGGTAGTAACTGTTTTGTCAAGTGTAGTGGTTTCATAAAGAACAGAGAATATATGTAATCTAATACTGGAGACATATATGTACATCATTCCGAATGATTATCTATTTTCTTTGGAAAAGTGTGATCGTATCGTCTTTTCTATGTTAACAATAATCAACATTTTTCTAAGATGTTTTATGAGATTTGTACGATGATCATCGTCACGAACTGATATATCAACTGGAGAACCGTTGAGTTGCTTGATCCCATTTTCGGACACCTCACTAGTGCACACTTATAATAATATATGAGATTGAACTGAGAAGATTCAGATCTCATGTTGAACTTGAATCCGATAGTAAATTTTGTGATTACCTTACGTGCAACTATTGATAATATTTATATTATATAACTATTTGACACGGATTATAGCATTCTTATATTCTCCTGTCTGTAAGCTTTTCGTCTGGTTCATAAACTATTGTTGTGTTTTACTTTCCTTAAGTTGTTTTTGGTTAATAACGGACACCTCACTCAGTGTATATTTCACTTATGGTGTAGTCATGAACACATTGTATTTTTTCCATTTATGTTTACATTGCCAGGAATTTACTTTATATTACTGAGAGGTTTGAGTCGTAATGATAATCATACAACAGAGATCTTATCTACTTGCTGTGTTCTCTTATCGGACTAAATATGAGGGGTAAGGAGAGAAAGCCGCATCGCCGACAGCTCAAGATGATTCGCTGTCATTCAAAGCGCAGAACGTTAGTCAGTAAAAAGTAATGATTTGGATTCTGATTAGTGAATCAAGATTTCAGTGTAACTTAATTACAACAAAAGGATATTCTAAAATTATATGAATCTCTATACAAGATACTTTGGTAAATGATAATCGCACTACCGATAGTGATTGGTTTCGAGATGGTCTTGTTGGAGTTTGATAGAAAGCAATGAACTATGGGACAAAATTAATTCAGAAGTGGGACAGTAATTCGTTAACGACGAGGGTCGAAGATTGAACTACACAACGCCCGTAGACTCAAGTTAGGATTCTGAACCATACATTTTTATTCAATGGCCGGACTGTGATGTAATTACATTTCTAATGATCATGTTTATTGCTAAATCATGTATTACTTTTAACACTCACTAGGATTTTGTTGTAATATATCCTTATTTGACGAGTAATTGATGAACACTTATATTTTATAATTTTGACTGTTACCACTTATTCATTTTGTTGTAACCCCCAACACTATTCGAAATAGATAAATTACCGAAGACTAAATTGTAGCTGCTTATATTATAGCTAAGCATAGACTGTTGGGTCAATTATTATTACGGATAGCACTCGAATAATATATTCTTACCTATTATCACTTTGTGATGTATGGTACATGATTAAACAATCAGAAGAAATTCGTTTTGAATTGTTTACAGTAAACTTTTTAAATTCAATCTAAAATGCTATTTGGAACTTACTGTGTAGTATATCATCCATTAGACCGTCTGTATCCAGTTGACGAGTACGTGGCTTACGATGACGATTTTCACGTTTTGACGAGGATGGGATCTTTGTTCAACAGAGAATAAATGAAAAATGAACAAGTATGATACCAACTTGTCACCAAAATCTTTCTAAACTTCTATTGGCCAGAGATGTTGCTACACATTTTCCTTTGTAAAACGCTTTCATATCAAAAATTATTTCGATGTTACCAAGCGTTAACAATATTGGCACTACTAAACCTGAGAAAATGGACCAATCACAATCCACAGAATGAGAAGTCCACATTAAGCCGACTGAAGTTCTCCTATTGACACGTGCAAGTTATTGTTCACGAAATAGTTTTACATTCTAAGGAGTACATATACACGTACACACATAAATGAGTTTTTATTCATTTGATTCGGTTTGATCTGATAAGCTTCCTCTTTTGCTCTTAGTCTTCTCACTCAGTAGCCGACCGGGTCTCGCACATAAATTTGTGTATCAGTATCAATCTTGAATACTGCAAGCCATAATATAACCAATCTCTAGAATTCCGCAACGCTTAAACGAATGCCTGGAGAATGATTTCTCGACCTTCAGTATGCGGATGATATTGTCTCACTAGGTGATGATACCAAAGACTTGGAATCTGCACTCATTCAGTTGGCCATTAGTGTCCGTAGGTTCGGTATGTGTTTTACACCTTCTAAGTTCATGAAGTGTATGAAGAAAATTTTGGCACCTGAGAACTGATAGAAAGATTTCACGACTAAAGATAAGCGGCAGATACTAACTATTGAAAAAGTCATTTATACAACATAATTCTCGAATAATTTCAACTTGAATGTATGTTAATGAGAAATTTATTGCGATGTTGGACAACCGATGTTGAAAGCTCCTTACTGTAACATGGTTCATAATAATAAAACGAGTACTATTATTATTATTAAAAATAATATATTTGTTCCATCTGAATGAGTAGAAAAATGACATTTTCCGACGTTTCGTGACTACGTGTCAGCCATTTCCTCAGAGAATAATTAAACAAATTAAATTAACCCAAGTTTAAATAGTACAAAGGAATCAAGCAAAATTACTTAGTAGGACTAATCAAAAAGGCAGTTCTGGCTAAGTGGATGACATGTCATTTTGTTTAATGTTATTTATGTGAGATTTATTGTGTTAATGGAAGAAAAACTTGACATTCGTAGTGTAAAAGGATAGAGTCGAATCAATATGTATGATAACTATGTGAGATGTGAATAGAATCTGATATGATACCTCGGACAGATGGTCCAAGTCGGATGGATAGTAAGGACTTTTATATTGAGGGCAGTTAAATCTAACAATATATGGAGAGCTTCAGCTACTGAGGCTTCTTTGTAGTTGGGATAACCTTATTGTATTATTTTGATATTTTTAATATCGACTTGATTAATAATTATTGTTATGATCACATATCAAATATATTGGACAATAAAAACATGTCAAAGAGACAGAATTGGTTGATAAAGATTGTAAATATTTTTTCTAGAATATAATTTTTAAATCATTACAACTACAATGTATACTAAAAATGAATTTACTGCAATATTGCATGTTTTGTGCCGAGAATCCTTCACTGAGTAAATTAATATTATATGAAAGGGTTAGTAAAAATGTTAGGAGTGAGGCCTGATTGGTTGTTCTGTAGCCTACACATTTCCATTCTCGACTAGTTAATGGTTACATGATTAGTCTTATTACCTTCGTTGGAACTTTTTTCTATCTATGACAGTTTAATTCTGATAATAACTTATTTAATATGGCCTTGAGTCACGCTCTAACTGTGAAGGTCACTGATACTGCTTGGGTGCCAGAAGTAGGGGGGCGGGTTTGAACCTTCGACTCAGTGACTTAAAGTCGAACCACTGAATCACCTCTCCACTGCTCTAATAGTATATTCATTTAATTAACTAGTAATTCTATTTTACATAGTTTATTTACAGTTGGAAAACTTGTAAATTGGTTGTACGAAACAACCGATTCATTTAGTGTCAATAAAAGTATTCAAATAATTTTTGTCAATTATATCAGAAGTTGATTGTGCCATAGTAACCTTTTTGTAAAAGAAAAACAACAACAAAAAGGTGAAATTCCTTTTTCAATGGAAAGTCATAACAGAATTAAATTTAATACCTTTTCATGTTCTTTTAAATGTTTTTGACTGTGACGATGATGTAAATGACTAGAAGATTGAGTATCGTGTATATTTAATGAGGAATTTTGTGAATGACGTGATTTTTTATCGAGATCATTGACACAATTCTAAAAATAAATTAGTAAAAGTATAAATATTATTTATTTATTTGTTTATGAACTATGAATCTTTCTATTATAAGCATTGATTAAAACATAAAATTGCTTCAAAGAAATATTTCCATATGTCTTGACAAATCGATTGCAACTTTTGGGATTCTGTTAAATTATCTAAATTCTAATTTACAGCATTTTTATGGTTTAAGATGTCGATTATAAATTAGGGAAAAAACAGAGCGAGTGTTATGTCTAAGACTGTGTATGAAATAAACTTACGGAATACAATTAAGATTTCTTAAATTGTCTTTAATAACATTAATTTGATGTGTGCATCAGTTGTTTGATATTACTGATTTACTTCTTAGATTTAAAGAAAACCATGAAAATTTAATTTTGCACCTTATAGTTTGTCGGTATGCAGTTTCTGCAATTACACTTGCACAGAGTGGCTATCTCCAATAATTTTGAGAACTGAAGTGGCTAAAAAATGATATCAATGGAAAAATTGTTAGACGAGTAAAACTCTTGTCTTGTACTTGTAAGCTTTGATATCGGGTTCCTAACCGCTTCCTAGTCCATATAAATCTACTTTTAAGCTTCAAACAGAAAACAAAAGGAGGAAGGATAAGAGAAGCTTCAACGCAAAAGTTATTTCGTTTACAGACAACAAGGGCATTTTATAGTAGCAAATGTGACCTTAAGAATCTAAAAGGTTGTGAAGAACATGTTAAACGAATTGGGCAATTGTTCAATCGGATCATGATAATACAATCCGTCCTTTTATAGAATTCATTCAAAAGTCCCCCAACAATCCTGATTGTTTAAAGTCCACAATTTTTCCGACTTTTAAAGACATTTTTGGGGAATTATTGATGGCTTAGAACGAATTCCTGATTTTCAACTAATCAATGTTGACAGATGATACCACGGCTTCAGAGGATAATTAATAAGCAGAAGTGTATTTATTAATTTCTGTACATTTTTTACCCCGGTATTTCTTTGAAATATATTTTACGTTTAATTTAATTCTGTTTGTGATTAGAACGATGTAAAACTTAGGGGTATAAATATTTTTGCTCAAGGATTTCGTCAGATAATTCTCTAAAAGTTGTGCAGCAGTATCGCCCTTGAAGAGAGTTTTCCTAAGAACTGTATGAAATCTTACAGATTATAATTTTGGTTTCATGTTACACTTAATATTCCTGGATGAATAACCGTTTTTGGGGAATATCAAACAAAGAATTTAAGCAACTCAAAACGACTATTGTAAATGATATTATCGAAAAGAAAATTTTCTTCGCTGAATTGTCTTAATTCTTTTTAATGAGTTTCAATCTCTGAACTTTTTATTTCTCGAATTCATTCTTTCTTTGAGAACTGCACTCTCTAGTATTTAATCTTTCCCGCTATCACTAACACTACAGTTTTGAATACTTTGTTATTCATCTTGTTGTGCCAACATGATATGGCGGTTCGGACTAACGTGTATTTTTCCCAGGCTCTGTGTTGATCATAACTGACTGATTATATACATATAATACAATTGTAGACGAATTCATGGATTGATACAGTAGCTTCATTTAGTTATTTGACCATTACTTGTAACTTTTTTATTCTGTTTTAAGGATAGAAAAATATTCACAATCAATCGCAGAAAATATATACTTAAATAAGTATCTAAGCGCTATCAGGAACATATTCCTAGAATGATTAATATTCTAGCAATAAAGGGAATTATTGGTTGAAGACAAGTGAAAATTATTTTCAATCTACAAATCAGGGAATTTATTGTACAACTTACAAATAACCAGAAATAATATCAAATCAGCTATCTTATAGCCTAAGCACTAAAAGAAATCATCTTACATATATGATTGCGATATTCAATAAATAAGGCGATAATTTATGAAAGTAACAGTTTTCTGTAGTGATTCGTGTAACTTTACGAATTGATAAACGTGTAACAAGTCATAAAAATAAAGAAACAATTGTTTTTACAAAACATTTTATCTTTATACCTATCGATCATATTTATTTAGACAATGGCGTTGACTTAATCCTGTCGATTAGCAGTAACATTCAAATATAGTCGACGTGATGACGAGTCATTAACACCACTGATCAAATCGTAACTTAGTCAATAGAATTCAATTAGCTCAAAGGAAAAAGATATAAACGACGCTGGTTGATACGAAGTGACACCTCAAACTCATAGGATCTCAAGTGTCGATCAAATAGTTTACTGTCAATGTCTCTCTGTACGAGATACTGAGTGGTAAAAGTTCGAACACATGGAGCGTTATTTTCTTCAAATATTCAAAAACAGTTACGGTTATCTAGTTTTAACTGGTAGGAAATCTAGAGCCAGAGATATCTATCAACTGCTTAACATTTTAATGTATCTTTAAAAAAATATACTAAATAACTGAATGAAGAATATCCTTTGAGAATACAAAATAATGATGATAACGATGAAAATGATGTTTGCTGAAACCACTGGACTGACATTTTCACATATGAAACTGCATTACACTTTTTGTATTTTTATACTCAACTATGAATGCCAGTTTTTTCTTTCACTTTCATCACAATTTCTTTCAAGGAATCTAATATGTACTTAATTACAGAACATTGAACGTTAGTAGATGTCACAATTATATAATTTGATGAAAACTTTTACAGGCACTGATTAGTTATGAATGGATAACATAACCTGTTTATATCAAGTTGTTCACGAAAAAACATGCACAGTTAATTAATCAGTTAGAAGTCGATTAACTTCACGAAATGTGATCAGTTAACCGTCCATAAAATGATGAAAAACGATACACAACTATAATCTACTTAAATGAAGTACAAAAGACTACAATATATTTGATGACTAAATAACCATAAAAACATATTTCTAATTGTGCTCTTTACAAAAAAAAAACAACTTCAACGACTAGAAAAGTGAGCTAGAACCTAGAAGTATTAGGTTGAATCCGTAGGACATGTATTATTAAGTAACCTCAAAATAGAGTAGAAAAATTCTATATACCTATAAGGATTGTTGCGCTGGTTGTTAGAAAGAATATTGGTCTCGTGACTTCCGAAGAATCTCGGCTTTCGTCCTGAAGTGTCATAATTCTTTCTTCAACTTTCAGGACAGAGTTTAAATGGTTTAATATGCTTAATCTGGTTGACGCTTTTTTTTTTAGCAAAATTCTTTCCCATAGGATGGGGTTGCCGACCCCATGCCTAACCCTCCTCCTTTACCTGGGCATGGTACCGGGAGTAACACTAAAAGAGCTATAGGCGGAGTTTGGAGGCCTCGCCTGGACTCGAACTTGGATCGCTGGATTCAAAGTCCAGAGTGCTAACCGCTACATATGGAACTCAGAACAACTGTCAACTAATATCCAAGTCAGAATCTTCAGTACGACCGTTAAGACAGTTCTACTGTACGGAACTGAAACATGGAGAACTACTACAACCATCATCAAGAAGGTGGAGGTATTTATAAATAGTTATCTACGCAAGATACTCAACATCCATTGGCCGGATACTATCAGCAACAGCCTACTGTGGGAGAGAACAAACCAGTTTCCAATTGAACAGGAAATTAGGAAAAGACGATGTCGATTCATATTGTAAACTAGGTTAAAATCAGTCTTGTCATAATTCTAAATAAGGAAACTACTTTACAATTAAAATACATATATACACATACCTTGAATGAAAATGCAAATCTGACAAGTGGATTTAACCAATCATCCGATAACATTATATTACAACTTGTTGATGTAGATAATGACGTCGGTTGAAATCTCTTGATCCAATAAGCAGTTGAATGTAAAATACAACATACTGTTTCTGATGTTTTTGTTAATAATTCAAATAAACGAATAATCAATGCTATATTTTCTAATGACAAATTACCTTGGCTTGTCATTTTGTCATCCTTATTATTGTCATTATGATTGTTATTAGTATAATTATTACTATTACTATTCGTAAATTCATTAGTTTTAGAATAATGAATTAAAAATGTTAAATTTGATTTGACATATTCGATACGTTTGAATAAATCAGATATTGAGACTAGAGGAAAAGACAAACAATAGAAAATAATTAGTGTAACATGAACTTAATTAGAATTTAATAATACCAATTAAGCAGTAGTTGATCATTATGATGAATTAAGGAAATATACTGCCTTTTATTAAACAATTTATTGTTATCAACGAGAGCGGTTAACTTTGTAAAACCTATTGCTATCTATTATACTTTAATGACCAAATGATTCTTATATACGGAAGGAAAAAGGATTAAGTGCAGGATTTTTAATTTAACCAACTTTGAGCCACAATTTAGTTGCTTGAAGAGTGGTAGTGATTACTATTCGGGTACCAAAATGGAGATCCACACTCGCAATCCAGAATTATCATTATGTATTTATTTATTTGAACACAAAAATATTGGTACAAGAGGACATCAAATATATATGCGCCACAAAAAACAATGGGAATTTGAAGAGAAAAAAAGAAGGTAAGGAGTGTAAAAAAAGAACAATAACGAACAGATTAGTGTAAGGTAGCGTAATAATAATAATAATGAGGCAAACGGAAAGGTACAATCAGAAATCTTTCAGTTAAGGAAGATACAACCACTTTATGAAGAAAGTAAAAGAAGGTTACAGCAGGATCGCCACTGACTTCTATTCTGAGCCATATCTGATAACGTCTCTAGCCACTGTGTTACAACATCTCTCGGATCCCAGCCAGGGAGTCGTGAAGGCAGCCAGTTTGAATGGTGCCCGTGGTTTCAGAAAAACTGCTTCAGAATTCGTATTCGGTGGTAGCATACTATTTTCAACCAGGCAGTGACTCGAGAACGTTTAGATAGAACCGAATGTCCACCATAGGCGAACTGCTGTATAAGTCGAAAAATAAGGATAGATAGTGTGGGAATAATAATAATGTGAATCGTTTGATTGTTAATTGAAGCAAGAAAAGTATCTTCCATAAATATCAACATTTCATCATATTTGTGTGTGGGCTGTGATACTGCCCGGGTGCCCAGACCGAAGCAGGTGGTTTTCTTAGGGGGCCACATCCCGAGCCTTTGACCTAAAGGTCTGACCCACAAGGCAGTGGGGCATCGTGAGGATATGTTGTCCCATGGTAGCCGGTGACCAACAATTGGTTCATACGCCATTTGTTACCTCACGTTACTGGAGCCCATGTGCACCACTGGTTTGGGATCCGGTTAAAGCGCCGGACATTCGCTTTTCGTCCTCTCATTTTCGTAAATAACAACCCCGCCACGTCAAGGCAGTGAGTAGGACTTCCCTGACAGAGGCTGTATACGCGTGGCCGTGTGAGAGCATTTCGAGATGGAGGGCGGGCTCACCTCATTCTCGGCCATACCAGGGCATTTGGGGGCATTTCAGTATTTGCGAACCACGGCATTTTTACCACTACACTATAGCTCTATTATTTAACTACCATAACAACAATACAGCTTAACTAGCGTTATTAGGCTTGACATCTCAAAAGTGCTGTAGTGTCGGTTGCTATGTTAAACCTGTATGCCTTGTTCTAGGTTCTGAACAAACCAATTTATCCATTCTTCTTGAGTCATATTTTGATCATTCGCTTATCAACCTCGACTGCTTTTATATGAGTGTATATGCACTTCTTATTTCATTCATTACATGTCTGTAATTTATTTTTATTTGGCTATAAATATTGATTAACGCTTGATTAAAGGGAGTTGGCTTACACGCCTTCTCCACTGCGCATCATTTGGTTTGGTTCGTCCCTCAGATCGTCTGTCCAGATCAATGTGTATGTATTCGAAATTCATTCTCGTATTTGACTTATTTAATTCCGTTATTCACTAACGCGATTTAAGTCGATGATTTTATACGAGGATAGACGATATGTGTATTTCAACAGCAAACATTCAATAACGATCATTCGTCCGATCTAACTGGGCCACAAAAGTGTAACATACAGGTTAGAGAACAAGAATATCTGAAGTTACTGATCAGGATGTACTTAAATAGATCTGTATCTATATACTGGCTGGTAACTACGATAAAACTGAGATTTAGGTTATTTTATCGATTGGCTTCATCCATTTGCGATAATCAACTTAGAGCCAAGTACAAATATGTGTTAACCTAAGTTTTTATGCCATATCAGCACAACTGGATGAAATTGAATAGACAAGCATCGAAGAACTCAAAACAATGTAGTGGTAGTGAGGATGAGAATAACTAGGCAATTGGGATATTGTACCAAAAGATAGAATGGAAACGCATGTACGAAGATATACTGGAACTTAAAAGCCACGTCATTCAACTTCTAAAGGCACTGATCGAGCTCCCAACCGGATAATCTGAAACTACCAACATGATGCAGATTAACAGTCAATGATTTCACTGACTGATAATACGTTTTGATTTAGTCGCCCCAAGTATTCTTCTAAAAATTAATGAAGATTCACAGTCAACTTTACCCGAACAACATACCTCGAACCTTACCACTGTTTACTCTGTCATTCTACTACACGCGAAAAGTGTATCCAAAACATTTATTTATTTAGAGTTAAGGTATGTCACGAGCATATCATACTTTCTACCCGTTGGTAGATGGACATCTCTATGTCACAAATGATGTAAGTTAAAAAACGGCAGGTTGGCTATTTGAATCTACACCAAGATAGCAAATTATAAACAAAAAATATTTAAAACATTTATAAAAACTTATAAAAATTTACTTCTTGACACAACATCCAATTGATTTAACTCTGATGTCCAGTTCAATAAATTTGGTGAAATTTTCATGATATATTTGACAAACATTAACATGAAATCTGTTTTCAAAAATTTCATCTCATCAACTTGATTGGCTGTTGTGGAGGATTGTTGATCGTGTTGGACTATTTGACTTTTAGTATTAGATATTCGTGGTAATGTGAACTGCCAATCTATCAGCTAGAATTTTAAACGCATAGAAAAATTGAGAAGGCATATATATATATATATATATATATATATATATATATATATGATTAGAGAAAATGGTGATAGCGGACAATAAAGTGCTTATTTTAAGCAGCACACAGTAGAACGACAGGGTTAAATTTTAAAGCACTCCAATGTTCATCTATGAAACTTCATGTCAGAAACATATTTCAGTTGGTTTTATTTAAACGCCGGGGAGGGCATGAATAATCAATCTAGTGAATAACATTTTATTTAAATTCATAAATGGAACCTACTGCATGCAATCATAAACTCTCGGAACCTATTTCCAAACCTCGATTGAATAAAAAGCAGGTGAAACTATCAGACAGATAACTGAATGTATTGTTGCAAATCTTCCAAACAAGACATTATGACTTATCGGATAAGAAATGACTTATCAGGAATGAAAATATTAAATTCACATTCTTTCCCATCACAAGTATGAATAATTTCACACAGAAAGCTGTAACTGGATACGTACTTGAAACCTGAATGCAAGAGAATGTTGGAAATAAATATTATCGATCTGCACTAAACAGGAGAGCACTATTTCACACAAATATTTACAACTGATAATGAATATAAAACCAAGTCTACCATATCGTTGACTTATAGATTTAATAACTTAGCGAATAACCGTCTGCAGTTTGGAACGATAAGTATAGTGTTCAATTTTCAATATGAGTAATCAATACTAGGATGTAGGCACATACGTCCAAAGAAACGGTACATACCAACGAACACAAGTTGTGGAAATACCAGTCTTTTTTATGACATTTAGAATCAGTAACTCAATATTCAAGATACGCAATAGTTCACAAACAGAAAATTGAGTTATAGTTTTAGGCAAACAAGTTTTCCAGTGACTAGACAACAGTTATATAATAATGTAGACGGTTGATTTCTGGGATATCAATCTGTAGCACGTTACTTAAGTTAGACATTATTATGAGTAACTTACTAAATTAATTACTATGCAAATACATTGTACTTTTAGCGAAAAGAATTAACAAAATCTACATAATTTAGATGAAATGGTTTTGTACAAGTCTTAATTAATTTTGAGGAAGAGAGAGAGAAATAGGGTATATTCACCATGAGTTGATGTCAATATGGGTACTATTGAAACCAAATAGCACTGAATAGATGTTCATTGGCACCATAATCGAGACTAATCCATAACGAATATCAACTGAAAATTTTAAAACAAGCAAGAAACTACTGAATGATCAATGTAGATTAAATAAAGACGACTTTCACAGTTAGCGTATTATTATTAATATATGCTTTTAACAGTTTAAAATATCTACCATACATAAAATAATCCTGACGAATAGTAATAGAACAAACAAACAAACAGGACTACTAACCAATTTAGTATGAGTTGAAAGACAACAGGACTGTCAAATTGATACTATTCCTATGTATAGACACATACATGTACACACAACATTCAAGAAGACTATCAAAACTAATTTGTCTTTAGCCAAAACACAACTATTTAAGCAAACAAATAATCGGACGAGAGAAAAACAAAAATAAAGGTGACTCAGCTGAATTATAACGTTTTCAAATGGGACGAGGAAAAAACAAACTAAAACAAGTGAATCATCATTAGCTATACTTTATTTTCTTATCAAAAATCGGAAGTAGTTCACTATTTTAAGCCGAGTTGGATAGTGGTTAGTAGTGGAGTCTAGGACGCGTTTGTTATCTTATCAGGGACTAATCAACCAAATGAATCTGTACCTATGTTTATGTTTAAACCGGGACTTGAACTTGGTACTTTTTGTTTAAAAGACAGAACGCGTTATCCAATAAACTACTGAGTTCATATAGCCATTGATTTGTGCAACGGGATGGATTTGGATTCACTTGTAAATGATGTTTGAATGTTTTGATTCATGTTATGGACTGAAATTGTTCAATGTCCTTTGGCATTTGTGCACCCAAAGAAGAGAAGATAAGTGTACAGAAGGTTGTGTTACACCCTTGAATGCAGACTTTTTATAGAAAGATATATGTAATCAACAATAAAGATCAAATAAATGATCCACATACAATTTAGTGAGATATACATTGCGCTCTGAATACTTCACTGAATTTAAAACCTCTAGTACTTCCTATATTTCAACGGCGACAAGATCTGTGAGCTTTTTAATGAAGTCACATTGACTGGCATGCTTGTCTTTACTTCGTTCTGTTCGATTGATTTTTTCCGTATAGATTGACAGTTGATCTAAATGTTTATTTATTTATTTGGACACATAAATAATGGGACAAAGGGGCACCAAATACATATGCGCACACAAGTCACTTGATTTGTGTGTGGGTTGTGATACTACCGGGGTGCCCAGACTGAAGGTGGTTTTCTTAGGGGACTACATCCGGAGCCATTCGAACTAAAGGTTTGATCAACAAGGCTGTGGAGCAACGTTAGGAGATGCAGGCACATGGTAGCCGGTGACCAACGATTGGTTCATACTCCATTTGTTCCTTTAGGATCATGGAGCCCATGTGCACCACTGATTTAGAATCTGGATTTCCCAAACCCCTTAGGTGGATCCTCCATATCCACCAACCTCGTTAAAGCGCCGGACATTCGCTTTTCAATTTCGTAAACAACACCAGTGCGGCGATAAGACAGTGAGTAAGACTTCTGTGTTAGTGGCTGTATACGCGTGGCCATGTGAGAGCGTTTCGAGAGGGAAAGCAGAATCTCCTCGCCCTCGACCGTACCAGGGCATTTGAGGGCGATCTAAATGCCATGCTTATGGAAATTTTCTAGTATTTCAGGATTTTCGTGAACCAAAATTTCGACGTTTTCCCAATGAGATGTGTGTCTATTGTCATTTGTCTACATTGATGTAAGTAATAATATATCATATTATCGCTGCACTGTTAGTCCGTGTTTATGTATGAATGAAGAAAGAGACAACTTCGACTAAAACATCAGTAAAAGCATCCAACTGAATCATAAGTCTTGCCCATCAACTAAACGACTGCATAGAAGATTGAAGCCGGGTTCTAACTCCACTACATCTACTTTACGTTGCTCAGCCGGATAGTGTCGTAGCCTTACACCAAAAGTGTGATCAGGAGTCAAGTACAAAAAAAACATACGTTTGGAAAATGATTTACGCTAATTGGAACTCCATAAACGCATATTACACAACATAAATATGGATAAGTTAATAGGTTTAATTACTTTACACACAATGCTGTTATAAGTAAAGAAATAAAAGTGAAATTTCCACGACATTCTCAACAATCATATATCACGGGTTAAATTGCTTTCAAAATACATAGATAAAAATATTAAATATAAAAGAATACCATTACACTGAGAAATAAATCATCATCATACTTGAAATCAAAAGCGTTGAAGACAATTAGGAAACTACCAGTTGACCTAACGGTACCCAAAACTTTAAGATTAATGGTAAACCAATACGAATGAATTATACAGATCAATACACCCAGAAAGAATGACGTGAATTTTAAACTCGATTAAAAGTATGTTTATTGAGCCTACTCCGTTCATTAGATATTAGAACAGAGATACCTGATTAGACAAACATCTTTGAGACATGATTCAAGTTAAATGTTCTGTATGCAAATGATGCGAAAGTGCTGATAAGTTTCTTTGGAGTCCAATCAGTGACGGCGGACGGTTAAGGAACATGATACGAGTATCCAATATAATTTTCACATAAACACATTACTTTGAAATATATTTCATATCGGGGTTCGCCTTATTCTGCAGAATCGCGATATTGCGGACCATTGTTGAACAATCACTAGAATGGAACTCGCTGATATGCATCGAATATCTTGGTTATGAGAAAGCATTCAACAGAGTGGATAGGAAAACCTTGTGAAATCTATGACGATATACAGTACCTAAGAAGACATCACCATTATACGGAACTACTAAAAAAATCTGCATTGCAAACTCACGTATACAGGGAACCTCACAGGTGCTTCAAATTTCATACTGAAGTTAGACAAGGCTGTCTACACTCGCCTTTTTTCTTCCTGTTAGGTGTTGACTGGACTATGAAGAATTCTACATCTCAGAAGACGCTCAGAATAGAATGAGCACTTAGTACACAGTTGGATGAAATAGACTATACAGATCACATAGCTGTCCTAGAGCATACAAAGCAACAAAAGCAGGAAAAAACTGCCAGTGTAGCGGCAGTTAATAACCATTTTTTCAATTAAAACATAGTAAATAATGAGATTGTTTCCAACGCATATTTTTACGAATGTTAACATGGCAACGGCGAAACAAAACTTACAGAATCTAAGCTTTTTAATTGAAAACCAGTTGATTTGTGACCATTCAATAACATATTTGTACACCTCCAAACTAATTGTATAATTAATGGTAATTTAGTACTGACTAGTATACTTGTACAGCATTCAAGAACTAGTGATATATTCTGTGGAGAGGAATAACAAACGAACAAACGAAAAGTAAACATTTTACGAAAAGGAGTATATATCTAAGACAAGGCAAAAATTGTAGCGTTCATTCGACTTTTAATAACTCTTCCAGATAATGTGAATTCACGATGAAAATTATTTCTAACCTGAACAAACTTATCCAAAATTACCTCAATAAAGATAAGATATCACTATATGATTCATACGACTGAATTGAACCCAAAGGCAACACGTTTGTTTAGTTTTAATATTCAAACACAAATTAGATTGTCTAATCAGACAGAAAAGGTATTTATTCTAACTGATAAAGGTTTCAATTGGATATAAATTGAAATGTATGTTAATGAGGAATATAAAATACACATAAGTCAGTCAGTCAGTAACAACGTGGAACTTCGTACGTACGTACATCAGTTCGAGTTGCCATACCACATTAGCACAGAGATCCAGTTATCGATTCAAATCTCATAATGGTAGAGGTATTGATAGTATAAGTAGTGATAGGGAACATTAGGGTTTGATGATGTTATTTAAGGAGTATAGTCAAGTGGAATAGATTTGGAAAAAAAGACATGAAGAATACAGAAGATTAGAGTTTGGGAGAACACAGAGGGTGGATGCACCTGCGCCATTGCAAACGATTTTGAGCCATGTCATTCAAGGTCTCTAACCATCGGTTGCTATCATCTCGCGGACCCCAACCAGGTAATCTACACTTACCAACATGGCTCAGTCCACTTGTCAGTGACTTCACGGATTTGTGCCATGTTTTGGTCTGGCCGCCCCTAGCTTTCTTCCAACCTACTCCTACACCATAAAACATCGCGCGTCGGGGCAGTCGGTGGTCAGGCATGCGCAACACATGTCTCGGCCATCTCAACTGATTAGGTTTCACTACTTCATCAATTGATTTGTCATCCTTACCTAGTACCCGTTTCCTAACAACTGCATTACTTACTCGGTGGTCCCAGGATATACGAACAATGTTTCGAAGACATCTATGATCAAATACTAGTAACCTACGAATATCCTGTACTCTTTCGGGCGATGTTTCACTGCCATAAAGTAGGACGGAACGAACTGCTGCGCAGTAAACCCGTCCTTTGGTTGTTAGATGGATATCTCGCCTACGCCACAAATGACGCAAGTTGGCAAAAGCTAGTCGAGCCTTCTGTATCCATGCTGAGATTTCGTCACACACCAGACCACAAGGGCTGATGAGACTCCCGAGATAAGTGAAGCGGTTGACACGCTCAACTACTTCACTCCCTATCACTAGTTCGGGTGTCGACGCAACCCAATCCTGAAGCAACATTTTGCATTTCAAGGGAGAGAATGGCATGCCTAACATGTTCGCATTGTTGCTTAGAGTGATCAGCAGACTTTGCATTTTGTCAGGGTCCTCACCATATAGAACTATGTCATCGGCATATTCTAAGTCAACAAGTGAGTCTCCCGGTAGAAGTTCAAGTCCTGGAATGTCAGATGTGAAAAGAGTTATCTCTAAAAGCACGTCAATGATAAAGTTAAACAAGAATGGAGAGAGCGGACAGCCCTGACGAACACCACTTGGGGCAATCAGTTCTGATGACAGTTCGCCATAAGCTCTCACCCTACCAGTTGTGTTCGAGTAGAAAGCCTTTATAAGGTTAATGTACTTCTTTGGTACTCCTTTCAGAAGCAAACACTGCCATAGGACCTCACGATCAACAGAGTCGAATACCGCCTTAAGGTCGAGAAATGAGCAGTTAATTGTTGTTGCGGTGTCAGTCATCAAAATATTCAGACTGAACAATCGTTTTCCTAAAAGAACCAATAGGAAATAAAGTATTTTGTTTTATAACAGAAAGCTTCAGAGATTCATCTTCTAGGGACTTCAATGACACTTTGTACATGATTATTATCGGATTTGTGAATGAAAATCGTTCTGTTACAGACGATGTCACAAGTAGGTCACTTCACAATCTACAAAATCGATTCGTGCTATAACTGATTATTCCTAACCAGCAGCACTTAACACCAAAGAAAACGAATAAAATCCAGAAAATTTATTTCTCCGCCTAGTTATGATACTAGTAAATAAGCAGGAGAAAGTCGACTATTTTTGATGATCAATTAATAAGGAGGTTGATTTCACGTGCTTTCGAGTGCGCTCAAATAAATCGGAAATAAGAATGCAAAAAACCGTCTATTAGCTAGGTTAACTTGAATTTCCAGAGGAATTTAGAAGCATTTTTCAAAAGATTCATCCATACAGTTAAATTCATAAAAAACAATGCATTCATTTTTCTTCAGATAAAATCTCACCTCGTTAATAAGTTTCAATTCTTCAATCAGAGTAAACTTAATAAGATTACCATGCAGTAAAGTGAGTAGACAAGGCCAACGTTGTTGATTTTTATCAGTACCAGTAATACAAAGGAATAACTCTTCGATATTAAATTGACTAAAATACTTTCGAAATATGTTTTCCAGTTGTTCGAACAATTCAATAGTTGATGAATTCATGATCATTAAACTATTATTATTATTATTATTATTACTTCTAAGATTCTCTGTTAAACAATGAATTTCATTTAATAAATGTTGTGTAATAATAGGATTCAACTTCAAATGTAATAAACATTCAGTTAATTTTGATCTAGAAAAATTACATTTGATCTCCTTATCATATTCATTATAAACGATGTTGACTGCTTCAATATTTTCCAGTGACTGATTATTAGAGGAGGTTTCTAAAAGTCCGACTCTATGAAGATCATCAAAAATGTTTGAACGTCTACGTAAAAAGAGTGCGTGAG
The DNA here is from genome assembly GCA_946903255.1 of Schistosoma spindalis. Classification (NCBI taxonomy): domain Eukaryota; kingdom Metazoa; phylum Platyhelminthes; class Trematoda; order Strigeidida; family Schistosomatidae; genus Schistosoma; species Schistosoma spindalis. The sequence goes on along the minus strand of OX336417.1, from coordinate 4,894,434 downwards.
GAACATGACATGTAAAATTATTAAGAAATAAAGTTGTTTAACGACGATGACAACAACAATATCATAATTAACTAATAAAATTAAGTAATCACGTATCGATTGGTGATAATAATTTATAAACAGCATAAGTTTACGCATCAAAGAATAGCCGAAGAAAACGAACACTTCAGTTAGTGTTACCTACAATATTTGTAATACTAACAAAGCCATAATATCAATTCCGTAAAATATTATGAATGAACACAGTTGAGGAGTCTCATATAAATTGCTTTTGCTCTCAGTTTTAAAATAACTATCTGACCAATATTATATTATGATGATAATGATCCTGAGAGTTTCATTACCTAGAAAATATTGTACGTTTACATGCCAATTTCAATAACAATCACCATCGGTTGTCCAACATCGCAATAAATTTCTCATTAACATACATTCAAGTTGAAATTATTCGAGAATTATGTTGTATAAATGACTTTTTCAATAGTTAGTATCTGCCGCTTATCTTTAGTCGTGAAATCTTTCTATCAGTTCTCAGGTGCCAAAATTTTCTTCATACACTTCATGAACTTAGAAGGTGTAAAACACATACCGAACCTACGGACACTAATGGCCAACTGAATGAGTGCAGATTCCAAGTCTTTGGTATCATCACCTAGTGAGACAATATCATCCGCATACTGAAGGTCGAGAAGTCATTGTCCAGGCAGCAAATCCATACCACCACTAAATTCCGATTTTAATTGAGATGTTTACGAACTCTGAAGGAGTTATTATAAATAATTAAATATATTGATCATATGAAGACTTCATGTACTCAGCTTTGAGACACAATTAATTTGAAATTCGGTAATACTACATGTTATTCTAAAACAAAGTATATGTACAAGAGGAGTTTCAACCTCCACTAAGAAATCGTTCAGTAAAACTTTAATTTTCAGTTTTCAATATTTCTTTCTGCACATGTTCTATCTAGATCCAAATATAACTCAGGTAAAATAAAATCATGGATGTATGTCAGTTAAAATACTCTACATGATAAAATGAAATAACTGTTAATCCCGTTACGATAAACAATGTTTATCAGTGTTTTTTATAATAGATATCCACTATTTTAATGGAAGTGTTAGACAATTCTAAAAACAACTTTTACTTTGAATAGAAAGATTATTCTCACCTTGTATCAACTGAATCATCAGTCTTATGCAATAAATTAATTGATGTTAAAGTTTGTTGTTTCTTTAATGAATACTGTGATAATTTTTGATATGCATTAAACCATAAATCTGGTAGTTGATTAGAATAAATATGAAAGAAATCTTCCGAGTTGGTACAGATTCCTTCAGCTTTCATAGATATATTCGCTAAATAACATGTCCTGAATATCTGATCATTGAATATAGTATCCAGTGGTGTTGCTGTTAACTGTGTGATCACACTATCACCATAGTGATGTCGATGAGAAGAGAGAGGAGAAGGACACGAAGAAGAATATGAAAACTCCCAACCAATTGGATAAATCATAACTAAACGATCATTGGATGAAACATTTTCAGCACTGAACAGTTCTGTTGCTGATAAACTAGAAACTAATTTGACTAGTTCGGCTAAATAATTAGCTGCTTGGTTAGCTAACTGTTTGCATGTAGTAAAATTTTGTAGGGTACAAGATGAAACTAAAACAAACAAACAAATATGAAGAAGAAGGAAAAAAGGATATATAATGAGCTAGAAGTCATTCTGATGACGTTTGTCAACCACCTTAAAATGGTTTCTGATCCCCCTATCCTAATAATTTATTTCAGTAATATACACTAAGATAGCTGTTGTATGGGTCTTAACTGAACTTTAAAGGCCTACTGAAGAAATTAGTATGGTAAAAATCGATAAACATTGGATTCTAAGGCGACGTTATACTGTCAACTATATTGAGGTATGAGATAGCGGTGAGTTGTTTCTTACAGTTAATGAGTATATTCGGGGATGTTGACTTTTTATAATCAAGATGGAGACTTTGAAATAGTTAGTCCCACTTACCATATAAATTTTTCTCATTATCAGTGGAAAGTATTTTAAAAATATGAAGCTGGAACTACTAAATCGAAAATAGTTAAAAAAATTCTCGCATTTGACTAGTCGTATACAGATATTTTTTTATGATACGTACGAATCCTCATAGATCGAAAAAACTAACACTGATAAGTTTTCCGCCTTCACAATTAATAAAATTGAAATAAACTTATGGCGTAAGAAAGTTAGAAAAAAGTGTTGGTTGTGTGTATACCTGCCACATTATTTTGGTGTATTCTTCTCACAACTGTCGAATGACACTGAAAAAGAATTATTTACAATCCGTGTATTGAGGTGGAAGTTTTTAAAATCTTAGCTGAAAAGTCGTATCTATAAAGGAGCGAACTGCTTCGTTGTATACCCACTAGATTCAAACTTAATGACGCAGGACATGAAGGTTTTTGAATAATTTTAAAAATACTCAATAGTTTAGACATCCTACTGTTAACCAGTGGTATATAAATAAATATCACTTACATAGATTATTTACTTTTTGATCTGTTATTTTTCTTTGGGGTTTTACGGGTGCCTGTTGTTGCTCTTCAGTATTATAGTGAACATCCAATTTAGACCGATAAATCAATGATGAATCTGCGTCGGTATAAACACTTGAAGAGCCTTGTTTATTGCAATTGATGTCATTAGTGTTATTGTTTAATGAGGCTTCGGAACCAAGACTAGGATGATAATTATGTTGTTGCCCATTATTACAAGGATGCAAAGAAAAATTGTCTTCGATAGACATAGCTCGTGTCACTAATGTGGGTGGATCAGATGAGGAATTGTGATCAATGCTATTGTTTGTTATTGATGAATTCCTCTTTGAATTTTCAAAATGTGTTGAAGTGGACATTGTAGTGAATGACTTCGTTGTACACGTTTGTGCAAGATGTAAATTTTGTTTCAAATCAGATATTTCTCGTTGAGCCAACTGAATGTTACGATGTAATTCATTGATTTGTTTGTACAATGCAGATTCACGATCAGCAGCAGCTATTTCGAATTCTCGTTTTTTTATACGTAATGATTCAGCAATACGAAGAAGTTCATTTTCTTTGAGCTAAAGATTTTAAAAGAATGTAGATCAGATGAACAGTCAGTGCTAAAACTAAGTACCTGATTTCCATTGAAACAAGTCAAACATGAGGCTTTTCTATTTGTCTACATTATGTTCGACATCAATCTAAATTCTTTACACAACTATAGCTACTCACAATAAAATAGATTCATACACCTTATGTGCATTAACTTTCTGGCTCCCAAATATTATCGATTCGATTTTTATCATCAAACTGCATGGTCAAAATACTTGTCCATATGATGAACTTCTAGACAGACTTTGAACACTGATCAACGTTAAATCAAATGTTATGCGGTTGGAGGCATTCAGAATCTTTAATACGAGCGTCAAGACAGTCCTACTGTACGGAGCTGAAACTTCGAGAACTACTGCAACCATCAGCAAAAAAGTACAAGCACTTATAAACAATTGTTCAAGCGAGATACATCCGTTGATCGGATAACATCAGCAACCACCTACTGTGGGAGAGAACAAACCAGCTTCCAGTTGGAGAGGAAATTAAGAAAAGATGCTGCAAGTGGGTATGACATACACTGAGGAAATCATCAAACTGTATCATGAAGCAAGCGCTAACTTGGAATCCTGAAGGGTAACGGGAAAGAGGAAGACAAAAGAACAAATTGGGTCGACAATTGGAAGCATACATCAAAAGGATGAATAGCAACCAGAAAGAACTGGAAAAGATTGCTCAGGACAGAGATCGATGAAGAATACTCTTCTACGAGGGCTAACAGCCGTAAGTAATTGGATGGAGTCTACAGGAAACCGTGACCCTAAGTTTCGCACGATCTGTTGCCTTAGAAGACCGACGACTCTCCTTGATAAGACTGAAACAATATCAGTCAGGATCACAATCTAAAACTGAAAAATTCAACAACCGAAAGTTATTAGCATTTAAGACTGGACAATATGATATTATTTATCGGCCAAACTAAAAGGACCAGTCAGAAAACGTACAAATGAATAGACATACTAAAGAATATGGGGTATATATTTTGGATTTTACTAAATTAAAATAAACTAACGAAAACATTTTCTACGATAGCCCGATGGTGAAAACCACCAATCAAGACGGACTGCATGAAATCGCCACATCCATGTATATTTATCAATTCAACTGCTCTTGCGGAACAAATTATATAAGGCGTACAATCCGGCAAGTCTGTTATCGCATAGCGGAACACCATCCATTTTGGTTGAGCAAAAGACAGGTAAAATTGACCAAGTGCTCTATTCTCGCTCACTTAGTGGACACAGAACACTAAGTTGACCTGAATACATATTTTAAGGTTATGAAAAATACTCTATCAAATTTACTGTACGGTTTACAGGTTCGTCTTCTGAATATTGCTGAAGCTATCGGAATCCACGTTCACGAACCTAACCTTTGAATCCAAAAGACGTTTTAACAACCATTCTTCTTACCTTGATCATCTATATAGGAGTGAGTTTTACCCCCTTTCTTTTGAAAATAATCAAATAATTTTCTAATTTCTTTTGCTTTTGTATATTTACATAGCCTCAACATCCGTCTCTTTATTCTTACATAACTAATATAATACTGATTTTTCATCAAAATATTTTATTAATTTCTTTCTATATTATGCAATGTAGCAACTGTTTAATTTCTCGAATAATCACATTATTATAGTTATTTTTTCTCCAAAAACTGAGTATCATTAAATGATCAGTACACAATGCAACCACTAGGTGGTTGTACATTATATATATATATAAGAATCGACATTGCATTTGATTGGAAATTCGAGAAACTAACTAAACAAGAGATTTATTTTTTATTACTGGATAACGAAAACCATCCAAACAAGCATTCTTCCTGCTATTTTACTCAAAGACATGTAGAAGTGATAACTAAATATGATTTTTTACTGTTAGATGGAAAGAAATCCAGAGAGCATGGTTATCATTTATGTATTACTAGAGCTCTAGAAATTAGGAGTAATGTATACACGTTTAATCCATTTTTTTTCGTAATCATTAGCACAGAGGTTTAGGTATGAATATTTATATCAATCCGAGTTATCACACCTCACATCAATCAGTAAAATGACAAGATAAGAAGAGAAATAATACTAAGGATTAACAGAAATGTAATGATCAAGGATGTTGGTAAAAAAAACAAGATGGAAGAATCAGTCAGCCATTCATTTGGCACTATATCATCTAATATAAGCACTGATTATGAGCTGTATGCGGGCTTCAACCTGGAAGTTTGCATCAACAGTGATAAGGCTCAAACGATGATCTATACAGTGATGACCACTCTCTGCCGGTTTTCCAACCTATTTTCATGTCATTACACACAAGAATTAGCTTTAGCATGCATACATTTGTCAATTCTATTTACTTTTCTTTGTTTGTTCTATTTGCTTTTAATCTAATCAGTGATACCACTTCAGTGAAGCACCTCATATACTTATTAATATAAATAATAATCTTCAGTGTCAAGTAAGTTACAGTTATTCAATGTTTTATAATTGTTTATCGAAATAAATGTTGTTCCTTCTAATTATCATTTCTAATTTATGACAATTTTTGTTTTTTCTATACAGGTCAAACATTTCTAAGATGGGATGAAAAAAATACAAAAATCAGTTATATAAATTGTAGTCAAGTCAGATAATCATAACCAACATAAAAAATGGAATACACGTTGCTATAACAAATCAGCAAGATGGGATGAAATCAATAAGATGAAAAACAAAGCAGTTGAAATATTCTAAACATTGAAGAATATAGTCTGAAAAGAATAGATCATTTCGTATAATAAAAAGTATAAAACACCTTTTTTAAAAACCAAGGCTAAAGCAAAAACAGAGATTGAATGCATCTGTTTTATGGTGGTTGATACTAAGTCATATCACTCAACATCTGTGATCATTGGTCACGGGTATCATATGGATCACAACCCAGCAATCTACGAACATGATTAACACTAAATGTCGATGAAATGATAGACTAATGGAATGGTTTGGTATAGCCTACTAACTGTTTCTTTCAAATTATTCGTACTTATGTTAACAATTTCTGTTGGAGCAGGAGGTAGTTGGCCATACTTAATACATTTCTCAGATACTTTAATCAACGGAGATTTACAGTTATTATTATTATTTTAACACATAGGTATTGGTACAAAGAGGGACCAAATACATATGCGCCACACAAATCTCAATTGATATGTGTGAGGGCTGTGATACTGCCCGGGTGTCCAAACCGAAGCAGGTGGTTTTCTTAAGGGACCACACCCCGAGCCTTCGACCTGAACGTCTGACCCACAAGGCAGTGGAGCATCGTGAGGAGATGCAGTCCCATGGAAGCCGGTGACCAACAATTGGTTCATACGCCATTTGTTACCTCACGTTACTGGAGCCCATGTGCACCATTGGTTTGGGATCCGGTTAAAGCGCCGGACATTCGCTTTTCGTCCTCTCATTTTCGTAAATAACAACCCCGCCACGTCAAGGCAGTGAGTAGGACTTCCCTGGCAGAGGCTATATACGCGTGGCCATGTGAGAGTATTTCGAGAGGGAGAGCGGACTCACCCCATTCTCGGCCGTACCAGGGCATTTGGGGGCGGAGATTTACAGTATCATCAATCAATTGGTCACCTTTACCAGAACACCGTGCTCCTAACCTCACCATTGTTTACTCGGTCAATCTACTAAACGCGAACAATGAGACATCTATGATGAAATATTTGAAGCTAAAGTATGTCTTCTTTTATAGATCATATTTTACACCTACAGAATAAAACAGACGAAATTTATGCGCACTGTATTTCCCCTTCGTTGGTTGATGGACATTTCCCTATATGCGACAAATGATGCAAGTTAACAAGAGTTAAGCTAGCTACTGAATGCGTGCTCAGACTTCATTAAATGTCAATCCAAAACGATTAGTGATACTTCCAGGGTAAATGAAGTCTCGATGCGCGCCATTAATCCACTCCTTATGGTCAGTTTCACCCTGTGAATCCTACACTCTCCGAGTGAAAAAAGGTTTATCGAGTATCTACATTTAACAATCATTGGGAGAAAAGAAAAGCTAGCATGCAGAAGGAACATTCTGAAGGCAGGTGTCTGTCACCATGTGCTGATGATGGTGATAAAGATTAAAAGGCGCTACCATCTTTGGAGATTTTGATAACTTGAACTTTTTTACATGTTGTACTGTTTATTTTCGTTAACTCGGAATCCAAGTTGAATGATAACAGGTTTCCTGTTCAATGTAGCACATTTAAGCGATTTTTTTTACTTTTCCCATATTTCTCAACAAATTTCTCCGATACTCGTTGTCCCGTAGTGATTTTTTATAGTCAATTAAATTAGCTTCTAGTCTATTGGTAGTACATATTTCAGTTCTGTGAAATGGAATTTCGATAAGTGCCTATTTTGTAAATAACTGGAAAAAAGCTATTAAAATACTGATAAACATAATTTCATGTATCTTTCCCGTAAACTGAATGTTGAATCGCACCACCATTCTCCCTGAGTTGTATGACGATATTGAGGAAGTGAAACTTATCATCCTTTTCATGTTCCATAGTAAACTGAATGTCTTTATGGGTGCTATTGAAAGGTTTAGCAGGTGGTTTGCTGGTTGTTGATCTTTAAATACAGCGAGTATTGTCGACATACCTCGCATAATACACCAATTTTATCATTCGCCCCTTCAACCTTGATCTTTTCGAGACTAGCCATTAATATATCTGATAGGGCAGGAACTAAGTGAGCTTCCCGTTGTTAAACCATAAGTTTAATGGTATATGATGTTATTTAGCTGAAACTGAACATCTTTGGTATACACAATTAACAGTCATTCGAGTTCTGATACTGGTAGAGGTAGGGGGTCAGAATGCTTTCAAATTGTGTCGGTTTCAAGACGCGGTATTTATTAAATAAGAATGTTAAATCAAAATAAACCATTGACTTACCGCCAACATTCATGTGATTGAAACTCAGCAAAGTAGAAAGTTTTTTTTGCGTATAAGTAGCTAAGCAGTTGTGAACTGAATCTAGCTTTTCTGCTAGCCAGCCTGCAACTTTGTGGTTAGATGAATTAATCGTTGATAAAATAAGCCTGAGTGGGACATCATTTTTGTGAATCTTTGGCAGGTCATAACATATGAGGTAGATTGGAAGTCAGGTTCCATTACTTGTAACCTACGTGTCCTAGGTGGCCTTTTTCTCATTTAGACTTTGCCCTGGAATTTCATTAATATCATCTACACTAAACAACACTGTAAACCTATCAGAAAATATATATTCACATCCAATTCTCTACAATCTTCGTACATTTATTAAATGAAACAACGCTTTGTTTATAGTGAATAAAAAAATAAGATAAATTATTTTAAAACATGTAAAAATGTTATCCTTAATTAAGTCATATGATAAATGTGATTTTGGTTAATTATTCTATCATATATTCTACCATATCGAATCACACATGGATGGGTAGATAAATATCTCTCTCTATGTATGTAATATACAATATTCATCAGTATCTATGAGGTTATTTATTTTGTGGTCGTTAATCGAAATTACGAACGATTTATAAAGATTATTTTAATTGGGTTTCCAACTTTAGTCGATCAGCAATATTAGATCATCATCCAAATCTTATCGGTGATATTTAATTCCTTTGCAACAAGATAGCAATCAACTAATCACGACTTATCATAAAAAATTCTTCAAGAATTCATTTTGAAATCAGTCATTAACGAGGGAATAAATATTGTTCGCTTAGGTAATGGGTTTAATCCTGTAAACTTTCAATATTGAAAGGATCTAAACTACAAACTGATAACTGTTCAGTTCTCACTTGTTGTCAATGATTCGATTTACATGATATTAATTTAGGCGGTAAAACTCATGAAATGATCGTTAGGGGGGCATGTAGTATACAGTACTATGTCACACCTATGTCGCTGATTCTACCTTTTGAACACAGCAGTTAATTTATTCTTTTTGAGTCAGTGTTTACACTTATTTTGAACTGGTCAGTTATAACCTTATAAGCTTGACTAGTTCTATATGAGCGTATGTGTGCGTATCATATACTCTATTGATTAAATGTCTTTAGCCTATGTTCCTACCTGATTATAAACAGTGGGTCACGCTTTATCAAATCGAGTTGGCACGCTTGTCTTCATTGCTTCATTTCTGTTATTGTCCGTCTGTGGTAACGGGTGTATGAAATAAATGCATCCAAAATCCAAACTCGTATTTGACTTATTTCATTATTCACTAATGAGAATTATGTCGATAAACATACACAGGGGAAGTTGGGATATTTGTTTCGTTATCGTCATCATACGATCATCATCGTCCGATGATTTTGTAGTCAGATCTCTGACCATGATAAGCAAAGTAAATTGACGTTCGTATTGTTGATGAGGAGCATATAAACCAATCAGTTCCATGTAGGCATGTTCAAAGATTGAACAGATATTTCATGATCGGTTTTCTATTTTTATCAATAACTTAATACTAATTATTTGTTAACGTTGAGATTTAAGATAAACGTTTTTCCAATCAAGTCTGAATTTAGTTATATCTATCTTATTGAGTAGCTGTATTGTTTCAATAGAACTTAAATTCAAAACCTATCAAAATTATAACCTATCAACTACAAAAGAGAATAATTAGGACCAACGAAATTAAAGCCAATTAACAACAAACAAAACAAGTGGTATGGCACACAAAAATAATCGTTAGAACTAATCAATGTACATGAGATAATTAATGAAAGCATAGAGATTATGTTACTTCGCCGAAATAAAATGACTATACCATGAGGACATTAAATCAGAGACAACAACTGTATGGTAGACAATGCCAAATATTTACAATTATGGTTTAACAGTAGTAATTGATATATGAAGGCTAAAACAAGTATGCGCGCACACACAATCACAAACAAATGTAAATTTTGCCTTGAAGCTTGAAACCTGTCCATGAAAACACTAACGATATGGTTCACACAATTATAGGTGTATAATATCATGTTAAATTATACGGGACGAAACAAATTATTAATTGTTCTTGATGTACGTATTTACACCCAAAATGAGACTCCATAAACCTTATTTTTAGTTACAAAATTAAGTACGCCAATCATCGTATTCAATTAAGAATCAGTGAAATAGTTTGTCTTCAAACAGTACTAAGATATTAGCTACCCTAATATATCATCAAGTCAATTTTAGGTAATTACATTATTTCGGTTAACTTATAACATATGTGTATATAGTGGCCTTCAAGTGTCATGAAATTTTACAATTGCTTAATCCAAACGCTTATATTTTTTTATTAATCACAAGAAGTTTTGATTTTATTGTCTTAAAGAAACAGATTTATTTGAAGACTTCAATAAAGTGAACTTTTACAGGTATTCAGATTAAGAAACCTGCTATGTAAGTTATTAATGTCAAATTCTAATTCCCTAGACAGTATGATAATATTAAGGGTTAGTTGTTCATGACAATCAGCTAAACAGAAAACAGTGGTATTTTATTTGTACCTGAAGAATATTAAACTTCATGCACACTAAATAAATGAAAATTAGTTTGTTACTTTTCTGGATGAATCTAAGTTTTTTAACTTGGTTACATTAGAAGAATATCCACTTTGTCATCCTATTCTGTCAGAAACAAGTAAAGACCACGGAGAAAACATTTTTAATAAAATATAGTTTGAGCACACTCATAATATAACTCCGACTGGAGCCCCTCTGGGGCTACTGCTTGTCCCAAGCCCGGATAAAGGAGGAGGGTTTGGCATGGGATTAGCGGCCGCATCCCGTAGAAAACTAACTCGCTAAAAAACGCTAACCAGAAAAAATTACTCAAACCATTTAAACTCTGCCCTGGGAGTCAGGTCTTCATTTTGAAGAGTTATGACGCCTCATAAATTATTTATAAATAGCTGTCTACGCAAAATACTCAACATCCATTGGCCGGATACAATTAGCAACAGCCTTTTGTGGGACAGAACCAACGAGCTTCCGGTTGAAGAGGAAATTAGGAAAAGACGATGGAAATGGATAGGACATACATTACGCAAATCATCAAACTGCATCAGGAGACAAGCGCTAACTTGGAATCTTGAAGGGAAGTGAAAAAGAGGAAGGCCAAAGAACACATCACGTCGGGAAATAGAAGCAGATATGAAAAGGATGAGTAGTAACTGGAAAGAGCTGGAAAGGATTGCCCAGGACAGGGCTGGATGGAGAATGCTGGTGAGCGGCATATGCTCCTTCACGATGAGTAATAGGCTTAAGTAAGTAATGACGCCTCATGGTGAAAACCGAGTTCCTTCGGAAGTCATGAGGCTGACGCCCCTTCTGACAACCAGAGCAACTATTTAGGTACATGGAATGCTCGTACAGTCATACGATAGCATTCCAATAGATCTCAAATGAAGCAACAATTTCTTCGGTTAGTAATAGACAATATGAAAACTGGTGAAAGTACTCATTAGCTCAAGTTAATTTCAATTCAATTAAATGAGGACAGGAAATTAGCCAAACGACAATCAAATGAGTTGAAATGATAGTATCAATGTCGGTGAAAGTACGTCAGAATTTGGAATTTTAGCTAAATATAAGTGAGTGAAATCATGGAATGAATTATAAAACAAAACTAAAACTCAAAACCTGAAGGAAGATAAGGAATAGATATCTTTGCATGTTTTTTGACTGGTTTCGACCCATAATACCTAAACTGTGCACCAAAGGATCACGGAGAACTCAGCCAGGATGAACGAATCTCTTAACAAGATTAAAGTTTAACAGTTAGTGAGTTCATGGACTGTAACACGATCCCTACCGAATTTTCTCTGATCTACTTAATATTATCTAGCATAGCAGCAGGCAGATCCCCTTTATTGGTGAGCACCAACTAGTTCAAAGCGAAATACAAGGCTTGTGACACTTCCATTCAAGCATCTTAACACAGATTGAGCATATGGTGAGTATGTAGTGTTTTTTATGATACACTTGTCATACCATTTATTGTATCAAGTTTGTGGAATTAACTTTAAAAATACGCAAAAGTCAAACACTGGATACTCAAATGCAACAATAGATCTGTTGGGGAGAGACAGAATATTCCTCAAAAAAAGTCCAGAGCGGCCCTGAAAACGCTAGGAAAATTTTTGTCCAATCAACACTAAATAGAAGTTTCTTAGAACCATCTAGAAAATGAAGAGTTACGTGCCACACTTCTGGATGGATGATTGCTTATTCTGTTATCATGTTTAGTAACGTTCCAGAACCTTGCAGTAAAATGTTCTTCCCATATTTCGCTCCTTTTCTCCCGTGTTCAAGTTGTCGTATAGATTTGACCTGGAGTTACTAGAAAAGCTAAGGAAACCGACCCAAGCGTTCATTCAGAAGATTTATCGAGATCGAGGTAAATATGTGACGTTTTAAACGAACATTTTAATTGATCACATAAAACAAGACCAATAACTTAGGAAAAGTAAACGAGAAACAATCATACCTTAAAATTCTCTTCAGATTCTTTAGCTATAGCTCTTTCTGATTCCAATTGCTTTTCCAAACGTTCTTGTTCCAGAATAGCTGCTTCCTTAGCTTCAGCATCTTCTAGTAGTAATGAACAATCTACACGATTATCTAAATAGGCTTCAATTTGAACTTTTAATCGTGACCCAGAACGATCACGAATTTGCTATAAAAAAGGTGAATAAATTACGAAAAATGACCAAAATGTTATAGCCTTAATAACATTGAGATAAAGTATTATATATTTTTGTATGAGATTAATTAAATTGTTTGATATCTGCATTCAGAATACAATTTTGTTAGATATATAATTGCACAACACTGGTCGCAATCACTGACTATCCTAATAAATAAGGGGTCAAAATCATCCTGTGATAAATATATGGGGATTAGTTTGACTATCATAGCATCTAAAATACTAGCATCAATAATTATCGGACGCTTAACAAAGAATCGTGAGCTTCAAACACGAGAAAATCGGGCTGGCTTCAGACTTGGTCGTGGCTGCATCGACCACATATTCACCATTCGTCAGGTTTTAGAACAAACATGCTTATCAGCGTCCGACAATGGTGGTCTTCCTTGATTTAAAAGTAGCATTTGACACTGTAGACCGAGAGGTTCTGTGGCATTTAAAGGTGTACCTTAGAAATACATAGACCTTGTGAAGGCTCTTTACTCGAACACTACTAGTCGAGTCAGAGCTTATGGAGAACTGTCATCTGATTTTGCAACCCCAAGTGGTGTCCGTCAAGGCTGTCTACTATCTCCATTTTTGTTCAACTTCATCATGGAACTACTGTTAAAAATGACATTCTCGTCAAATAAATTTTTGGGCATTGATCTATTACCAGGAGGTCCACTTATTGACTTAGAATATGCAGATGATATAGTCCTGTTTGGTGAAGACGCTATGTTATATTTTCGCTCTTACGGTAATAACCCAGCTATTCCTATTGCTTAGTATTCACGGACACAGATTCACTCGACAAGGCAACTGCATCACAAGACGTACTTGAAATGGCATGTGAACTCGAGCAGTGGAAGCTAAGCTGTTGAGTCAGAGTCTCTAACAACCGCATTTGTGCATCTAATTGTTGCTGCTGTTGTTGTAGTATTCGGTTAAGCTGGTCATCTGATATGGACATATTGAATTTATTTTCCTTTTTCCCCGTGGCCACTGTTATATTTTCGCTCTTACGGTAATAACCCAGCTATTCCTATTGCTTAGTATTCACGGACACAGATTCACTCGACAAGGCCCCAAATCAGAACACGATTGAGCAGGAAGGAGATTATATTACAAATAACAAGGTTTAGGTGGAAGCAAGAAGCAAAATAGGAAAACCGTTAGTATATTTATAGCTTTTTGCATAAGAAGAATCTAGAAGCTTCTCCATGTATCGACTAGCGCTGATTGGATAAGAATCAGCCAATCAGCGTGCGCCAAAGCAATCGTGCATTGAGCATGCTTAAATCCAATCTATGTCCCACTAACACGCTGATAAAATGCAGTCTTTTGATAGCAATGAGCAACAATGCCAGGATGCTTGGAATGCGTTTCTCCACCTCTAAATGCAAATTATTGTTTCAGGACTGGCCAGCGTCAACACCTGAACTAAGGATGAGGAGTGAATTAGTCGAAAGCATCGACAACTTCACTTATCTTGTAAGTCTGATCAGCCCTATTACTTTGGTGTCTGACGAAATCCCTACACGGATTCAAAAAGCTCGTTTGGCTTTTGTCAACTTACGTCACATATAGCGTAGGCGAGATATTTGTCTATCAATTAAGGGACGAGTAAACTACGAAGCAGTTTGTTCTCTTCTAATTTACAGCTGCGAAACGTGACCATTAAGAGTAGAAGATACTCGTAAGTTGTTAGTATTTGATCACAGATGTCTTAGAAACATTGCTAACATCTTCTGGGAACACCGGGTAAGTAATAGTAAGGTTAGATACAGAGTATTAGGGAATGATGGTCAATCAGTTGATGAGGTTGTGAATCTTCATCGACTGAGATGGTTGGGCCACGTGTTGCGTATGCCTGAACACCGATTACCACGACGCGCAATGCTCACTGGTGTTAGGGATAATTGGAAAAAAGCTAGGGACGGCCAAACAAAAACGTGGCATCAGTCCTCGAAGTCACTAACTTCTGGTCTGAGCCATGTTGGTAGATGCAGACTACCTGGTTGAGGTCTGCATGACTATCGTAGCCAATGATTAGAGACTCTGGGTGACATGGCTCAGAATCGATCACAATGGCGTAGTTGTATACACTTTTTGTCTTCCCTTAAACCGTGAGATTAAAATTACTTTATATCTTCCTTTCTACCAACTAATTCTTTCTTCCTGTATTATATTCTTATAGGCAATCTTTCTTTTATATATTACTATCATTGAAGTAAGTACGCTTTGAATTTCGTGTTCATCTTGTTGTGTTAATGAGGTGTGGCAACTTGGACCAGTGCATATATGTACCGATTTGTGGGGCATATCTATTCGGTGCCTTCTTGTACCTATGTTTGTGTTTAAATAAAATAAAATAAATATATCTACCTGGTCCTACGTTGAAGCTGACTGATTAAATTGCACAACTAATTTTATTTTTATGTGAGAAAACATGGGGTTGATAAACTATGGTTGAAAATAATTCATTTGTAGTATTACGCCAATGTTTTCTAACCCTTTGATATAAATGCAAAACGTATAATTGATATTTCAACATTATGTTTTCATGTACAGACATGTTTTGGTGTTATTTTGGACAACTGAAAGATGATGAACAACTTTTACCAGTATAAAAAGCTGGGTAGGAATGCAAAAAGATTTTTTACTTATTATTGAGTCACACCACTAAGATTCGGAAAGCTGATCGGGTTTGTAGATTGAAGTATGTGTAATGAAAATTAAAAAAACTTGATCATCTAACTTATATCAATACAACATAATTAGTAACAATTAATAGTACACAAAAGGTATGTCAATGTCAACTCTGATTTTACGCGACTCAAAATTGGACGACCACTTACTGGAGTTAATATATTTACCACAGCAAAGGTTGTGCATATCCTAAAATTGTTAGGTGTACTATAAAACTCACTGGTATTGAGTTCAGGCTATTTCGTGAACATAGGACACGAATATAGCCAAAAACATTGTTCATGTTAAGGTACACATGTTGCGAATTTGTTATGAACTTTAAAAACGAATTCACCGTGAGTAATTTCAAGTCAGAGAATCCTTAGAATTCATCGTTCACAAACAACTACTTTAGACTCACAGGAATATTGATATTCTGATGACAAGAAGAATTACAACATGGACAAATAAATATAAGATCGATCGACCAATTTTTGAAATAAGTATCAGTAATTTCAAATACTGTTTGTACTTTAAATCATTGAACAGAGTCATTCATAATTTGGTCAAGTAGTTTCATCATAAATAAACTGAAGTACTTCGTGAATAAACTAGTACCATTTGCCCTATTTACTAGAAATTTACTTTTTAATTGTATACAGTTGTGGAAATTCGCTAATCAAAATGGTCAACTAATAACCTTAGGCTTAATTAAAACATATAGTTTAAATCCGTTAACATAAATATACGACAAGTGAATAGGTCTTGAAGTGAAATTGATACCTCATGAATGCGACGTTTGTACGATAACGAAAAGGTTGCCCAAATTGTACTGTGTAATGTTACAAAAATGTACAATGTCTATTAAAAAAACTTCATGAAGTTATATTTTATTTGCTACTTATTACCATACTTAATCTTCCAAAAAGTAAACAATAAAAGTTGATAAACTTACGCAAGTCCATCTCAACCGAAGTTCACTGAAAAGAACTGATAACACTGATGTGAAACATCAAAATGCAAAAAGTAAAGTACAATACGGACTTAAATCATGATTATTTTGTAGCTAGAAGTTAATCTGAAGATACAAATAAATTATATATTCTATCATACATAACCAAGTAAACGCAAACGCTATGAATACTGTAAGTTGAGGGATGTCAATCAACTATATTTGTGGGAATATTGGATTTATTAACCTTTATGAGGGGACACTGTAGTATAAATAGTAGATCTATTAATTCATCACTTATAGGAATTAAGCCCCATGAGTATTACTATAGTCACTATTACCAAAGGTTGAGTGAATATTATTAGGGTCTTTGAAATATTCACTAGAAAAGGGACTCAACATAGTATGAAATTGTTGTAAGTCACGCAGGTGACTGATTATTAACTTTTAATAATAAGCCTGAGAACGGATTTTTTAAATTTTATAAAACTAAGTCTTAAAACTAAGTTAAAATCTTCTTTATTGTGGGAACTGCTGTAATGGAGAGAATTCATTTGTTGAGTATACATATAACTTACTTTTAACAAATCATCAAATCCAAGTAGTTGGAGTTCATATTGTAAATATACTCGTAAATTTATATTCTCTGGTGAATGAACAATAATATTGAGAAATTGTACGCATGTTACCTTCAAAATATATTTAAAATATAAGCTCATGAATTCATACTTTTAAAGTATTAAAGTTTCAACAGTGAACATGAGAAAGCCAATGAAACATTCAAAAGCTACATACTGTCCTGGAAGAAAAGTTTAAATAAACTATAAACCCGTATGAACTATTCAGGGCCCCCAAGTGCCCTGGTACGGTCAAGGGCGAGGAGAGTCTGCTTCCCCTCTCGAAATACTCTCACATGGCCACGTGCATACAACCACTAACAAGGAAGTCCTACTCACTGCCTTCTCGAGGCACTGGTGTTGTTTACGAAATCGAGAGGACGAAAAGCGAATGTCCGGTGGTTTCATCGGGTCGGTGGATATGGAGGATCCACCCAAGGGAGTCGAAAAACCCTAACTCCAAATCAATGGTGCACGTGGGCTCCAGGATTATGAAGGAGCAAACGGCGTATGAACCTAATTTCAGTCACTGGTTACCATGTGACCGCATCCCCTGACGTTGCTCCACTGCCCTGTGGATCAGACTTTTAGGACTAATGGCTCCGGATGTGGTCCCCTAAGAAAACCACCTGTTTTGGTTTGGGCGCCCGGGTAGTATCACAGCCCTGATTCAAATCAGTGATAACTGCTACGGACCTCATTGTTATTAAGTGGCGCATATGTATTTGGTGCCCCTTTGTACTGATGTCTATGTGTTCAAATAAATAAATAAAAATAAATCCAGCTAATATAAGTGGTAACCAAATTGTTTAACCGGTCCTCATATCTCATAGTTCCGAATAAACGCGTTAAGATAATAATTTGTTTGAGAAATGGAAATGATAGGGAACCCTTATTTATGGTCAACATGACGTTATATTTTTACAGCACAAAAGGTGTAGTTTAAGCCACTCCTTCTAATCAATACTGTCAAGAGCTTAATTAGAAGATATTCTTCTAAAGTATAGATATAAGATAAAGCCAATAGTATTCAGTAGTTATTATATGAACATAAGGCAGACGTTTTCAATAAATAACCGTCAACAAGATATTTTTATTAGCAGTAAGTGTTAGTTTTTTCTCTGAATTGTGATCTAACTGTCCATCGCTCTACATATCAGTAATATGTACTGCGCTAGTAAATCAAAGTAATTACATGTTATCCACCAGTTATTAATGATTATCAGTGTTGTACCTAAGGATTAAATGAATGGTAACTTCGGGAATTATTTGAGGATTATTATATGTATATTCTTATCATATAATTATCAAATAACCAGGTTATATATATACATTCATATTCCGTTTATCACAAGCTTTCATTTGACTCATAAAGTACCATTAAACGACTTACTATTCTTAATTTATTCCCGAGCTATTAGTTACAATCTCCTATACTCACAGCCACTTTTGGCTTGATCTTGTATAACTTACTTTTCACTTTATGTGATGCAGTCTGGTCTGGTCGTATCTAGACTACGTATGTCTGAAATATATTATCCACACAGTGGAGGAGGATATTGTGTCCCGGACTCAACGGGCAAGGGTAGGCGAGAAGCTACTATATTGATGACCAATAAAGATTCAGAATTGACTCAAGACCGATAGTACTGGTTGGCGTGTCATTGGTTTAGTACAAAGACAAGGTCACAGAAGTCAATATTCTGGCTGATGATTTTGTCACGCGATACTTGATAGGGCCATAAATCACTATAATCAGGGCTTTAAATACACAGAAACACTTTGGATCATTTTACTGATTAGTGCCGATTATCAACTGTAGTCAGTCGCATCATCGATGAATCTATAATATTCCAATAGGAACTGGTTGGTTCTGTTCTGAGAAAGAAATTTCTAGGTTTTACAAGCATACCAAACTTATTCTAATATGACTAATTAGTTCGAATAATGAAATTAGTTAATGTGAAACTTAATATGTTCCAACTAAATAAATCTTCAGTGTGTGGTGACACAGAATACACGTGTTTGCTTAAGAATGTCAACCCAACCGTCTCCTGTAGTTGAAGGGGATTCGGAATGTTGATGTGAAGATTTGAGTCTTGAAGCTATTGAACTACACCTACCCAGACATATATTAAAAATTTATAGATACTTTGTAAGGAGTAAATCTTATCCAGTTGTTTTTGTGACAATACATTAACAATTAATTACTCAAAGATCATGAGAAATAAAGTAGGAAAACTCACTGCAAAATCTAGATTGTAGCTTTCTTCATCAAGCGACTCGTGGTATCTGAGTGCTGCCAAAAGAAGCTCAAATCTCAATCCTTCACCCATCACGACGCGTAACCTGTCGAAGGATTGCAAGACTTTCACGTGACCACCTTCAATTAGACACAATGCAGTAAGCATGTCTAGTGCTAGCGTTTTTGTTCTACAGAAAAATATTTCCAAGAACAAAGTTACAGCTAATTCCAATTTATTGAGTTGATTAGACTTTAGGCAAACGCACATAAATGATTCGATAAGAAGTTACTAATTTATTTACTTTATCACGGAGTAAATTAACTATCAGAAATAAATTTTAGGGATATTCGAGTATTAGTCCTAGGAGGACAGACTAATTACATCAATCCAGATGAATAATCTCGAAACGAAAAACTATCAATTAAAATGCGTTTGATTAAAAATCTACGATCAATATTTAGCATTTTGCTGATTCACCAGAAACAGTATTCTGGATAGTGTGTAAATGCAAAACGCATACAACACATAAAAATTTTGGGATTCCCAGAATACATAAACATCATAATCTACCAAAATACAGTTCCTTTAATACTTTGAATACAATGAACTGCATCTTCAACTTTGAAAATACCTCAGAACCCATGTCTACGCTAACTTATATGGAAGAAATTGTGCTTGAAATCTCGCATTCATTAAACGAGAAATGGACTATTAAGATTATAACAGTTTTGATCTTAATGAATGAGACCCAGTTAAAATTTGCAATCACATACCTTTATTAGTGCCAGAGAAATTTTTATTTAACACAGCATAGTAGTGTTTGAAAGACCTCATTTACAGCACACCTACTAGATGTGAGAATCACTAAGCACCAAACAAAGTTAGGAGTAGTGCTCATAAGAAGAAAAACAATAGATAAAGTTATATATCAATGTTGTCCGTAGAGATCCTGACATGTGTCAACCACACGACAAGCAGTGTTTGTCAGAGTACAAAGCAGAATACCAGGTTGATAAGTGATAATTCTTAGTCACAAACTATCATCACAAGCTGTGTAACTGACTTGTAGGCTGTTAAATAAATGGCTGGAAATCATAAGAAGTAAGACTTGAAATTGACACCAATAATGGAAGTGTGCACAACTTAGCTGTAAGATTTACAAATTCTAAACGGACTTTTCTTCGCGCAATTCCACTTTTTTACTTAGTGAGTAGAAAAAAAGCATCAGAGGATTCACATGATGTTTTAAGTTATGCTAGTCGGCTGCAACAATACAAGCGAGGTACTATAAATTGACCAGAAAAGGATAACATCCATCTGGAGCTAATGTGAGACCTAATAGGGATTTCACTTCCCTTAATCCATAGTCAGGGCGAATGCAGTTCCATTATTCTGTCATCATAATTATCAAATCATGAAAAAGGAACTTCGCGTAAAAATGAATGATCCAAAGTACACTACTACACTGACAACAATAACTTTCAACTAGGACCTAAAATATCTGAGCTAACATATGCATGACAGCACTAAATTTGCCTCGGCTATTTTGAGCCAGAAAAGTGTACATACTCAAACTATAAGAGAAAACAGGTATCAAATCTCACAGGATACAGCTTCCTGAAATGTGAGTACTGTTAAAGAGAGTGGGCCGAATTCTATTTTATACTTTGACCTACGTCACTAACACGATATAACGTTACATTAGGGCGAAAATACGTAAAAGTAAGTTATAAGCCGATATTTAACTGTGGTACTTACGAATAATTAGGATGCAGAAGACAGAAAGTTACTAGACTAATGACAAGTGCATGCTCCATAGCTCTTCTACACCCTCTCTAAAAAGGCTAATAATAATGAGTAGCAGAAGAACCAACCTGATTATTCAATATGGCCTTAAGCGAACGAAGAGACAGATGTAAGCAATCTTCGAGAAAGTCTAAGAACGACGCAGTGAGTAGAGAACCTTTTGATGAACAGCTACTGTGAATAATGGATGTGGGTAAAAATGTATTGTCTAAATCACCACATGAATTGTGAAAACGAATTAATTCTTATTACTTGGTGAAAAATGGTTTGACTTTATGCTACTATTACGGATGAAGTTAGGAACTTCTGCATAGCAAGACATTTCGTAGCGACCCCGATTAGTTTCGTCTAAGGATTTACTCCCACATAATATTCGTGAGCCGAATGTCGTGTCCTGTCTGAAGGAAATAACCCATCGAATCGGACGACTAACCCTGATAGAAAATGCATACATTGTAACATTAGATCGGCTAGTGCCTCAAGGCCCTCGAGATCTAAAAAGTCATAAACCCATCTAGAATTCGAATACATTGAACTAAATTACTCAACATTGTTGGTACGAAGAGAAATTTCTACTGACGATAGTAGAGAACGAAATGCTGAACCGTCTACTTTCTTTTTCTACAAAAGTTAGGTGGGGAAGCATTGGACAAACCCAAAATAATTCAATCCGACTAGCTTTTAAAAGCGTAACATAGTGAAAAGCAGAACACCTAGGGTTTTTTAATTCCTGGAAAAAAATATATAAATAACTTCTTTAGTACATAATTTGACAGCAGCTCTGCCTTCTTCCCTTCATCTAACAATTCAATTTGTTTTATATGTTCGGCTGACAAATCAAGTGAATTCATAAAGGATTTCCAACGACTTTCAAAATCTTTTATGCCTACAGAACTCGTTATTCCACTTTCAACATTTGAAAGCTGACGTTTCTCTAAGGCATGAGCATTCCCCATAATAGAAGACGCTAGCGGGAAACCATTATCCCCAACCAATGAGGGACCTGTTGAAAAACCAACGACCTTCAGCACCCAATATCCAATATTTTCGTCACGAGCTCTAAATGGTTTCAAGTGGTTCTGGATGGAATAGAAAAAGATTTCGCTTGACAGGCTTCCGTATCTAGTAGTAGTGGATCTCCGAGGTCTCCAGGTAAGAACCTCGGTACATTTAACGATAAAAGAGGATGATGGTTCTTCATCGAACTGGTCGAAAATGAGCTTGTTTAGTCGATTGATTTTATTGTACTTGCTACTTGTTGTTTCGGTACAGTCCCAGGCATTTGGTAATTTCTGATCACTGGTGGTCCATCCACTTGATTATCTGTTTGTAGAGACTTGTTGGTTTGTATATCATTCAGTCTGAGTGTGTATAAGTCAGTGCTACAGAAATTCTGAAATCAGCAGCAATCGCATTATTCAGATTCAGATTTGTATAGTAAGAACAGAAGGCCTATGGCCTATGTTATTCCTTTTGCAGTATGCTTCTGTGTGTCTAGACTTCTCTTGAAAGAGTCAGTTGAAGGTGCGGACACCAAAGCTTCCGGCAGCATGTTCCAAGTATTGATGATACGGTGTAAAAACCTGTATGCCACGGGTATTTTGTTCGTTCTTGGCTTTTCTACTCGCCTGATATGTCCTCTGAGATGTCCCTGTCTAGTGGGAAGAAAAAGAGAGAGTAAGTTAGGTCCGAAATCAATTCTCAGTATTCTGTACATCAAAATTAGATCTCCCCTTAATCTGCGATAGGACAGGGTGAAGAGATCTAGCTTTTCAAACCGCTCTTTGTATGGTAAATATCGAAGTTCTGGAATTAACGGGTAGCTTCCCTTTGTACTTTTTCTAGGATATCCGAGTCATCTTGTAAACAGGGGCATGCAGCCTGAACGCAGTTCTCAAGCTTAGTTCTCACTAAGGATGTGTATAATTTGGTGAACATGGTCGTATCTAGCTTAGTGAATGCCCGTTTTAATGCCCAGAGGGTTTGAAACCCTTTAGCTGCGACCTCCTGGCAATGGACCGTCGTCTTAAAATCCCGACTTACTGTCACCCTCAGATCCTTATGAGACCAAACCACTGGTAATGGCACTTCCCCTATATTATACCCATTAATATTTGAGTCCCCAAAGTGCATGTAGACACACTTTGCCGCGTTTATACACATCAGCCACTCTTTAGAATAGTTAATTATATTATTTAGGTCTGTCTAAAGAGCATATGAGTCTGTGTTTCCACTTATTACTCGCCAGATCTTTACATCGTCAGCGTATAATAACATTCGAGACTGTACTATAATTGGGAGATCATTGTCATACATTATAAAAAGTAAATTACCTAGGACGGAACCTTGAGATACTCCACTAAGTACTGGTCTCCAGATGTAGCACTTGGAATCTATTCTTACCTTCTGTCTACGACCTACTAGGAAATCCTTAATCCATTTTAAAAGAGGTCCAGCAATACTAAGGTCTTCCAACTTCAATAGCTGTCTACTTGTTGGCACCTTGTCAAAAGCCTTACTGAAGCCCATGTAGGCAACATACACTGAGTTTCCGTTGTCTAGCGCCTTTATCCGAAATCCCCTTGCTATAAGGAGGTTCGTTGTACAAGATAGACCCTTTCTAAAACCATATTGTTTTATGTTTGACAAGTTATTTGTTTCCATAAATGCCATTATGGTCCGTTTGACCATTCTTTCCAATATTTTAACAACAACACTGGTGAGGCTTACATTTCTGTAGTTCGATGGAAGTTGTCTTGGTCCTGTTTTATGTATGGAAGTGACGATTGCGTCCTTGCGGTCTATAGGTAACACACTTTGATTTAGTGACATATTGAATATCACAGTCGATGGGGGAGCGATATATTGTGCAATATGTCTCAAAATTTTGGGTGTAGTTTATCTGATCCTGTTGACTGTTCCATGTTTAAGGTTCTGAGAGCCTCAAGCACATCGCTTTGATCAAGGTTCACGGTAAGCAGGTGGTTTATTGACTCTATTTCGGTCTGGTTCTTTGTCTAAAGTAGGTTTCTGAGTGGAAACTGCCCCAAAATGGTCAGCAATAGCCTATGTTTTTTCCTGATCTTCCTCTATCATTTCACATTCTCTCCCTTCTTTAATTAGATTTGGAATCCAATGATGCATCCTTATTCTGTAGTTCATGTATGAGAATATTCTCCTGGGCTGCTTGAGTGCTGATTGTGCCAACTGCATTTCATATTTTCTTTGAGCTTCTCAAAATTTTGTCATACACTTGTTTCTTACCGATCTGTAGCGTTTCATCGTACCATCTGTACCAAGGCGGATGGCGACATCCCAACATTTCTCCTTTTGACTTGGTAAACGTTGAATATCCCGGCCTATCCGGGGATGTCCGTGCTTCTTCTTCCTAAGGACTGTCCAGGGTATGTACAGTTGAATTATTGTGGTGTTTGAATGAACTAGTAACTTTTTTTGTACACGTTGAATGCCTGATTTCGAATTCTAAATACAGTACATTCGTTCATGCTTATCTAGTAGTTCTTGATCCAATTACGTTATTTCTGGGATTATTAGTTCGTACTATAATTCAAATACTTCTATTTATCATATTGGCGTCGCGATGGAGCCTGCGATAGAACAGTTAGATATTCATTCAACTTCTGAGGATTATTTGGAAAGGTTTGAAATCTGGAGCATGACCAATAAAGATGTTAAAGATGATAAGATTGTGGCACATTTCCTGACGTTCATTGGAAGAGAAGCATACAGCTTATTAAAAACCTTGGCATATCCAGAAAAACCTATCTCACTTTTTTATGTAACTCTTAAGGAGCTATTATTAAATCATGTAGAGTGCATTAGTTTTGAATGCCGTGAAAGGGCGAAATTTCATAAGGTGATTCGTCAAAATGACCAAAAGGTTAAGGAATTCATCCTTGAATTGCAGAAACAAGCTGCCAAATGTAATTTTGGTGATCAACTTCATGTGCAACTGAGAGACCGATTAATCGCAGGAGTTAACATACCGGGTTTAAAAAGGGAGCTGTTAAGAATGCCGAACTGTTCCTTTCAAGATGCTAGAACTGCGTGCATCAACTACGAGACAGTGAATGACTTGATATCCAGTCGATGAAGATTTCTAATACTTTGCTTAGTCGTCATGATGAAATACAATCTCAGGATCAATCAAACTTGCGTTCGTTTAACAGTGATTCCTATTCTCGTGTAAATATGAAGGTTGTTTCAACAAGGAATTACAAAGGAAATCACTAAGGTGAGACCAAGTTTGATAAATGTTTATCATGTGGAAAACTTCATTCTCGTAATTCATGTGCATTTCGTAATGCTAAATGTTTTAGATGTGGTAAGATAGGACACATTCAGTCAGTATGCAAAGCTGCTGTTCATTTTGCCTCATGTAGTACTAAATCTTGTAATTTAGATCCCAATAATTCAGCTGTTCCTAATGATCATTTATCTTTGTCTACCATGTCGAAAGGTAATGCTCATATTCAAAAGCGGTTATATACATCGCTTGGTTCATTTCATGACTTTATTGTGGACACGGGCAGTATAGAGTTCATTATTTCATTCAAGAACATGATATCTTTCGATCCTAACGTTGTGGTACGACCCACTGAAGTATCACTATTGGGGATTACTGGACACAGACTGCCTATACGAGGATGTTGTGAATTGTTAATAAGAGATGATAACTCTTCATACATACCTTGTGAATTTTTAGTTAGCGAAACACGACTGTCAATACTGGGCTTAAGGAATTTGAAAAGACTTAAAGTGGAGCTGTCTTTCCTAGTTTCTAAAGAAAATTCTGATGCTTTACTTAAAGATTTGATATCTACATCTGTAAAGTGCAGTGGAGGTATGAAAATTCAGCCTATAAAACTCCAAGTAGAGGGTGATCCAGTCTTTCTTAAAAGACGAATAATTCCTCATGGTCTTCTAGAGGCAGTACATAAGATATTAAACGATTTGTGTGCAAAAGGCACAATTGAACCGGTTCAGTCTTTAGCATGGGGTACTCCTATTGTTACGCCACTGAAATCGGACGGCAAGACTCCTAGAATATGTGGTGACTATAGATTAACATTGAACTCCCATTTGTTGAAGCAAACATGCACGACGGTAGAGGATGAAGATATTCTAAATCGACTTCATGGTTCTAAAGTATTCTCAAAGGTTGACCTAAAAGATGCTTATCTTCAAATCCCTTTAGATCAATCCTCATCTATTTTGACGACAATTAACACTCCTTTTGGTCTGTTAAAATACAATTTTCTTCCATTTGGTCTAAGTTGTTCTCCAGCCATATTTCAGGAAGTTATGAATAAGGTGGTTAGTGATCTTGAAGGTGTTGAAGTTTGTCAAGATGATCTCATTGTTCATGGTTCTGATAAGGTAGTTCATGACCAGAGACTTATCGCCTTATTGCGTCGTTAAATTGAGAAGAGGATTACAGTGAATCCAAATAAGTGTTCAGTTTGTGTATCTAGTTTTGAATGTTTTGGATACCTAGTTGATGGTAATGGTTTTAGACCAGATATGAAACGACTAGCTCCACTGACAAATGCACCGTCTCCAGAAAGTCTTACGGAACTACGTTCACTAGTGAGTGCTCTTCAATACCATTCCCGTTTTATTCCTAATTTTTCTGGTAGTGCAAATTGTTTATTTAATATTTTGACATCCAATTCATTCAAATGGGGTGAGGAACAAGAGTCATGCTTACGTAGTCTACTAAAGTTTCTTCAAAGTGATGCTGTTCTTCGAACTTACTCTCCTAGTGTACAGTCTGTGCTTATCACTGATGCATCACCTGTGGGTATTGGCGCAGTTTTGGAACAGGAGGGTAGACCAGTTATTTGTGTTTCACGCAAACTTACTGTTACTGAACAAGGCTAGTCACAGACTCAGCGAGAAGCATTAGCTGTGTATTGGGCTGTTAAAAGACTTCATAAATATTTATTCGGATGTGGTGGCCAGAAATAAATGCAGATATTTGTCGTACAGCAAACAATTTTGAAAAGTGCCATAAGCTTAAAAATCAACATTCGAAGTGGACTCCATCGCTAGTATCGTTTGAGGCCTGGCAAAGAATTCATGCAGACTATTGTGGTCCGTTTCTTGGCAAATACTATGCGCTTGTAGTCATTGATTCTTTTTCAAAGTGACCTGAAGTTTTTTCACAACTTCACCAAATTCTGACTTCACAATTCAAACATTAAGAAAGGTGTTTAGTCGAGAAGGGGTTCCAATGGTGTTAGTGACTGATAACGGCTCTCATTTTGCTGCAGATGCAGTCACTACCTGGTTAGATGGTACAGGGTGCAAACATCTGTTTACTGCTCCCAGACATCCTTGTTCCAATGGTCAGGCAGAAAATTTTGTCAGGACGTTGAAAACTGCTATTGATTCTATTGCCGCCTCAACATTTAATGAGCTGGAGAGGGGAATAGATACCTATCTACTGCAATATAGAAATGCCAGACACTCTGTGACGAAAGAGACTCCATCAAAGCTTTTAAAAGGAACGGTTCTTCAGTCGAATATGAGATGTTTGGAGTCTGCAGAAGTCACATATTATCGTGGCAATGATCTTCGACCATCCAAGGGGATTGTTCTGAAGAATATCGGGAAATATATGGTGCGACTTCTAGATGTCAATGACTTAAGTACACACAATCGACATGTTGATCAAATACAATTCCAGGAACCAGGTGAGTCTGTTCCAATTTCAGTTGTTATTTCTAATACTAATGAGTGCATTCTAGAAAATACAGAGTCTTCATCCAATACACTGTCGGAAAGACACAGGATGAACTTGAGAAGAAGACGTACAATTGATTATAGACACTTAGACTCCAATTTAAGCTGTGGCGGATGTGGTGTTTGGATGAACTAGTAACTTTTTTTGTACACGTTGAATGCCTGATTTCGAATTCTAAATACAGTACATTCGTTCATGCTTATCTAGTAGTTCTTGATCCAATTACGTTATTTCTGGGATTATTAGTTCGTACTATAATTCAAATACTTCTATTTATCATAGTTATACGTTTGTTTAACTGCCGGGAATGAGTCCTTGCCTTTTCTATTGATGCTCTTTAGTCAATTACCCAATTTTCAGCCGCTGTAACAGAATTTATCACCTCAATGTCTGCCTTCCATATGTAAAGATGGGCCGGCACAACTGTTTGATAGGCAATCTCATCCAAGAATTTGAATAAGATGAATTCATGATCACTTCTCCCTAGTGGTGGGAGGAATGTAATTTGACCGACATCATGACCGTGTGTGAAGACTAAATCTAAAACAGAAGAAGAGTTTCTTAAGTCATATCGTGTGGGAGTTCTAATGTGTTAAAATAAAGCTAATCCAATCGAGGTGTCTAACAGTTTGCAATCGAACGACGTCGTCCATGACCCTACTTCTAAGTTTACCCAGATTATATACGTTGTATTAAGCTCGCTTACTATAAGGCTTTTACCCTTGTTACACCAGGACTTAAGTTTACTTAGGAGAAAATCATCTACCACACATTCTGGACTGCGATATACTACAACCAACTCAATATCTTGCCGTCTACATTTCAGCCAGCAACGCACCAGTTCACATGTCCCTGAATCATGTGCCCTGTTTCAACAGCTCGTATGGTTAAGGTGCTTTGAGTGTAAATGATAACCACGGTTTAATCTATCGGCCCTACTGGATAAAATACAGTCAGTTGGTTTCCATCATCAAGCACTTCTGATGGTAACCATGTTTCTGAGACAGCAATCACATCCGGTTTTTCTATATCCACCATTGTCTTAAGCCTCGCCATTTTATTTAGTAGGCTGCGAGCAATCGTATAGCGCACATTTAAATCTGTGGAGAACTTTCCCTTACCACACAGAACTGTTTGGGCGTCGTGTTGCCACGAACTTTCGCAATTTAAAATCCCTTAAGTACGAGGTTTCTTTTATCGTTTCGGCGGCGCTCATTTATTCCTACTTCTGCCGATCGTCTCTTATTACGATCAACCAGACTGACATTATCAAGGACGTGCATTCCGGATCCGATAAGTTCGCGTGAGTTTCCCAGTTTCAGGTTTCTTTATTCAGCCGAAGTAAAGGTAACCTTGAAGAGGCTGTTTTTTTGAGTACTTTCAGAATCCAACTTTTGTCCTATTCTATAAAGCTTACAGATGCTAACTCCTGAAGCTGTTTCTGGGAGTAGCTTGTATATTAAGGACTCACTGTGACTGAGGTCGTGATCAAATCTAGCTTTTGGTTTATTTTCGGAAGATTCTCTTAACTTATGAAAAATTTGGTCAGTCGCAATCAACAAATTAGTAAATTAAAAATTGTAGTGCAAAAATAAAACGACTGCTTCAACAAACAAATAAATAAGTTAATTAATTGAAAATGCTGGATATTAAAGTAAAAAGAACACGATCGTAATAAGCATAACATAAAGTAGTTACTACATATGATGATTACAACACTTATTTTATCAGATGCACCAGGCACAGGTGGTCGAAAGAGGTGATGGCAATCGATCAATAAAATCATGTTTGTCAAGTCTTTGGGCACTTCACCTGGAAGGATACTCTAAAAACAGATAAGCCTTAATAGGGAAAATTGAGAACGTACATGAGTCTAAGCCCTCAGATGTGTGATTTTACGGCATCTATTTCTCAGCCTGGTGGTGATGTTTTGGCAAGATGTTTGTACTACGGTGACTTGATGTGCTTAGTATGCTTTTTGTCACTATCAGTTCACCTCTTGTTCTCCGATGACTGGCATGAAATTGTGATGTCAATGTATTGTCATGTGGATTACTCAGTTAAAACATTCAAGCTGACTCCACTGAGTCAAAAATGACAAGTAAACAACTTCATAATATCGATCGTAGTCAAATTCGATGGGTACTCACCTAGAGTTTTATCATCCTGACTTTGCGTCTTGGTCACCAAATCGAAATATCTGATCAAAAATCCTGGCAGCCAATGGAATTCGCTTTGTGGCTAACCTGACATGAGCAAATGCTTCGCGCGCTTGTCAGTCCTTAAATTACTAAAATAATATTACTCCAAGTAACCTTTAGATTAACGGTGTGCTGTAATGTGAGCTGAATGTCTGAATTGTTCAGCTCGTGGAGGTGAATGAGACTAAGCATCTTCGAGACTAAACAGTAACATAATATTTTCGATAAAATACGAGTGGTCCTATTCTTAGTTCTTGCACTCCTATTACTAAGCCCTTATAAAATTTCGTGGAGCGAAGCAAACACCCCTAATTTAAGATGATGGTTGTAGGTGGTCAATAGGAAACCTCGGACTTGGGTTTCGTGCTACTCGGCTTTCGTCAGTAAGGTGTACCACCGAGCTCAGTGGTAACGTCTCTGACTGTGAAGCTGGGTGACACGGGGTCGAATCCGTCAGGGGGCATCAGTTCCCTCAAGATTACAGGTACACTTTTCTGACGAGGGCCAAGTAGCACGAAACCTAGGTCCAGGGTTTCTTATTGACTAACTATAATCACAATCTTATCACAACATAGTGCACGCAATGTCGAGTCACCTAGACTGGTAGCCACTTTGCAACATGGTCGATAGGATCCGATCCGCACTAAGAAGGACCTGACATACATGACAATGATCATCATCCAGTGATTAGTCAATTGTAAAAACATCCTTAATTCATTAGGGAGAATTTTGAAATATATATGTTTTTGTGGGAAGATTTTTTACCATAAACTTGTACCCTCGACCTACGCAACAGAAAAGTGGTTATGCTGTACATATAAGCAGCCCGGAGATAACTTAACTAACTCTGATGATTGGATTTATAGCTTTTCAGCCGATGGAAAAGAGAAGGTAACAGGTTTATGATCAAGGAAAAGAGTGAATTCTTGGCCTTCAGTAGTGTTGGGAGTGCCGTACAGCACCGTACATAGCTGGGAGTTCCCTGTCAAAAGTGGTATACCTTGATTCGGTGTCTTGAGAAGAATACCAAATGTTGTCAGCAGTGCTTAACCCACTGTTGTAAGACTCCTCCGACTACCGAGTCGGATGCGTTTGTTGCGGTACTTCGGAGCAATGCTCAAGTGTTCTGATGTGCAAGTGTGTTTGCATTTGCGATAAGTTCCTCAATTATGGGGAATGCTTTTCTCGCAATATCATCCAAATTGATGGATTTCGCATTTCCATGAAATTGATCGGTTAGAGGTTTCACAAAAGATGACCAGTTTCGTATAAGCCGTCTATATAAAATTACTAAGCCGTTAAACATGCTCAGTTGCTTGATTTCGGTCGGTTTTGTGTAATCGAGAATGGCCGCCACTTTGCTTTTCATAGATCTATGTCTTGAGCACAGAGTTTGTGTTTTGATATAATTTAATAAGGGTGTCTCAAATGCGCTTTGTAAGTTATACAGAAGAACGTGGTCTGGCAGTTCGGTAGTTACAGTTCTCAAACGAACAGTAATTACAAGTGAAAAAATGCAATGCCTGGCAAGCGCAATGAGATCAACGGAAACCTGGTTTCGGGTCATGAAAAAATTCAGTCAGATGCGCCTCCTGATATACGACAAGTTACTTTTTATACATCTTCATGTCATGGCTCTAATACTAGTTTAGTAAGTAGGTACAGCAAAATTAACTCCAGCATCACCCTAG
This sequence comes from Schistosoma spindalis, assembly GCA_946903255.1. Lineage (NCBI taxonomy): Eukaryota > Metazoa > Platyhelminthes > Trematoda > Strigeidida > Schistosomatidae > Schistosoma > Schistosoma spindalis. The sequence continues at coordinate 4,862,589 of OX336417.1, read as the reverse complement.
CGGAGTTAAAAGAAAGGCGGTTGAGGGAAAGGCAACTATTAGAGATTAGAGATTCAAAAGATAGACAGAGGAAGCAGCTGTTGTGCTTACAGAGAGAGTAAGAGTCCTTAAGACTAGAAGAGAACATGTGTAGAAAAGTATTTTCTGCCTCCAATTGTGATGACAGAGGACAGTTTCACAAGCAGTTCTCATGACATTAGAATCAAGTCCCTCAAAATGACGCAATTCAGATCAAGGAGAACCAGATTATCACAAACGAACGTGCTGTATTTGGAATTCGAAGAAGGCAGACATCAAAAACGAAAAAATCCCTGGTTCATGTGTACAACACAACAATTCAACGTTCCAATCACCATGTGATGAAGTATTTGCATGATAAATCAGCATCAATACCACTTGTTTGTGACATTCCACTAGACCATAAGGAGCCGTCATTTTAACAAAATGTTCTGTCCTACAGACATGGGTGGATTGAAGTTATCTCCCCGCCATAATAATAATAATAATATTTTATTCTCAAATAACATTTTGTTACATGAGGCATGCCAGTTTACAGGCAAGATCAAATTGTTACAAATGATACAAATTCCAACTGTAGTAAATTACTCAGCTGGGTCTATAATTTATAAGATAGGAATGTAGAATGGTTTTAGTCAGTATCACAGTTAGCGCGCTTCATGAAAGTTGCGTTGCGACGTGCAACTGACGGTCGATAATAGATTCATGTGCAGTTGAGGGCTTCTAGAAATCGCAATCTTATATCCCTTTGGAATATTTTAGTTTTTAAGGATGATGCAAGACGGCGTCACCCGTTCCTTATCTCAAGGGGGCTGAAAAATGGTGCAAGTAAACAAAAAAAAAGGACGAGAAGCAGAGAAAACAATGTTCATGAAGAAATGGTTAAGGTATGACTACTCAGTCTGATTCTCTTTCATTAAAGTATTTAGTAAGCAGGAGCATCCTAATAGGTTAAAGGAAATAACTGTAGACAAGGTATGAGTGGATAATCAACTGACAAATGGAGGTGGTTCAGAAAGAAACTGAGAATATGTAGTTGTGAAATATCGTGCTAAAAGCAGTGTTATGATACATAAATGACTGTCTCCCTTTTTTGGAGACCCTATTGAAGCCTTTTTTAGATTTTATAGGGTATTGAGTAGGCTTCGTTTTCTTTTATTTTTATTTTATCGGATTGTCTAGTTTGCTTGTAATAGGATTACTGGGTAGGAAGTTAAACCAACTTAACATTCTAAACACGATTTAATGAGGTATTTTGCATGATAAATCATCATCAATACCACTAATTCGTGAAATTCCACTAGACCATAAGGAGCCGTAATTTAACAAAATGTTCTGCACTACAGACCTGAGTGGATTGAAGTTATCTCCCCGCCATCATGTTTGCTGGTCAGTAACGCCACTCTCCCTCCTTTTGTGATGTTAGGCTCTCTTACGTTTGTGGTAAGTATGCATACTGCTTTAATCAAAGCACATGGTTGGAATACACTGTCTCTACTAGTTCCATGTTACAAGCATATCTGATAGTTAAAGCGTTGGTATTATGGGTTAGATGTCCATTTAGTATATCACACTGCTATGAAGATAACTAATGGTGAAAGATATAAAAAAACAGGTTAGATTATATATGGTTTAAAGATAGTAGGACTAGTAGTAAATCAAATGATATGAAAGAGTATAAAATTGTAGAATTTTTAGGGTAAGAAAAATAAAACACAGAGCAACTCACAAGACTTTATGACCAATTTTGAGCTTCGTATAATCGGCCTTAGTAGGTCAGCATCCATATGATTTCTGAGTTATCTGTCTACTTGCAATAGAAAAAAAAAGACATGACACTTAGGAAGAAATATGCATATTTAACCAGTAGAGAGATTTGGTAACTGAAAGTGTGGGTTAGGGGCATTAGGCCTTGATTAGTGGACAATGAATAATAGGAAACGGCAAACCATATGTCCTGTAATTTGGTTGTATTCATATTAGTAATAGTCGGGCTCGTTATAATCTTGTTCAGTTTAGATATTAGGCGGTCCATAATGAAGTGTTTGATTGGTGGGCGGGAGTTCAAGGAAAGATTGAAACTCGTTAAAGTCTAGAAACAGGGTTATTAGACTTTTGAATCTGGTAAATGTGTCACAGTTACGGATAGGCAATGACAACCTATTCCACAATAAACTATACCGCACTGTAAAAAACTTACAACGCACTTGTTTTTGGTGTTTTACGGTGTGTAGTGTATATGCGTTGTTTCTTAGTCTATAGGCTGGGTAGTGAATCATAGTTGGACAGGAGGTTAGAAATGAGAGTCCACACAGCGCTTTGTAGAGAAATATTAAATTATTCTTTAGCCTACGGCGCCATAAGGGTTCTAAAGAGAGGTGCTTACATCTATCTGTGTAGTCGGCATTAGAGTTACTTCCTAGCAGTTGGCGTGTGAAGCGTTTTTGAACGTCTTCTACTCTTATCCTGTCGGTGGTATTCATATTAGAGAAGATAAAAGAGCATCCAGCTTTTGCTGAACTTATTAACGCATGTGGATGGCAATATCGATAATGATACTGATGATTAGTTACTCTACTGTTGTTGATAATTGTGTTTTCTAACATACATAAACAATCTTCGTGAGAAGATTTACACCTACAGCCAAGTGGTTTTCCATCGTTCACCGTCTATACAATAGGTACTCTACATTTCCAAAAACGTTATTAGTTACAAAGGATTGTGGTAAATCACCATGTTTATCGAGGAGACAAATAAATAACAATAAACTCGAATTTTCCGAATTGAACCTTTATTGCAAAATCTAATTATTCAGGGTTTTTGAATGCAAAGATTTTAAGACAATATATCCAATTTATTCGCATTTTTAGATAAATATATTTTGGCTTCCACTTCAGTTTTCTGATCAATTTTATTGGGTTGAGCAATTTTAGTTCTGTTACTTTACAGCCCATCGTCAACCGCATAAATCGTCTCAAATTCAGAGTTGATAATTTACTCAGAATCTGGTACACACTTATTCTAGTGAATGGGTGCTGTAAATTCACTGCGCTAATGCCGAACTCCATCTAGCTTGCCCAACACGCTGGGATTATCTCTGTCTCAGGACATCGGTTATTAGGCGTTACACCTTTCAAGGTAACGATGCTGATTGATTAAGTGGTTGAGTCAAGTCGGGTATTACGGTAGCTTGGATGCAACCTACCAGTTGCGCATTCTTCTACTCAGAGCAAAACACAATTCTTTACAGTAAAATTGTTTGCTTGGTCTTCCTTACGGGAAAATAATAGCTTGGCCACAAAGTAATTCTGGTCTAGGCTGATAAATAAATAAATTTATTTATTTGTATAAATAATATATTCCTGAAAGGTTAGATACACGCCATTTTTACAGGCAACTGCTGGGAAGTAACTCGAATGCCGACTACACAGATAGATGTAAGCACCTCTCTTTAGAACCCTTATGGCGCCGTAGGCTAAAGAATAATTTAATATTTCTCTACAAAGCGCTGTGTGGACTCTCATTTCTAACCTCCTGTCCAACTATGATTCACTACCCAGCCTATAGACTAAGAAACAACGCATATACACTACACACCGTAAAACACCAAAAACAAGTGCGTTGTAAGTTTTTTACAGTGCGGTATAGTTTATTGTGGAACAGGTTGTCATTGCCTATCCGTAACTGTGACACATTTACCAGATTCAAAAGTCTAATAACCCTGTTTCTAGACTTTAACGAGTTTCAATCTTTCCTTGAACTCCCGCCCACCAATCAAACACTTCATTATGGACCGCCTAATATCTAAACTGAACAAGATTATAACGAGCCCGACTATTACTAATATGAATACAACCAAATTACAGGACATATGGTTTGCCGTTTCCTATTATTCATTGTCCACTAATCAAGGCCTAATGCCCCTAACCCACACTTTCAGTTACCAAATCTCTCTACTGGTTAAATATGCATATTTCTTCCTAAGTGTCATGTCTTTTTTTTTCTATTGCAAGTAGACAGATAACTCAGAAATCATATGGATGCTGACCTACTAAGGCCGATTATACGAAGCTCAAAATTGGTCATAAAGTCTTGTGAGTTGCTCTGTGTTTTATTTTTCTTACCCTAAAAATTCTACAATTTTATACTCTTTCATATCATTTGATTTACTACTAGTCCTACTATCTTTAAACCATATATAATCTAACCTGTTTTTTTATATCTTTCACCATTAGTTATCTTCATAGCAGTGTGATATACTAAATGGACATCTAACCCATAATACCAACGCTTTAACTATCAGATATGCTTGTAACATGGAACTAGTAGAGACAGTGTATTCCAACCATGTGCTTTGATTAAAGCAGTATGCATACTTACCACAAACGTAAGAGAGCCTAACATCACAAAAGGAGGGAGAGTGGCGTTACTGACCAGCAAACATGATGGCGGGGAGATAACTTCAATCCACCCATGTCTGTAGGACAGAACATTTTGTTAAAATGACGGCTCCTTATGGTCTAGTGGAATTTCACGAATTAGTGGTATTGATGATGATTTATCATGCAAAATACCTCATTAAATCGTGTTTAGAATGTTAAATTGGTTTAACTTCCTACCCAGTAATCCTATTACAAGCAAACTAGACAATCCGATAAAATAAAAATAAAAGAAAACGAAGCCTACTCAATACCCTATAAAATCTAAAAAAGGCTTCAATAGGGTCTCCAAAAAAGGGAGACAGTCATTTATGTATCATAACACTGCTTTTAGCACGATATTTCACAACTACATATTCTCAGTTTCTTTCTGAACCACCTCCATTTGTCAGTTGATTATCCACTCATACCTTGTCTACAGTTATTTCCTTTAACCTATTAGGATGCTCCTGCTTACTAAATACTTTAATGAAAGAGAATCAGACTGAGTAGTCATACCTTAACCATTTCTTCATGAACATTGTTTTCTCTGCTTCTCGTCCTTTTTTTTTGTTTACTTGCACCATTTTTCAGCCCCCTTGAGATAAGGAACGGGTGACGCCGTCTTGCATCATCCTTAAAAACTAAAATATTCCAAAGGGATATAAGATTGCGATTTCTAGAAGCCCTCAACTGCACATGAATCTATTATCGACCGTCAGTTGCACGTCGCAACGCAACTTTCATGAAGCGCGCTAACTGTGATACTGACTAAAACCATTCTACATTCCTATCTTATAAATTATAGACCCAGCTGAGTAATTTACTACAGTTGGAATTTGTATCATTTGTAACAATTTGATCTTGCCTGTAAACTGGCATGCCTCATGTAACAAAATGTTATTTGAGAATAAAATATTATTATTATTATTATGGCGGGGAGATAACTTCAATCCACCCATGTCTGTAGGACAGAACATTTTGTTAAAATGACGGCTCCTTATGGTCTAGTGGAATGTCACAAACAAGTGGTATTGATGCTGATTTATCATGCAAATACTTCATCACATGGTGATTGGAACGTTGAATTGTTGTGTTGTACACATGAACCAGGGATTTTTTCGTTTTTGATGTCTGCCTTCTTCGAATTCCAAATACAGCACGTTCGTTTGTGATAATCTGGTTCTCCTGATCTGAATTGCGTCATTTTGAGTTTTCTTATTTCGTATATTAATTCAAATACTTCTAATTATTACATTGGCGTCTCGATGGAGCTTCCGATGGGACAGTTGGACATACATTCAAATTTTGGTGCTTTTGAAAACTATGTGGAAAGGTTCAAAATCCTGACTATGACTAAGAAAGATGTTGAGGATTTTAATACTGTGGCCCATTTCCTTACATTCACCGGAAAAGAAGCCTACAGCATATTGAAACCTTTGGTAGTTCCAGAAACGTTTAATTCACTTCCGTATGCAACTTTCAAGGGAATAATATTAAACGATGTAAAGTGTACAAATTCCGAATTCAGTAAAGGAGAACATTTTCAAAACATCATTCGTCAAGACATCAAGAATTTCACTACATTACCACGCCATCCCAATCCGATGAGTACTCAAGGTTATTCAGATGACAATTCATTGGCAGGTTTGCGATACAGGTCACGGAGGTGAGCACAAACTTGACATGTGTTTGTCCTATAACAAATTAAACTCATGTGTATTTCGCAATGCTAAATGCTGTAAATGTGGTAAAACTTGATGCATACAGGCAGTTTGTAATGCTACCGTTCATTTCGCCGCAAGTTGTGCTAAACATTGTAATCCCGATTCTATAAAGTTGAATGTCGCGTAGCAGCAACCGACACCAACAAAGTGATTTTATGTTGTTGGCAACGACTTTGGTGGCTTTTCAGACATAAACAGGCTACGTAAATATTCAAACACCTGAGAACTATGCTAGCATACACACACAACCGACCTCAAGAACTTTGAATTTGGAATTTCCGTTGTGTTTCAAATTGTTCAAGGCCGTGGAAAGGAAAGCGCGGTTACGTTTGAAAGCTGATCACTTTTCTTTCATGTTCACCGGGATGACGTACGTGTTTCGAAAAAGCGGTGTGGAGCGAATGTTTCATTATTTCGTGCATATATGGCCTACTGAGACAAGGGCAAAGCTTGTATGATGGATTATGCAACTGATTGTTATTTCATTTAGAAAAACGAAGTCCTCAATTGTAATTAAAAAGCTTAAACAATTTCATACATAGGAAATTAATGTCTGCACAACTGTGCTATACCAGTTTTGAAGATTTCCCCTGGATTTCTACAGACGTTCGGGGAATCAACCACGTTACCATTCATGCAGGGTTTTTCCTCAGACTATAAGGAATACTACGGATTTTCTTGCGACACTGATTAAAACCACGAAATTCCCCAAAACCTCGCCGAATTCGGGAGATTAGAACTACATGATGAAATCATTCGCTACTGAATAATATATTTCATTTGTTACTTGTTTACTTAGTCCTGAAATATGTGAGCCAATGAGTGTATTTGATATAAAAACCAAATAATCCGCATTCCAGGAACCCAATATCAGTGATATGGTTACTTCAACCTGCTACTTTGATAGTTTTGGTGAAATAAATTGTCATTATGTAGCGCACCAACGTACTTTTAAGATCTCGCGTCTTACTCGCATGCTGGACTTCGTAACTAGGTGTAAGTTTTGTTATTAAAATTTCCATGTTAATTTAAGTGTAAATACTTACGCTACTATTCCAAACTAGGTCTTACCACCGAGAACGTAGAAAAACGTCTTTCAACGCAGTACATAAATGCACTTATATAGTCAAATTCATGACGACCGATGACTCCAGGAGTAGGTTACCTGATCTTCAAAGGAGAGCCTTTCGACCTTGGTTCAAAAGTAATAACATCACGACAGCCATAACTTTAGCATACGACGAGATTAAAGATGCAAGGAGCCATCATAAATATAAGGACAAGAATATGAATGTAGGTGTTTGTATTAGTAATTACTGAGAAAAGTGGAACCGACAATTAACATCATCATCACACGTTTTTGTTGTTCATCATTACATTACTCGTACATGGTCTATTATGATATTAGCACTGCTCTAATAATAGACCTAATCCTAAAATGTAGATTTGTTATGATATAACTGCCTAATCTATAAGATCACACATGGACGTCACATCATCGTCTACACCAAACAACTGCATCGTAGCAATTACCAATGCATGATGGAGAACTAGCTTAGGCTAGAGATAGAACAGTATATTTAATATGAATAAAAGATATAAGGTAACAGTCATTGGGGACCACGTCTACATGGCCGAGCCATGCCATCCGATCAACTCCAATTTATTCAATACATTCTTCCCGCCTTATCCATCTTTGGGTTTTTCTCCATGTTAAATTTGGGATATCTATTGCCCATATTGTCTCGTGTCAGGGCCCAATGCTACTACACATCCCAGTCATACTGTGCTTACAGATTCCAAGAATGTACATAGTGCGTTTTTTATCTTCATTACTGTATGCACAAAAGTTACTTTTCTACGCTTTTAATTGTAAGACACTTCACGTAATAGTGAACGTTGGCAAAAACATAATATTATCCAAAGCCAATCGCATGTTGTGCGCCAGTTACCAAAAGCGAGTTTTAAATACGTCGTAAGCATAAATGCCGCCGCTCACGCATTAAACAGACAAAGAAAGATAGGCATCCAGCTACTTTGCCGACATGTACGAGACGCGGAAAAAATTCGCACGAAATTCGCGAAAATGCACGACGAAAAAGGCGTACAACAAAATAACGCAACTTTATATGGTGGCATTTGCTAATTTTTGTAATTGAAGACTGTGAATTACGATTTCTTACGGTGCGAATTTTATTTTATTACTGAGCACTTTATAACAGTGACATCTAGTAGACAAACATTTCTACTGCCAACTATTCCTGAAGTCATGTTTGATAATTTGAGACTACGTTGTTTCCGTTACTCAAACGAAAATGTATGTTGTCATACTGCTTAAAATATTATGCAATCTTCAGGCAATATCCACTGAAAACTTCTGAAACAACAAAAATAAAGGCCATCTGAGAAAGACAAATGAATAGTAGAGTACCATAAACTTTATAGACGTAGTCCATGTAATCTTTCATAGAAATACTTGCAATATCTTGTGTAACAGAAAGAGAACGATGAAAACCCCTTCACAGCCCTTTTTGTTGGACAGTATATTCATTTATTTGTTTCTTCTCTCTGTCATATATTTTAACCTTTGTTCAGATCTCGTTTGAGCTCTTATTATGTGATTTTGATAAAAGACATCTTTTCGTTACCTAATTTTCTATTGCATGTTGCCGGAGTATTGACAGTAAGGTTGTGTTTGACTAAGCTCAAGGTCACGAAGTGATTCAGTGTGTGACTGTTAACCTTTTGACTGTCTGCTTGGGAAGATTTCTGTAATCTCTGAAGATAGATATTTGATCTCGTTTGTTGAGAATATATTTGTTGATTCTCAGGTATCGAACCCTTTGGTATTAACTGTCGCTTTTATTGTTTATCTCGCTAATTTGCGTTAGAGAAACTTCTGACTGTATAGCACAAGCTGTACCGTCTGGAGTATTTCGTATTTTTGATATAATTTCTTCTATTTCTTAAATAAGAACCGTTCACATTGCGTACAACATGCGATTGGCTTTGGATAATATTATGTTTTTGCCAACGTTCACTATTACGTGAAGTGTCTTACAATTAAAAGCGTAGAAAAGTAACTTTTGTGCATACAGTAATGAAGATAAAAAACGCACTATGTACATTCTTGGAATCTGTAAGCACAGTATGACTGGGATGTGTAGTAGCATTGGGCCCTGACACGAGACAATATGGGCAATAGATATCCCAAATTTAACATGGAGAAAAACCCAAAGATGGATAAGGCGGGAAGAATGTATTGAATAAATTGGAGTTGATCGGATGGCATGGCTCGGCCATGTAGACGTGGTCCCCAATGACTGTTACCTTATATCTTTTATTCATATTAAATATACTGTTCTATCTCTAGCCTAAGCTAGTTCTCCATCATGCATTGGTAATTGCTACGATGCAGTTGTTTGGTGTAGACGATGATGTGACGTCCATGTGTGATCTTATAGATTAGGCAGTTATATCATAACAAATCTACATTTTAGGATTAGGTCTATTATTAGAGCAGTGCTAATATCATAATAGACCATGTACGAGTAATGTAATGATGAACAACAAAAACGTGTGATGATGATGTTAATTGTCGGTTCCACTTTTCTCAGTAATTACTAATACAAACACCTACATTCATATTCTTGTCCTTATATTTATGATGGCTCCTTGCATCTTTAATCTCGTCGTATGCTAAAGTTATGGCTGTCGTGATGTTATTACTTTTGAACCAAGGTCGAAAGGCTCTCCTTTGAAGATCAGGTAACCTACTCCTGGAGTCATCGGTCGTCATGAATTTGACTATATAAGTGCATTTATGTACTGCGTTGAAAGACGTTTTTCTACGTTCTCGGTGGTAAGACCTAGTTTGGAATAGTAGCGTAAGTATTTACACTTAAATTAACATGGAAATTTTAATAACAAAACTTACACCTAGTTACGAAGTCCAGCATGCGAGTAAGACGCGAGATCTTAAAAGTACGTTGGTGCGCTACATAATGACAATTTATTTCACCAAAACTATCAAAGTAGCAGGTTGAAGTAACCATATCACTGATATTGGGTTCCTGGAATGCGGATTATTTGGTTTTTATATCAAATACACTCATTGGCTCACATATTTCAGGACTAAGTAAACAAGTAACAAATGAAATATATTATTCAGTAGCGAATGATTTCATCATGTAGTTCTAATCTCCCGAATTCGGCGAGGTTTTGGGGAATTTCGTGGTTTTAATCAGTGTCGCAAGAAAATCCGTAGTATTCCTTATAGTCTGAGGAAAAACCCTGCATGAATGGTAACGTGGTTGATTCCCCGAACGTCTGTAGAAATCCAGGGGAAATCTTCAAAACTGGTATAGCACAGTTGTGCAGACATTAATTTCCTATGTATGAAATTGTTTAAGCTTTTTAATTACAATTGAGGACTTCGTTTTTCTAAATGAAATAACAATCAGTTGCATAATCCATCATACAAGCTTTGCCCTTGTCTCAGTAGGCCATATATGCACGAAATAATGAAACATTCGCTCCACACCGCTTTTTCGAAACACGTACGTCATCCCGGTGAACATGAAAGAAAAGTGATCAGCTTTCAAACGTAACCGCGCTTTCCTTTCCACGGCCTTGAACAATTTGAAACACAACGGAAATTCCAAATTCAAAGTTCTTGAGGTCGGTTGTGTGTGTATGCTAGCATAGTTCTCAGGTGTTTGAATATTTACGTAGCCTGTTTATGTCTGAAAAGCCACCAAAGTCGTTGCCAACAACATAAAATCACTTTGTTGGTGTCGGTTGCTGCTACGTGACATTTTCTGAAAGGCATCGTTTGATTAAGTTCGTTATACAGTCTATCGTACTCAGGTAAGCTAATAATCTGACCGAAAATCACCACACATTATTCTACAGATCTATGAACTTTGTAAACCATCCTTCTGTTTGAAGTTATAGGGATGACTTACAGTCAGTTAATCGGACCTGTTTTTGTTTTCCATTAATGTTAATAATACCATCTTCACTGAGGTTAATAAAATCGCTCTTTAATTATATTTTTTTGTTTTTTACTAACTCAGTACCTTTCGTCGTGCTCCATGTCCAAGAAATATTTCAGTCGCCCCGAGTGGTGCGTTAAGGTGTACTAAGTTGAGAAGAAGGTTTATGAGTTGGGTGGAATTCGGAACGACTTGAAATGAATTCCAGTACGTAGGAGAAACATATTATATGCACGTTCGATCTAAAACATGAACCATAAAGTCTACGAATAATTGATAAACCGTGGAGACCATTAGTGCGAAGTGGCATTTTGGGTCTAAATTTATGAATTGCCAGTCAATACTCAGAGTGATTCTACAACAGAATGGGTATGTGATAACGTCATGCCGGATTGCAAATATTCACTATTGTGAAGGTTCGTGGAGGATTTGTGTTTCACATAAGAGGTAAATGGCTCCAGAGGTTAAGGAAACTTTCAAACCGTTACTAATCTAACAATCATCCCTAGATCAGGTGGTCACGTGTGTTAGAAAGCAGAGGTGTCTTGAAGTTTCTGCAATTGATTTGAAGACAGTGAAAGCACAAATGTACATAGTTAAGTGTGTACAATTCAATTTTTAAGCTGTGGTACCAGATTGAAGTCTTTGGTTTGCTAAGACGAAAAGGTGAACTAAGAAAATTTTCTTTAGAAGACGGACTCGTGAGTAGACTTTGCTTTGGTAGCTACGGTCAGGTCGGTTTTGGCGAACAATATCTAGAAGTTGTTAGTATGGATTAGATCGCCGACAGATTTGATGATACTCGTGCATTGACTATTGAGCGGAGAGTCACCAATTGTTATTAGCTAGTCAAGAAAACTAATTAAGGAATCTATTTCACATTTTCAGTACTGTTTGTGCTCTTTAATATCACGTTATATTTTATTCACAATTATGAACTTATTGTTTATACGGAATAGTCTAGTTACATATCACGAGAGTAAATAAAAACAATGCGAACAAATAATTATTTCAAATATCATCTCAACTGCAGCAATGCAGAAAAGCAGACTGATACCTCTCCCTTACGTAGGTACAGACGTTCTGTGTAAAGTAGACTATTGCCACGCGCTGTTCGAACGGGAAGTTTAGTCCTAACGTGGTTTGCATTTCTTAAACTTTTGCTGCGTTCTTACGCAACAAAAGTACCATTTCTGATCGAAACAATCTATTCTGAGCTATAAGTCCGGTAGATTACTTTTTTTTGTTTCGCCCAATTTAATAGTTAACTGTGGTTTCGCCTCAGCTTACTATTTGGTTTTTTTTCAGTTTTTCACGTAAAGGCTATTTCATTTTATCTCATCCGTTTTTATACAGTTTTCTCGTTTTTAGTGTGCTTTTTAGTGTATTTTTAACGGTCTTAAGCTTTGATACTATGGAAGCGTGGTGTCGAGTTGAGCTTGACTATGAACAATGCTACAAGACTACGTGCTAATTAACCAATAAAATCCCCGTAGGCCAATATCAGAAGGCAGATGATGGCTGTAGTCGAGATGTATTTGTTGGCGATCTCGTGGTATCGAAAGAATACCGAGATCGTGCCAAAGGAGTACAAGCGTGATTACTGAGCGTAACCGAATTCGTACAAGTTCAAAGTCAACGGTAGAGTAAGTGAGTGTAATGGCTGTCATTAGCAAAGTTAAACAAACGAGCACAGTAAAACAATCGCTGGTACAATTGGTTATAATAATGATTGTTTTCATTGAACCAATCGCGTTCTGTTGACAAAAGTAGGTCACTACAGGAGCCCCCCGCTAGAAAGGGTTTAAGCTTTCGATAGTTAGCGGTTTGATTCGTGGGACTGATCGGCAGAAATGCGGTTGTAGGACGGAGGAAATTGGCGGAACAGGAAGTGATCGTTGATCCTCGAGTTGCCAACGAAAGTTTTTTGCGCAGAACGGTATCAGGAGAAGTGTGCTGTATTTGTTGGTCGAATTAGCATACCACACCAGAGTGGTTTGTATCCAGGATCTGATGATGGCGTTCGTAGGGATGCGAACCAGAAAACGCTGCAGACGTAGGACGAAACCACGTTGAGCCAAGAAACCAGAAGCGACCATAACGACCAAGCGTATGCCTGGCGAATTCGAGACCAGATAATCGACTGAGTGCATTGACTAGAGCATGGGTGACCAAACCAGCTTTTGCCAAAGTTGACTGAAGTCGACGTTATCAAACGGACGATGGTCGGAGGCGTGGGCTCAGGATACAAAAAAAGAAAAAAAAGAAAAGTGTAGCATGCGTGTAGTATAGGGATAATCCTACACCGTATCTGTTATTGACTGTGCGTTTAGTCGCGAAAGCGTACGGGTAATCGTACTCGGCGACCGGAGCGTGAGACGGTGGTCTCGTTCGTACTTCGTGAGCCTGAGATCTCATCCGAGGTCAGGGGTGGCGTGGTCTGCCGATCTGGACGTGAGACGGAAGCCTTGTCTCTGATGTATCTAGCGTGGGATCCGAAGTAGACGTAGAGATCCCGCTAGAAGGTTTGATAGGTCTAGCATTGAGTCTCAAGTTACCGAGTGGGGTACTGTCATCGACGTGTGCTGGTTTGAGACGATCAATGCTGACGATCTCGACGCGGCCGTGTCGATCAACCTTGAAGGTCTTTTCGTGACGAGAGATCACGTGAAAAGGGCCTTCGTAAGGCTGTTGCAAAGGTTTGCGTACCGAATCTACTCGTACGAAAACATGTGAACAGGTAGATAACTGTCGAGGGATGTCGATAAGTCTACCATCGATGGAACACGCATTAACACTAGTGATGACATGTTGAAACTCAGCACCATCATTACGTCGACGGTAATTGACTCTCTCACTAAACTTAGATCTCCCAGTACTGGGTCCTTAAACGCAACAGTGGTCCCCAAAAAACTCTGCAGGTGACTGCACCCACGCCAACAGAGCTAAAAAGACCCAGGTGCCACCGTCTAAGGTTAACATCCCAAGTGTTGTACGGACATCAACTGGTGATTTGATCGCTCAGTCTACCCCCAAAAACGTCCGCTCGGTTATCAAAAAGCCTACGACTCAGAAACCTGCTTTGACCTCCAAACAACAACGTACTGAACCTGAACGCACCGGAAAACCTGGGAAAACAACAACGGTCCGTGACGACTCTCTCATAATCATGAACATAATAGAAAATTCTGACTTCCTCTCAGTTTGCAGGACAGAAACGACAGGATGCTCCGGGGTGAACTGAACAAAAAGCTCGAACTTCCTAGAATAGAGTCTTTTACGGTCACACGGCTCACTCGGGGAAAGGAATCTAAACACCAAAATCACCCGAGACTACTTCGTGTGACACTCAAGAATGCTACCAAAGTAGAGGATGTCCTGCTAGCTAGTCACCTACTGAAATCCGATGGGAACGTCGGAATACTGCCTAACATACCGTATTCTGAGCGCAATCTCATCCGGAACGTCCCTAAAAATTCTCGAAAGAAGTTTTTCTGCGGAAGAAATATCATCGTGCAAGGTGTACCGGAAAACATGAACCCTACTCATGCAAACTGTGACATTCGGTAATGGAAATTCATCAAACAGTCCTTGAGGCTTAAAAACATACTGACTCAGCATGTGATGAGACTAGCCAAGAAGGACGGGGATCCTAGACCCCGACTAATGGGAATAACTTTTCCATCCTCCCATATAGCGGCTGCAGCTCTGGAAGCATTTCGTGTCAACAGACGTCGGTTGCCAACTGGGATCCACATGCACCCGGACAGGCCATATGACGCCAGGATCAAGCACAAAGGCAAGCTTGAGCTGACCATTCCGTGTAGCGGAAGGGCCTACCAATTCGACAAAACTTATATAGGTGGGTTACCTATCCACTCACGTAAGGCTCTTACAGACAAACAGGAAGAAGCTCACGCGTTCCAAATTGAAAGCATTAACTGCTTATAGATGAACACCGCAAGTCCACCAACTAAAATGGATGAACTGAGTGAAATTAGCATTGCTAATAAGGTTCATCTGATAGGCGAATGTCCAGCGCTATAACCGGATACCAATTCAATGGTGCACATGGACTGGGTTTCGTTCTGGTCGAGGATGTATTGATCATATCTTCACCCTCCGCCAAGTGTTAGAACATCGCCATACTTATCAAAGGCCAACAATCGTAGTGTTTCTTGATATCAGGGCTGCCTTCGATTCGTTGGACAGAACTGTTCTCTGGGATTGTATGGTGTTTGAATGAACTAATAACTCCTTTGTACTTGTTGAATGTTTGATTTCGAATTCTAAATACAGTACATTCGTTAGTGCTTGTGTAGTACTTCTTGATTCAATTGCGTTATCCCTGAGATTCTTAGTCCATACTATAATTCAATTACTTCTAATTATCATATTGGTGTCGCGATGGGGCCTGCGATGGAACAGTTAGATATTCATTCAACCCCTGAAGCTTTTGAAGATTATTTGGAAAGGTTTGAAATCTGGAGCATGACCAAGAAAGATGATGAGGATATTAATATTGTGGCACATTTTCTTACATTCATTGGAAAAGAAGCATATGGCTTATTAAAAATTTTGGCTTCACCGGAAAAGCCCATTTCTCTTCCTTATACAACTCTCAAGGAACTACTTCTAGACTATGCTAAGTATACAAATTTCGAATGCGGTAAAGGGAGATTTCGTAAAATAATTCATGAGGATATAAAAAATTCCACTACATTACGTCGCCCGATCCCAGTGCATACTCAAGATTATGCAGATAATTCATTTGGGAATTGCGATGCAGTTGACGAGGATGGGCACAAGTTTGGTCAATGTTTGTGCTGGTGGTGGTGTGAGTGATGAGATCAATGCACGTATAGTGAAAGCCAGAGCGGCTTATGTCAATCTGGGCCATCTTTGGCGCCTTCGTGATGTTAGTCTGGCTGTAAAAGTTCGGATCTACAACGCGACGGTAAGAGAAGTTTTGCTCTATGCTTGTGAGACCTGGCCTCTCCGAGTTGAGGGTGTTAGACGGCTCTCTGTGTTCGATCATCGTTATATCCGAAGGATTGCTGGCATCCAGTGGCAACACCATGTCAGTAAATGCAGAGGTTCAGCATCGTGTGTTCGGTCACAGAGACGATAATTCTATTGGTGTCACCATCTTGAAACACCGACTTCGGTGGCTTGGACATGTTCTACGAATGTCGTCCCAGAGAATTCCTCGTCGTGCATTATCTACCGACTCTGGGACTGGTTGGAAAAAGCGGAGAGGCGGTCAGTATATGACATGGTGTCGTGGTATGAAAGAAAGCTGCAAAGGGCTAGCTTCTGTTGGTCCTTCACGACTCTCTGGTTGGGGTCCGAGAGACGGTGTAACGCAGTGGCTAGAGACGTTATCAGATATGGCTCAGAATAGAAGCCAGTGGCGATCGTGCTGTAACCTTCTTTTACTTTCTTCATAAAAAGTGGTTGTATCTTCCTTAACTGAAAGATCTCTTCTGATTGTACCTTTCCGTTTTCCCCATCATTGTTCTCTCCCTCTTCTTTTTTATAATTCCCCACGTTCATTACTTTTTTCTTCTCTTCAAATTATCATTGTTTTGTGTGGCGCATATATATTTGGTGCCCCCCTGTACCAATATTTATGTGTTCAAATAAAATAAAATAATCATCTGATAGGAATATCTGAAAGTTGAATATCCCCTCAGTTTTCGGATCAAGGGCTAGCAATACCTGGGATGTCTCTGTTTCGCAATGACAGAAAAAGTAATTGAGGGTGGAGTAGCCCTATACATACGATCTTGCTTGTAGGTACACCAAGTTTACAACCATGAGTTTAACAAATTTGAGGAATCCATGTGGTGCTCTGTGAGGTTGTCTACTACTTAGAGGTGCCTACTCGGAGTCATATATAGGAAGCTCACTGCCGACATCGAGTATGACAGTCGTATGCTGGAAAGACTATCCAGCCCCACGCGTCTCGGTTTCACTCATATCCTGATTCTAAGGGACTTCAATCTCCCTAGAGTCAACTCGAGGAGCATACGTATATTGGAGGTGAAAATTCGTTCGAAGCTCGGTTCTTCAACCTCATTGAGGGTTCGGGACTACACGAAAATGTGAAGTTGGCAACTCGTTGGAGGAAGAGTTAGACACCGTCACGCTTAGACTGTGTTTTTACAAATGAAGAAATTCTAGTCGACAACTTCTCAATTCTGGCTCTTCTGGGGAAAAGTGATCACGCCGTTATAGCCTTCAGTTTCGTCAGCTAAACGGAGCTTAGATATCCCAACAACAACAGGCGCTGGAATTTCAAACGGTTGAATGCGTCAGCTCTACAGGACTATCTACAACAGGTGGATTGGGATGTTCACCCTCAACTTGATGTGGATGCTCATTGGAACTTCCTATTACACACGCTCTGATGTGCTACAAAGCAGTCAGTTCCTCAAATGGTCCCCAAAAGCCACATGCAACCTACAATCATCAAAAACCGCGCTCTTCGTTTGCTAAGCCATAAAATTCACTGTTGGGCAGAATACAAACTAACCGACAACAACGGCGAGTACAGGCAATACAAACATATAAGGAACATATATACGAAGGCTATAAGAGAAGACAGGCTTCAGTACCAGATAAAGCCTATGGATAAATTTATTTCCAACCCGAAAAGCTCATTCCGTTACGCAGCCTCTCTTCGTCAAGCCAAAACTGGAGTTTCTCAACTGCTAGGTAATAACGGCCCAACCGATAATGACGGTGATGCTGCTAACCTTCTGACTGTGCAATACTGCTGGACATTTCAACCGTTCCACATCAACTATACTGATAACGGCTCTATCTACAACTGCACAGGACTTTCCGTAGTCAAACTGAGCGCTGACTTGGTGTTCCGTAAACTACAACACCTAAGAACAGACACTTCTCCTGGCCCAGATATGGTCCATTTCGCTATACTGAGGGAAGCAGCTTCAATCCTGGCAACACCACTTAGCGTGATGTTCTCACACTCGCTAAGTCGAGGAAAACTACCGGAAAATCGGAAGCTGGCTCATATCACACCAATCTTTAAAGGAGGTCGACGCAGCGAACCTTCAAGTTACCGACCGGTGGCTCTCCTCTTTATACCTTCAAAAATCATGGAGTCCTTGATATACGATGGTATACACGACTATCTGCTGTCCTTAAATTTCTTCTCACCCCAACAGCATGGTTTAAGGAAGGGTTACTCCTGTATAACCAACCTGCTGACTGCGGTGGACAGATGGACAAGCATCCTCGATCGCAAGGGGAAGGTGGACATCATTTACCTTGATTTCTCAAAAGCTTTTGATAAGGTTATCCATGTATGTCTTAGCAATTAGCTCAGATAATTGGGTATCAAACCACCTTTAATTGACTGGCTCAGTTCATATCTGACAAATCGACATCTTAAGGTCAGAGTAAACTTCAATTTCTCACACGCTATGGAATGTCCTAGTGGGGTCCCCCAGGGCTCAGTGGCAACACGACCTCCAAACAGTTCTGTGTGGTAAGGGAAAGTTCTCCACAGATTTAAATGTGCGCTATACGATTGCTCGCAGCCTACTAAATAAAATGGCGAGGCTTAAGACAATGGTGGATATAGAAAAACCGGATGTGATTGCTGTCTCAGAAACATGGTTACCATCAGAAGTGCTTGATGATGGAAATCAACTGACTGTATTTTATCCAGTAGGGCCGATAGATTAAACCGTGGTTATCATTTACACTCAAAGCACCTTAACCATACGAGCTGTTGAAACAGGGCACATGATTCAGGGACATGTGAACTGGTGCGTTGCTGGCTGAAATGTAGACGGCAAGATATTGAGTTGGTTGTAGTATATCGCAGTCCAGAATGTGTGGTAGATGATTTTCTCCTAAGTAAACTTAAGTCCTGGTGTAACAAGGGTAAAAGCCTTATAGTAAGCGAGCTTAATACAACGTATATAATCTGGGTAAACTTAGAAGTAGGGTCATGGACGACGTCGTTCGATTGCAAACTGTTAGACACCTCGATTGGATTAGCTTTATTTTAACACATTAGAACTCCCACACGATATGACTTAAGAAACTCTTCTTCTGTTTTAGATTTAGTCTTCACACACGGTCATGATGTCGGTCAAATTACATTCCTCCCACCACTAGGGAGAAGTGATCATGAATTCATCTTATTCAAATTCTTGGATGAGATTGCCTATCAAACAGTTGTGCCGGCCCATCTTTACATATGGAAGGCAGACATTGAGGTGATAAATTCTGTTACAGCGGCTGAAAATTGGGTAATTGACTAAAGAGCATCAATAGAAAAGGCAAGGACTCATTCCCGGCAGTTATACAAACAAGTAACTTAAACATTAGTACCCTGGACACACCCATCCCTGGTTATTATGGGATAATATACATTTACCAAGAAGAAATGTTGGATTATTACCATAAGCCATGGCACAACAAGTACTATGAAATGCTTCGGGTCCGCAAGAAATATGTGTGTAGGTGAAGTCCGGGAAGCTCAGCGAAAATATGAAATTCAGTTGGCCCAATCTATAATCAAGCGGCCTCAGAGACTATTCTCGTACATAAGTTACAAAACTAGGATGTAGCATGGGATTCCAAACCTGATTAAGGGAGCGAGTAGATCTGAAATAATAGAGGGCGGTCGAGAAAACGTAGGGGCTATAGCTAACTATTTTTGGGCAGTTTTCCTCTTCGAGATGAAGAACTAGACCCAAATGCAAAGTCAACAAATCGTCTGCTTACCATGATCAAGACGATGCACTTGAGTCTCTTAGCACCTTGGACATGGAAAAGTCAACAGGACCGGATGAACCACACTCCAAAATCCTGAGACATATTGCACAATATATTGCAGCCCCACTGACTGTGATATTCAATATATCACTTGACCAAGGTGTCACCTATGAACAGAAAGAATGCAATCGCCACTCCTATACACAAAACAAGACGAATTCCATCGAACTACAGACCTGTCAGCCCCACTAGTGTTGTAGTTAAAATATTGGAAAGAATAGTCAGAAAGACTATAACGATATATGCGGAAGCCAACAACATGTTTAACAGTGAATAATATGGTTTTAGAAAACGTTTATCTTGCACAACAAACCTCCTTATAGCAAGGGAGCATTGGATGAAGGTGCTAGACGACGGAAAATAAGTGGATGTTGTCTATATAAACTTCGGTAAATCATTTGACAAGGTGCTAACAAACAGACTGCTGATGAAGTTAAAAAATCTTGGTATTGCCGGACCTCTCTTATAATGGCTTAAGGACTTCCTAGTAGGTCGCAGACAGAAAGTAAGAATAGATCCCAAGTTCCTCTCTTTCCCCTCCTACCAGATCAGGACATCTCAGAGGAGTAGAAAAGCCAAGAACGCACAAAATACCTGTGGCATACAAAGCGAGTCATCAATTCTTGGAATTCGTTACTCGAAGTAGTGGTGTCCCCACCTTCAATTGACTCTTTCACGAGAAGACTAAAAATTCACAGAAGCATACTAGAAAAGGATTAACATAAACCTTGTATCCTGTGCAAATAATTATTAATCTCAGACGTCCTGTTACCTTATGTACCAGTACAGAAGCTTCTTTCAGTCAGGCCTCAAAATTGTCCCAAGTAGCAATACCATTGAAGATTCATTCTATATTGTGCATCATTACGATGACATCACTTTCATTGCTTAAAGGACGGAGGCTGAACTCAAATCAAATTATAAATTGTCTTGATTTGATCGTTTCTGGGAGAATTGTTGGGTTGATGCACCAATCGTTTTAAGACAGTTTGACCTTCAAGTGCTCAGCAACCTCCACCAATGAATGACTCCACCGAATCGTTGCCTAGTTTTCTTGGTTAGTTGACCATCTGATCCTAGTTTCGAACTCAAGATTCCATAAATCTGAGGCTTGTGTTATTACTGATTATTTTACGTTGATTTCCTTAATAAATATAAGTGCATTATGTGAACCTTCTAGGTCGTTGACTCACCCTATGATCTCTGTTTCAGCCCTACCCCATTCTACTCTTGCCACCCTAGTACATGAAGTACCTTCTGGCTTGACGAAAACCGCTGCAACCTAAACCTTATGGCTTTATCGTTTGACGACAAACTTCTTGGCGAAAAGATCCATAATTATTGTAGCAGCAGTGAAGGCGAAGAGGACAGTGGAGAGAGTGGGAGAGGGAAAAACCCTTCTGCTGTTGTTCCGGAAAGTTTAAACCCCCAAAATATATCCCATCTTGGCTCTCCACAGGTTAAAAATATTCTGAAATGTAATGTAGTTTTAGACTGGACCAAAGGGTGTAGTTGCTGATTATAAACGTTTTAAAAGACTGGAAAGTGAACGAAACGCTGAGAAAGAACGAAAACTTGTCGAATATGCCAAACAGCATTCCCTTAGTTGTAGACCTTATGTATGTGATTATAATGTATTTTTTATTTTTAAGAGTAAAGATGTAAAGGAAGATGAACATACCCATTCGATCTTAAGCGCTTCAGATGATAGCGACGATGACTTTTTGACTCAATATCGACAGAACAGAATAAATGAACTAAGAAAAGCCAACGAAAGTTTGTAAGCCTCTCTGTGTAACAAACATGTAACTTTCAAGACCCACTTTCAACAAGATCTACGATCTGGTGGCGGATACATTTATTGAGGAGATAGATAACACAAACAAGAACACGACTGTTATTGTTTTTATATATGAAAACGTAAGTAACGTTTTGTATACGTTTTAAATCCAAAGGGCAATAAATCATGTGCAAAAGTCAACACTTGTCTCGAAAAAATATATCAGGGTTATCCTCACGTGAAGTTTTGTAGAATCCGAGCTTCTGAGGCTCATCTCAGTTACCGATTCGTAAGTTCTGTTTGTGGAGTTCATTTTCATACCTCATTGCTGTGCATGTAATATATTTCGTATTTTCCCAGTTTTGTACATATGGTTTTATCTACATACAGTTCATTTTGCAAAGTGACCTCGTATTTTGATTTTTTTTTGCGGATTACGTGGCTATCTAACCACTCTTTTAACTGAAACGTTTGACCCTTAGTTTCAAAACACCGAAAATCGTTTTCTTGAAAATGAAAGCCCTCTTGTCATGAGACCAAGTAGTGAAGTAGTTATCGACCCAGTGGGGTATTATTGCAGTTGTACAAGATGATGTATAAAGCCATATCCAGAACATTGTTATCACAAACAGCTGGATGTTTGCAGATTAACGCTTTTGGTAGAGTTTTGTTCTCTGAGCTGGACTTCAAGTAGAAAATTGTGTTGATGGTGTCGTTCAGAAAAACGATGAAAGCTCCACGACCAAACCATTTAACTCAGAGAACAAATCTCCACCAGACTAATGTTTGTACGATTGTAGTGTCGCTGATTCGCCGGATGAACCTTGCATCCTACATGTTGCTTCAAGGTCAGACGGATTGTGTTACATAGCCATAAAGTAAATGGGAAATGCAAATGTGAGCAGCCTGTTTCCAAATCCGGACCGCTTACCCATACATACGGGTGATTTCTGTGGACACATTCAATGTTTTCTCACGTATTTTGATCTCTGACGGATAGTATATTTGATAATATGAATTAATTATACTCTATCACATGTTATTGCATAAAGCCCTTTTCATATTTGGAATCTAGGTTTTTGCAGCATGGAAATCTAAATAATGGATAGGACTTGAATTATGGTTACTAAACTATGCTGGCGAGTGTATCATAGAAAAGTGGCGTGATCTTAATTTTTTCAAATAATATCCAGTTTGACAAAAAGAATCTCCCCGTTTGTCAAAAGGCTAGAAGTTTCTGACTCGATTGATAATGTGAATCATGTTGTAGTCGTTACTGGTTATTATTTATACGTTGTATTTCTTAGTGTTTGACTTAATGGATGTTTCACTTGTTTGGTCCTTCTAATATGTGCATTCTTTAATAGTCTCACCGTGGTGTTCCTGCTATTGTGGTCTACAAAAATGGAGAACTGATAGGGAATCTACTTTCTGTTACTAAGGATCTTGATCTGGAGTTCTATCCAAACGATCTGGAGAATTACTTAGTTGAGTGAGTTATATGGTAGTCTCTTGTGTATTTTAATTGTACCCAAGCAATCAATATAGGGGAAATAAATGCGAACAAAGGGAAAATACTTTGCAAAATAAAGGGAAAATAATAGGGTAACAAGCCTAAATGCCTGCTTTGCCTGTCGGGGATTATGCTCTATGTTTTACATGTCGCTGAGTTGTTTACTTTTCGTTTAAATATACTCCGAATCATCTACTTCCGCTCCAATTTTAACACACCTTTGGTCTAGCCTCAAATGCCTCCTATGTTCACCTATATTTCCATAGAAAACCACACGACAACTGCATTCGACATTAGGAATAGTATGTGTTTAAAGAAATTTATTGGAAATAAAAAACGTCATATTGTACATTATGAATTGTTGACATGCTAGAGCATCGGGGAGGGTTCGCCCTCCCTCTCGAAATACTCTCACGCGGCCACGCGTATACAGCCTCTGCCAGGGAAGTCCTACTCACTGCCTTCTCGTGGCGGGGCTGTTGTTTACGAAAATGAGAGGACGAAAAGCGAACGTCCGGCGCTATAACCGGATCCCAATTCTATGGTGCACATGGGCTCCAGTATCCTGCGGGAACAAATAGCGTATGAACCAATCGTTGGTCACCGGCTACCATGGGACTGCATCTCCTCACGATGCTCCACTGCCTTGTGGATCAGATCTTCAGGTCGAAGGCTCGGGGTGTGGTCCCCTAAGAAAACCACCTGCTTCGGTTTGGACACCCGGGCAGTATCACAGCTCTCACACAAATCAAATGAGATTTGTGTGGCACATATATATTTGGTGCCCTCTTGTACCAATATTTATGTGTTCAAATAATAATAATAATCTCAACACTCACTCAAAGAGCTTCACATGCAAGTTGGAAAATAAGCGCATGTTTACGAAAATGTTTATTGAAAACAAAGTTGAATATATTCCACTGATAATGCCTTTTTGAAACTCCTGTTGAATTATTGAGAAGCAAAGTAATCTCCTTGTGAATTCTGAAATTTAGTGAACACAAAAAATTACAACGATATCCAACTGCTATTGTTTTTTTTAAGCAACTACCTACGTGAAATTCTACTTACGGTTATGTTTGTTAATACTAAACATCGCACCTACAAAACAGCGGTGAATACTTATAAGTTTAAATTAGTACGTACATTCTTGCTTTTTTTTATTACGCTTTTGTATTTCGTCTCTAATATCGTGAAAATACCCTTGCATCGCGATGTCATACAGTTTTGCAAGGTCTTTTTGTTCACCGATGAAGACAGGAACTGATTTGTTAATGCTCCTGAAGGTTAAAAGATTTCTTAATTCGTATGCAACCGTAAAACCTGCACTTTTGAAGTGCTCTTTTCGATAAAAAGCCAAATATTGTGAAATGGCTGGTAACTTCAGGTGTCATGACGTTCTAGGGTTATCATTCATTAACGCGTCAGTATGGCCATCTGCAATACGAACAAATGATGCTATTAATATTGTTGGCTTATAAATTTGTCCCTTATATCTTCTTGCTGAAGACATGCTTCTAACATTCCCAATTCCTCTTCAGATGACAAAGGGAACTGCTGGCTTAATAGTCCGCAATCAAATTGCCGCGTATGTTCACGCCCACCAGACTTCGGCAGTAACTGCCTAATGTTGGCACTCAAGTCTGAAACGACTAACAATATGTTCTGCAGTACAGCATACAGTTTATCAAATCTTAAGAACTTAACTCAGTCGGACACGTGAATTACTCGACCGCTAACGCACTGCCCACACAAATGTTGAGGGGGACATGTCCAGTTGTGTCCAACTAGTTAATTAATATCTTCAAAGTAACACGCCTACTTTGCGAGACAACGGTGTCCAGCAACCGAAACTTAAGATATTGGACGTGGGTGTTTCTAGCCTGCATCTCGGCCACATCCATATCAACGGAATTGCAAAGAAACCATTTTTCCGTTTCAATGCACCTCTACGAAATGTTAATAAGATTACTGTACTAACCTCTTCGGCTCCTCATTGTTTAGTGGCAGGGTGTTTTCGTCCGTAGAAATGTTGATACGGTAAACATCTAATTTGTTAAAGGAAACCAACAACTCCTTTGCATCCTGCAGACTATCTATAGGAAGTGATCGTTTCTATGTTTGTAACTCACCGCATTCGTGAATTACCTTACACTTCAGGACTGATCAATTGTCCGTTGGATAGAGACAAAGTTTTTTCCCCACAACCCACTGTTCAGCTGCAATCATAGGCTGCCTCTTACTTGGTGCATCTACAATTACGTATTGTTTGTTATTAGAGGTGAGGAAATGGTTTATGGTAATATCATCAGCGAGAATGAAACAAGACATTTACATAATCGCATATAGTAATGGAACAATCGTCATTTCATTCTATTTTCCATAAATATCGTCATTTTATTCTATGGAACAATCACTGAATAATTAATATAATTAAGGGCAATACGTTTGCAGTCAGTATATTTAATGGGCATCCATGTGTGCTCATGACTAACTATCGAGCACATAAATATTCCTGTCACTATAATGGAAGGGTTCTTCGAAGTAATTGCGTAGGTCTGCGAATGACCTAATTTCCATTAATCCATTCTCCCCTACATCAATTATCAGACCAGGCTTTCCGTGTACTGGTACCACATTATGTGGCTTAAATAGTTAATTTAGTATTCTTAAGTATAATTACTTGTTTCCGTGAGTCTACCCTATCGGTTATTTGTGTACTATAAATTGAACTGTTAGCTTAAAGTCTATCACAGAAAGATATCTCCACATAACGCTGAGCTGCTTGCTTGGCTACAACATACGCGCTATGCATTGATCTCTTAATTTGCCTCATATAAGACTCGAATGGGAATGCTGAAAAACAATCCAAAGGTCCATGTGCACGAACATCGTCGGGAAGGTGCTGCAACAAATACACATTGTAAACTAAGATTTTAGGCTCATAACACCATTCATATTTCTTAAGAATGTTCAGTAAACCCATTCTGACGGAATTTGTAGTACTATTACGTAATCGTGGATGTGCTAACAAGTAAATCGATAATGCTAAACGCCTGAAATTATGGTACAAGGGTTGTGGTAAACTTTGTTGAAGAATTACGGGGTCTAAATATAGAAGAAACAGTCGATACTCGGTAGCTTTACATACTGAGATGAAGTCTAATGTGCGGCGTTTACGCTGAAAGTCGGAGGGAGTACTTGTCACGCAACTAGATATTAACTTATTTATATCCCTAATTACACATGTGTTCTTGTTTCTTAGTCGTTTGTGAGGAAATTCTATCCATATATTGACTAGTTTCTTCGTCATACCTAAGTATTAGTGATAATGAACATAAAAATAGAGAGCACGCCATTCACTTGCATCTCGTAGGTTATTTGTGACCACTAAATATGTCGGAACACTAGTTAAACAGACAACAACGTTTGGATATATGCATGTAAGGAAAATCCTTGTCTACAAATTTCCCCCAAATATACTATGTAAGGGGAGGGGAAATCTACATTTCCCCTGAATAACCGACTCGAAGGGGAAAATCGATTTTTCCCTTTATTGGTTGCTTGGGTTGTTGCGTCCTGATGTTGACTTTCTGCAACTACTAAAGTTGTCAAACGTGTGCATCCCCACATAGTTTTTGTTGAGGATTTATAAACCGTAGCTAGCTGTCAATATTCAGAGCTCGATTTTAATGAATACAGTATACCTGTATTGGAGATTTACCATTATATATATATTTTTAAGAGTCTAGTATTTTACCATTACATAGTTTTCGAAAGATTATATGCCAACCGTCTGTATAGTTCCAAATAAATGTTAAGGTATCATGTTTTGTATTTTAAGTGGTTAGTTTAACCTACTTTTTGTTAATATTACTAAATTACAGTTTGAAGGATTTGCTAGGGTAAGCTGTTAAAATTCATGTTTACTTTTAATCACTTGGAAAATATGAAAACGAGTAAAATGTAGTAAAGATTCATGGATATGAGAATATCTCTTCAAACACTGTTCATCGTCCTATAATTTCAGTACTTTAATGTGTATATGTATCTTTTCTCTTTAATCCGAAACTTCTGTAGGTATGGATTTCTGCCTGATAAAACAGTCGTCCAGTCTACTACAGTGATAAATTCGTGTTCTCATATTTGTAAAAAAAACTAAACCCTTTATTTTGTGTGCATTGAATATAAATTCAAAAGTATTTTGACTCAATTATATACATCTTTTCTTCTAAGTAAATAATTGTTCCTTTTATGTGACCTCTTTACGCAATTAATGTTTTTATGTTACGTAAAAATATTAAACCTTGTAATGATTGTTATATTTTAAAATCGTTAGTTTTCTTAAAAACTGTTTCTTTTTAACGTCTTAGAATATGTTGCTTATGAAAGTAGAAATATCAAGATATGAAGGTTTTCATTTTATCTTTGATTAATTTCACTGAATTAACACTATTAAGTTCACTTCTGTTTCGCTAGCACAATATATACTAATATCGATCATCCTGAATTTGGAGTCAGATTCATATATATGACGCATAAAAAGGACAATGAAACTCCAACAATGTATAAAAACAACGACATTGTAGCAGATGCATAAAGATCCACGGGGATCATCAATCTTGATATATCAAAAGAATGTTATGGTGTTAGTTTTTACATCATACTGCATTTTCATTATATTAATCGTATGTACTTATTTCATGTCAGCCACCTAAAATGTTGATTAGATCACTTGCCAATAATAACCAGCTGGTCTAAATCCGTTTACCAAATAGGCAACAGTTCTAATTTATCGCGTAAAAATTTATTTGTGCAACTCAATTAGCGTGTACGGATTTATACAAGGGGTTTGTAGCCACACTAGGAATGACGGCTAGTGATGTAACCTGATTCCCTAGACAGAAGTGAAGCAATGTTTAAACCCATGATCCAGCGGTTAAAAACTGGTTCCTGTAACCACTAAGCCATTACTGCTCAAGTTTTAAGATGGTCAGAAGTTGTATACTACACTAGCCAGTTATCAAACTAATTAAACCGAGGCAACATTGGCAGTTTACAATCCCGCACTACAGGAACCCTTGTTTCACAGAAACATACACAAAAACCCACATGCTAATTGGCACTTGGATAATTATTTTGTATATCCCAATAACTATGATTATTGGGAATGGTGTTCCAGAGAGATACAGTATAATGTTATGATAGATTGTAGAAGTTACGCAATTAATAGCTCTTTGATCTGAAGACTTGTTTGTTGTTAAAGTGCCGTGTAAAAATGATTGGGTTGTCGTGATACGCGAAAATCTAGTTATTGATATAAACTAGTCTGTACAGGTTGAGCTAAATAACCAAGAGGGGGAGGTGCTAGTTATTATTATTAGCTTTATTCAATATTATATTTTTGGTGCAATCAAGAATTCTCAGCACAAAGTATTCCAACAAGATCCTTTTACAAAACAAAACAAAAACCGATGACTGAATACATATACATAGATTAAATAAATAAGCTAACTTGAATTACTGATGGCTCTTACAACAACGTACCACTTGAACGCGTAAACATATATCATTATTTTTGATTATCTAACAGACAATCAGATTCTGAACGTTAAGCTATGAGTAAACTTTGTGATGCAATATTAGCATGTGTTCGTACAATATAGTACCATGAAGAAAAAAACAAGTTCTATAAACAATCACAGTTGAACTGCTATTTATACACTAAATATCCACTAAGTAGCAGAAAATTTCCTGCTGTTTAGTTCTTAGTACTGATGTCTCTGACTACAATACGCGGGAAGTATGTCCCTTCAAGAGCCTAAGCATTCTTGGTGACTGTCAACAAGCACAGAACTTATGTTCAGGGCTTCGTAATTCTAATCGCCTAACATTAAAGTGCAACCACTTTAATTGATTTGACAGGGAAATAAATTTGTTTTACGAGTTAATGTTCCTCAAAGGTCGGATTTTTATTAAGGGGATCTCAATATTAATCTGAGTGGTATCTTTAGTGAAGCTTCACATAGAAAGTACACTGTAGTGTTAACAAAACGAACTCGTACACCCGTGTTGTAATCTTAGCTAGCCTGGTTGGATAAATTGATAGCATTTCATTAACCAGATGACTAGAGCAATAAAGTATATGTGTTATCAGGTCACGACACACCAAGCAGGAAATTGTAGTTCACACACAAGCCATAAATAGCTGGCGACGGAACACAAGGTGGATTAGCAATAACCAAGGGATAGTAAGACGTATAACAGTGATTAGTAAGTCCAACTGAAGCTTACAACGAGGAAAGTAGGAGGACAATAATTCGGATATTTAATAATTAGGCAATAAGTGTAGTGATAATACATAAAGTATTTTGTAGTTACAACTTCCTTAGTATTCTCTTTTTATTTTATTTATTTATTTGAACACAAATATTGGTACAGGGGGACACCAAATATATATGCGCCACACAAAACAATGATAATTTGAAGAGAAGAAAAAAGTAATGAACGTGGGGAATTATAAAAAAGAAGAGGTAGAGAACAATGATGGGGAAAACGGAAAGGTACAATCAGAAGAGATCTTTCAGTTAAGGAAGATACAACCACTTTTTATGAAGAAAGTAAAAGAAGGTTACAGCACGATCGCCACTGGCTTCTATTCTGAGCCATATCTGATAACGTCTCTAGCCACTGCGTTACACCGTCTCTCGGACCCCAACCAGAGAGTCGTGAAGGACCAACAGAAGCTAGCCCTTTGCAGCTTTCTTTCATACCACGACACCATGTCATATACTGACCGCCTCTCCGCTTTTTCCAACCAGTCCCAGAGTCGGTAGATAATGCACGACGAGGAATTCTCTGGGACGACATTCGTAGAACATGTCCAAGCCACCGAAGTCGGTGTTTCAAGATGGTGACACCAATAGAATTATCGTCTCTGTGACCGAACACACGATGCTGAACCTCTGCATTTACTGACATGGTGTTGCCACTGGATGCCAGCAATCCTTCGGATATAACGATGATCGAACACAGAGAGCCGTCTAACACCCTCAACTCGGAGAGGCCAGGTCTCACAAGCATAGAGCAAAACTTCTCTTACCGTCGCGTTGTAGATCCGAACTTTTACAGCCAGACTAACATCACGAAGGCGCCAAAGATGGCCCAGATTGACATAAGCCGCTCTGGCTTTCACTATACGTGCATTGATCTCATCACTCACACCACCACCAGCACTTATGCAGCTACCTAGATACACGAGCTTCTCGACCACTTCTATCTGCTCACCGTCCAGAGTGAGTACAGGATTAGAATCCTGCCAGTCTTGTAGGAGTACTTTGCACTTTGGAGGTGCGAAGCACATACCATACCTACGGACATTGCCAACTGATTAAGTGCGGATTGCATGGCTTGAACATTCTCGCACAGTAAGACAATATCATCCGCATACTCAAGGTCGAGAAGTCTTTCTCCAGGCAACAGATCCACACCGCCATTACTTACATCCATCAGACCTGTTTCCAGAATGTCATCGATGGCAAAGTTGAAGAGGAATGGTGAGATTGGGTAACCCTGCCTAACTCCACTGCTCGAATGGAATAGTGGAGAAAGGTGGTTGTATGCCCTCACTCTGCCTGAGGTGTTTGTGTATAGGGCTTTTAGGATGTTAATAAACTTCTCAGGCACACCCTTCTTCAATAGACAATCTATGATAATTTGAAGTAATTGAATTATAGTATGAACTAAGAATCTCAGGGATAACGCAATTGAATCAAGAAGTACTACACAAGCACTAACGAATGTACTGTATTTAGAATTCGAAATCAAACATTCAACAAGTACAAAGGAGTTATTAGTTCATTCAAACACCATATCCGCCACAGCTTAAATTAGAGTCTAAGTGCCTGTAATCAATTGAACGTCTTCTTTTCAAGTTCATACTGTGTCTGTCCGACAATGTATTGGATAAAGACTCTGTATTATCTAGAATGCACTCATTAGTATTAGAATTAACAACTGAAATCGGAACAGACTCACTTGATTTCTGGGATTGTGAACAATCACCATGCCGGTTGAATACTGGAACTACTACCTAGGATATGAACCATAGACTATCCTCCCCCACGAAATAATGTCGGATCTTCATATCCCCAAGTTATGAATAATGTGGCTTCATTTAAAACATCTTTCTCAATTTGACTACAGTAAACATTGGAAGTGAATTTATGATAAGGACAAACAACAGTTGATATGGAATTATCTGAATTGTAATCAGAATCGAGCTCATTTAATACTCGTGCTTCGCACTCAACAAGTTTCCCACAAGAAACAAATGCATTGTGAGGACAAGTAATATTTGATATGACATCAAGATTTGATTCTTCTGAAATGGTTTCCTCAAATTTATTAAGAATGTCATTGCAGAGCAAAGGATCATTAGAAAAATCAGCATCAATCAAAACTACATCAGGTTTTCGATCATGATTAGGTTCAACCGAAATATTTTCACCAGATTTGTGAGAAATTTCATCAGAAACATGTGAATCATTAGGAAAAATCATATCTGGTACAATAACATGAGAAATCTGATGGGTTGATTGATTAGGAATTGTTGCCTCGCATGGATTCTGAGTTTCATTTAACTCTGAACTGCTATATGACTCTAAACTGTCTTTTGAAATCGTCGATAAAGATAAATGATCATTATAAATACTCAACTTAATAGAATCAGAATCACAAGACTTAATATTAGTTGCAGCAAGATGAACAGTAATATTACAAACTGACTGAATATGTCCAACATCACCACATTTAAAGCACTTAGAATTACGAAATTTACATGAATTAAAAGAGTGGAACCTGCCACAGCACAAACATTGACCAAACTTGTGCCCATCCTCGTCAACTGCATCGCAATTCCCAAATGAATTATCTGCATAATCTTGAGTATGCACTGGGATCGGGCGACGTAATGTAGTGGAATTTTTTATATCCTCATGAATTATTTTACGAAATCTCCCTTTACCGCATTCGAAATTTGTATACTTAGCATAGTCTAGAAGTAGTTCCTTGAGAGTTGTATAAGGAAGAGAAATGGGCTTTTCCGGTGAAGCCAAAATTTTTAATAAGCCATATGCTTCTTTTCCAATGAATGTAAGAAAATGTGCCACAATATTAATATCCTCATCATCTTTCTTGGTCATGCTCCAGATTTCAAACCTTTCCAAATAATCTTCAAAAGCTTCAGGGGTTGAATGAATATCTAACTGTTCCATCGCAGGCCCCATCGCGACACCAATATGATAATTAGAAGTAATTGAATTATAGTATGGACTAAGAATCTCAGGGATAACGCAATTGAATCAAGAAGTACTACACAAGCACTAACGAATGTACTGTATTTAGAATTCGAAATCAAACATTCAACAAGTACAAAGGAGTTATTAGTTCATTCAAACACCATACAATCCCAGAGAACAGTTCTGTCCAACGAATCGAAGGCAGCCCTGATATCAAGAAACACTACGATTGTTGGCCTTTGATAAGTATGGCGATGTTCTAACACTTGGCGGAGGGTGAAGATATGATCAATACATCCTCGACCAGAACGAAACCCAGCCTGCTCCTCGCGAGTCAATCCTTCTCGGGTTCTGAACAACCTACGAAGTATGACGGAAGCCAATAGCTTGGACGCAATCGGAAGTAGACTTATCCCCCGATAGTTGTTACAGGAACGACGTGAACCCTTTTTAAAGATAGGGACAACTATCGACTCATTCCATGACGTTGGTACACTCTCTAGTTCCCAGATCTTTGTAAACAACGTCGTCAGTCCCTTAGTCAGAAAGTCACCACCATCTTTAAAAAGAGCCGGAGGTAAGTCGTCTGGGCCCGGTGATTTGTAACGTTTATTTGTATTTATAAAGGCTTCAAATTTAGCAATTAACCCCCGTTTTGATCTAACTTGAATATTATTCTTGAAGTATAAGTTGTGATAGGAAGTACTGTAGTTTATACACAATAATGAGTAATCAAGTAGTATTTTGTCGATGTCTCCCGTAATTGTGGAACTGTGAAAAAGCCTTAAATACAATCAGTGATAGAGCCTAGACCCATTTGAGGCTACATTGATACTTTTCTACACCAAGTACGAAAACTTAGAATCATGTAGAGACACCCCCACTATGTCCAGAACAGGAAAATTACCACCCATAGGACTGAAATCTTAAATATAAACCATTTTATCACGATCGAAAGTCAAAAACCATGGTACTCGACACGAGACCTGGAGGTTTTAGGTGCAATTTTTCTGAGGAGTCCCATACTAGGACGAAACAGCTCCCTAGGGAACTCGTGGCTATTAGTGGTTTTCCAGATGATATTCATTGATGACGAGAACCATCTCCAGATTCATCAGGAGAAACATGTGGCACTATCCACTAATGAGGTTTGGGCACCGCATTGTGTGTGCGAGCCAACGAGAAAAAGAGGATCAAAGATCATTCCAACAGAATAAAACTATCTTTTGTTGTTATATGTGTATTTGTATACCTTGTTTCCTTCTTCATCTAGTGAACAAATAAAAAAAACACTGAGTAATTAAAGAATGCTGATTTCTAATAAAAAAACAGTCAATATGTTTGGAATTCAATAAATCAACAATAAATGGTAAGACAAAAAAAGTGACCCGAGAAAAAAGGTACAAAATAAGTCCATGGACAAAGAAATTACTAAATAAGTCGATAAGTGAAAACCAAAACAAACTGTACACAAATTAGTTTAATTTATGGCGATTGAGAAGTAAATATGTACATCTGAAAAAGAATTTCCTATCAGGGATCTGTCCATGAGTGATGGACAGACAAGTGCACTGACATGTACATTGTTATGAGATAATGATCGGAAGAAAAAAGAACAGGAATACTTTGATTCCTGATTAAAATTATGAATACAATTAGTTTTTCTGTGCTAAAAATTTAACGATATTCACTCTCACATGGAAAACCAATTTTTTGATAGAAAGAATTTAGTCATTGAAATGGTTAAATGTTGTCAAAGGGAGAAATGCATGTATAATTTGTAGTATTCCATAATCATATTTTCGGAATAGTTGATGAGTATTAAGCATTATGCATTGATCTTAGTTTCATTAACTCATTTGTCAAGGCCTCAATCTACAATAATAATTATTATTATAAAATCCATTAAGATATGTAATTTATGAAGATGTGTTTGTTAGTTAGGTTTCATCACGGATTGGCATCAACTAGATAAACAATGAAAGCAGTACGAACTCACACCCCAAATTAACATCCAGTGTTATACATTCTGAATATTTGTAAATTTTCTGTACAGCGTGACAATCACTCAAAGCCGCTCGTTCATGGAGGTTGTTAGATTTCAAAGAAGTTCATATCACCGACTGACTTCGACTAAATATACATATATATATATATATATATATATATATATATATATATATATATATATATATATATATATATAAGCTTTTTGGCACACATACGTTATTAGTTTGAGCATTTTATTAACATCCTCACTATGTGGGTACAGAATATGTGTCCACTTAAATGGTATGTAAAAATGTCAGATGCACTGAGTGTAGACCGCTTACTGATAAGAACAAAGTTCAGCTATTGGGTTAGAAGTTTGTAACTTGACTTTGCTTAATTCAGCTTGGCTAGAAAATTTATCGTTTGAAACCAAATTGGTCAATAATTAGTTACTAAAGAATGAGAAAAAGAGAAATCAGCGAAGAAAATTTTCTTTTCGAAGAAATCATATAAATATATATACGAATGTACAGCTTAAGTAAATGATTTCGTCGAAAAGAAAATTTTCTTCGCTGATTTCTCTTTTTCTTATTCAATGACACTATGGGTTATTTTAATTACTAAAGAATGGTTAAATTTTGCATTTTCATGAGTAGTCTCATAGGGCAGCGGTTATGAAATTACAACAGAATTAGGTTGCAGGTTAAAATTGATTTCTATTTAACCATCTGAATGATAACTGTGATCCCTTAATTATAAACTGTGGCAGCTTATAGTTTCATAAATTACTCAGTGATCAAATATTAATTCGTAAGCTACTCTAAAATTTAGTTCTGCTTTCAAACTACCATAACATATTTGGGGGCTGGCAGCAACACTCATAAGATCAGGACCGTTGTGCAATGTCATTACTGATTGAAGAAATTGGTATGTCTCTTGATGTTTGGTATACTGAAAAGAATGGATAGAAAACCCATGTACAACGAATAACTAATATATTTTCCAAATTCGACCAACACACATCTGTGCCGGATTCTATATGGCTTATGAGTGACTGATATTTTGAAAGTTGGGTTTCAATAGAGGAAAAGGTGTCTAATCCCTTCAATGTACTAATGATAACGTCAAATTTGTCCGTCAGACTGCTTTAAAAATGAACTGTTTATTCTGACATCAACCTTTCTTAAAAATGGATATGCTTAATTAAAAAAAATTAT
This sequence comes from Schistosoma spindalis, assembly GCA_946903255.1. Taxonomy (NCBI): domain Eukaryota; kingdom Metazoa; phylum Platyhelminthes; class Trematoda; order Strigeidida; family Schistosomatidae; genus Schistosoma; species Schistosoma spindalis. The sequence continues at coordinate 4,826,808 of OX336417.1, read as the reverse complement.
GCGAGTTAGACAATTTACAAAAACCTCATAGTTTTTAAGAAAATATCATTCATAAACCTTTAAATTTGGTATAGCTCTGAAGAAGCCAATCTGGTAAAACTCCATGCAGCTAGTCTTTGCATAACATACTATAGCCATAAGCTTAAATGGGCCCCGAATGAAATGCGATTTGCTCTGAATAAACAATTCGATGTGCGTATGTTAGTTCACTTGTATTTACGGTATGTTACTCATCACATCCTTTCCTTTACGACATTCGAAGGTATCCGTCATCATGGTTTATCAAAGGAAAAAAAAAGGAGAGTTTCGACTGTTTTATACTACTATTCATTTCAATGACTTTCCCACATTTATTATGCAACGTAAGAACTTAAATAGTCTTATCGACGGACAAGATTCCACGTTGCTATTGTTACTATCGTATTCGTCGGTCAAACTTTCTTTTCAGTCAATGATCTCAGCTCCATAATGAACACTCCCACCGAAGTATCTACTTAATTTAGTTTTCTTTTTTACAAAATACAAGTTTCAGTCAAGTAAGCATACTCATTAATTTAACGTATCACTAGTCAGTGAGCATTATACAAATATAAGCATGGAGCTGGATCTAAAGAAATAGTCCATAAACTTAGAGTTAACTTTACCTTATCTTTCAATATTTTATTCTCGAATGCATATCGATTGATTAGGATATTATGAAAAGCACTGGGTGTGTTTACTGGAGAGTAGGAGGATAATAATTCATTATCAATACTCCTTGCACGGTTACGACAATGATTTACACATTCCATATTATTAATTTGTTCCATATTCACCGTGAATTTGTCAAATGCAATTCGAAATACACCGTATTCTGTTAGTTCAATAACCAATCCTTGTTGCAGAAACAACTATTTAAATATAATGTAAAACATCAATAGGAATTACTGATACTGATATGAATCATTCTTATTTATTGGCCAAAATGTTGAAGAGTTTGAAGACTTTTATAGCCAGTGGGCTTTCTAACAGCGTTCATGGATTTAATAATAAATTTTCATTGAATGTAAAGCGATGTGGGTTGAAAAGCTACCAAGTTCCAGCCACTGAGCGGTAATATGCTCTTTTGATAACAAGGTTTGAACATTAAAGTGACTAAGGATGTGTATGTGTGTGCAGAGTGCTAAAAATCCTCAGATTAGCGGAAGAATAACTAAGATATTCTATGACTTTCACTTAATATCGGTTAGTAAAATGGCTTGTCACTAATAATAATTATCATTGTAATTGCTTCATTGAAATATTATATGTTTGGTTATGTGATAAGAACAAGTTGTCCGTAGATAAGTAAGAAAAATCTTCCCATTTTATTAACTTATATTGTTTCTTCATAACGATTGAATAGGCAACTGAATCTCCTCTGTGTACTAATTGTAAATTAATTCTTCTTTTTCACAAAATCATATATATATATATATATATATATATATATATGCCTCAATACAATTATTTTGTATATCAAGTAAATTAACAATTCAAATCACAACTTATAAAAATAATTGGCACATCGAATTAATCATATGGATACAATTAATTGAACCCCGTTAATCTACTAGCAAAAAAGGTTCAGTGAAAAAATACTGCAAGAATATTGCAACATATTTTTCTCTATTAAAGTTGGATAGTGGTTGGCAGTGGAATTCAGGACGTGTTCCGTCATATTTAGAACTCGTCAGATGGATGCACCTGGATCCCAGTATCTATGTTATCACAACGGGTACAAACACATCCAGCTAACGAGTACCAAATAGGACGAGTCAGGAACTTTATGTCAATCATCGGAGTAATCCGCTCAAGATACAATAAGAGACTGGTTAATTCCAGTCCTTAACATCAATAATGGAAAGATACAAAACCTTTCAAATAATGAATAAAAGTATTTCTCTTTATTACATGCACTTTAGTTGTGATGATGTAGGACGATGTAATAAAGGAATTACTACAACAGGGATTATCTACCATGTATAAACATTTAACTCGGAAATTTTCCGATGAGTTTCCTTACTCTTAAAACCTTTTTCCATGTTAAATAAACTATTTGTAGGGCATTCCTACTGTGCTTTACAATCACGAATTTCAATATGGCTGTATCTTGTTTCTCCAAAAGATAGGTAAGGAAATATAGCAATCACTGAAGTGTTGCCACTTATGATATTCAATACCGTAACTGTTTTTAAGCTTTTTATAAAAGTAGTCAATAATGACTGGAAAATCTGTAATGATGCATTTTAAAAGATAACATTTACACACCTGTCTGAAGAGTTTTAATCGTTCTGGATTTTCATTGTCACCTGATTCCAGTTTCAGTGATAAATTTCCCTGTTTTAACAATAAACGAATTGAACATCTTGGAGGTGAATTAATTGAATCGTTATTATTAGTATTATTATCCACGCTAACTCCATGTATGCTACTACACAGAGAAGAATTTAATGGATTTATGTTTTTATGGCCGCCAATCTGATGCCATACGTGAATAAATAATTGTTGAATATTTGATGGGATAATGAGTCTCCAATTTTTTAATAAAGTAGCATTGGCATATAACCATGGATAAATATCACTAGTTGTAGGCTTTAGTTTTGTTAGTCTACCCGTTGGATCACCACCAAAACTTAGGAAAATTGACCATAAATAATCAGATTGTACAAATTCATTATGTTGTCTTTGGTCAGGTTCAGCACGAGATGAAGCGATGGGACAATGAAATGATTCTTCTGGTTTCATAAATAATTGAAGTGATTTAAATACAATCCAAAAACGTGTTTCTAAATTCATAGCATCTAAAAAACATTAAAAAGTAAATTATTTACCAAGTGTACATTAGTGTCCCTAACTCTAAGCCATATAATCTTTGTAAGGGATAGTGATACAAACTGATTATAATAGCTTGACGTCGATTAGGCAGGATTTAGATTGAGTACTTCAACTGTTGAGTTACTGATTAGCCTTTTTTATGATACAGATTACATATTTATAGAATGATCACTTGGAAATAACTAAGGTTACAACAGATTAACGATTTCTGAGTTTATAACCATTGATATTATGTACAACACGAGTTTAAACTATTTCAATTTATATTTACTCATACACATAGTTTAATCGAAGTCGTTAGTGAGCACTGAAAAGTAACTATATTGTTGTTGACAAATTTATCTGTGACTTGTAAAATAATGACTATATAATAAGAGAGAACTCTACATAAATCGACTGTCGAATAAAAATAACGGAGAAAGCACTGTTAGTGATTGTCGTTCGAAACTTGACGAATCAACGAGTGCTACCAAGTAGTTTGATGCAAAATATTGGTTTGTGGATTAGAACACGACTACGAACTATTAAGGTTGTATGTTTTAACCACACTCCATTTACTATGGTATAGTTAGTCACGTAGTATCACTAACTCTACATATTAAAAATTGTGGCTCAAAACTGAGTGCACTGATGTATACTTTAAGAAACTTCATTTAGTACTGAACGTTAATAAAAAAACAACGATAAGGTTTTGTCTAATATATTTTGAGAAGTCAATAACTGTTGAACTGAGTCATTTCAGGAGGCGCAGACTTTGTAGTTCGGGTCCTCGAGACACTTGTAATCTACGGTTGAAGGGTATAGTTATTAATGATTTATTTAATGCGACCACTTTGAACTATACTTCGTATATATAGTTCTTTATTACTACTAATACTATTATTTCGAATCTACTGATTTTGACATGGTTTCTTCGTACTGTGATAATTTGAAATGTGGTGATTAAAAATCTATGTTAAATCCCGCAATGTTTATAACTGAATGACTTTGTTTAACTAAGATTTCATACGTAATGGTACTGACCCAGAAGTTTACGCTGGTTGTGAAAACCTGAATTGATGCAAGTAATTGTAATAGAGGAGATATTATCGTTGAACAATATAAAGTCAAATAAAAATGTGGACAATTTTCGGTTTATACAAATCATCCTAGTGATGCATAGGTATATATGTTCAACATAAATCCATTGCTTATAAATATTAAACAAATGCTTCTTCTGATAGTGATTATCATCATTCTAAGCCAATATAACTTAATGAACAAGTATAATGATAATGTATTCACTTGTGAGCTCTACTTTATACGTGAAACCTATTGATATGACTAAACTACTTGGAACGAATCAAGAAAAGCAATCCCACTCCCACTTAAGTTACTACAGTTGAACCCAAGAGGCTCGATCTAATGTCTTTCAGGAGGGAAAGATGATGCAGTGAGGTAATCAGATGTCCATCAATAGAAGCTTTCTCATTCAAATAGTTGGTTGGGTTTGTATATAGAGAGCTTATTCGATTGTATCAGGATTTGGAAACCCACAATATAATATAAGGAATAGTTCGAGCTCCTTATCTAGCTTCTATACAACTTTCATTATATTGACTAAAATTAAACGAAATCTTTATTAGTATATCGTTCAGGTATTCTATTATTAATCAATTCTGTAGTTACAATTACCCGCTTCAAATGAAAATCCAGCCAACTGTATAATTACACTCGATATATTTGACTTTTTCCATTGACGAAATCTGTCATGATCAGTAAAATTTTCCTCTGATTTTGGCTCTTGAAACTTTTCCATTGCTGCTGTTAGACCAGTAGCAGTAGTAGTAGTAGTAGTAGTAGTAGTAGTAGTAGTAGTAGTAGTAGTAGTAGTAGTAGTAGTAGTAGTAGCGGGAGTGTTCAATGTATATGGTGCAAAGACATCTACGTCTAACAATTCTGAACCAATCTCATCTGGACTTAATAAAAACGATGAAGAGTTGATCAGATGCTGATGATTAAGAGATGGCCATAACATATCGTCAGTTTGATATGTACACGATGAATTCAAATTAGATAAAAATTCATATGGCTTAGTCCAATCATCCATCGAACTGGATATACTATGTAGATCAGATAAATCACTGGAAATAGAAAACTGTTGACTTAAATTATTTGTAGATGAATTGTTTGCCCAAACTCCATCCTAAAGTGAGCAGTTAAATAAAAAACAATAGCATGTTACCACTGAAAACAAATCTACAGTAATTATTTTTACTACTTATCCATTTTATGCGTAGTTAAAACACAATACAAAGACTTGACGGGACACTTAGATTCATCTGAAATAACCATGAGTTGATAGGTCCTCGTTTTGAATCTATGTGAGAATGACGGGAGCTAAACAACTTGCCTAAACTGTGAATTAGTATTTAACCGATGTGAAAGTAGAGCACGGTTGATAATGCACTCTGATAACACTGTGTTATTTGAAACAGTGATAATAATAAAGGTTTACTTCACTTACAGAAAATCGACTGAATATGTCCCAGGATAGATCAATATATAGCTCCCCGTTCTAAAATGGCCTTGAATGTGAAAGATTACATCTAATGTTATTTCCTCGTTATCTGAATGATGAGCTTTGGAAAATTACTTGATCTTCTTTTTGCTGCCTTTATTTAAGATCCCAAGGTTTATTATTTTATTTTATTTGAACACATAAATATTGGTACAGGGGGGCACCAAATATATATGCGCCACACAAAACAATGATAATTTGAAGAGAAAAAAAAAAGTAATGAACGTGGGGAATTATAAAAAAGAAGAGGGAGAGAACAATGATGGGGAAAACGGAAAGGTACAATCAGAAGAGATCTTTCAGTTAAGGAAGATACAACCACTTTTTATGAAGAAAGTAAAAGAAGGTTACAGCACGATCGCCACTGGCTTCTATTCTGAGCCATATCTGATAACGTCTCTAGCCACTGCGTTACACCGTCTCTCAGACCCCAACCAGAGAGTCGTGAAGGACCAACAGAAGCTAGCCCTTTGCAGCTTTCTTTCATACCATGACACCATGTCATACACTGACCACCTCTCCGCTTTTTCCAACTAGTCCCAGAGTCGGCAAATAATGCACGACGTGGAATTCTCTGGGACGACATTCGTAGAACATGTCCAAGCCACCGAAGTCGGTGTTTCAAGATGGTGACACCAATAGAATTATCGTCTCTGTGACCGAACACACGATGCTGAACCTCTGCATTACTGACATGGTGTTGCCACTGGATGCCAGCAATCCTTCGGATATAACGATGATCGAACACAGAGAGCCGTCTAACACCCTCAACTCGGAGAGGCCAGGTCTCACAAGCATAGAGCAAAACTTCTCTTACCGTCGCGTTGTAGATCCGAACTTTTACAGCCAGACTAACATCACGAAGGCGCTAATGATGGCCCAGATTGACATAAGCCGCTCTGGCTTTCACTATACGTGCATTGATCTCATCACTCACACCACCACCAGCACTTATGCAGCTACCTAGATACACGAGCTTCTCGACCACTTCTATCTGCTCACCGTCCAGAGTGAGTACAGGATTAGAATCCTGCCAGTCTTGTAGGAGTACTTTGCACTTTGGAGGTGCGAAGCACATACCATACCTACGGACATTGCCAACTGATTAAGTGCGGATTGCATGGCTTGAACATTCTCGCACAGTAAGACAATATCATCCGCATACTCAAGGTCGAGAAGTCTTTCTCCAGGCAACAGATCCACACCGCCATTACTTACATCCATCAGACCTGTTTCCAGAATGTCATCGATGGCAAAGTTGAAGAGGAATGGTGAGATTGGGTAACCCTGCCTAACTCCACTGCTCGAATGGAATAGTGGAGAAAGGTGGTTGTATGCCCTCACTCTGCCTGAGGTGTTTGTGTATAGGGCTTTTAGGATGTTAATAAACTTCTCAGGCACACCCTTCTTCAATAGACAATCCCAGAGAACAGTTCTGTCCAACGAATCGAAGGCAGCCCTGATATCAAGAAACACTACGATTGTTGGCCTTTGATAAGTATGGCGATGTTCTAACACTTGGCGGAGGGTGAAGATATGATCAATACATCCTCGACCAGAACGAAACCCAGCCTGCTCCTCGCGAGTCAATCCTTCTCGGGTTCTGAACAACCTACGAAGTATGACGGAAGCCAATAGCTTGGACGCAATCGGAAGTAGACTTATCCCCCGATAGTTGTTACAGGAACGACGTGAACTCTTTTTAAAGATAGGGACAACTATCGACTCATTCCATGACGTTGGTACACTTAAAATGAGAAGTGTATTCTGCAGCAACCAGAGACGAGCGAAGTCTCTTTAGTAGAAAATATACTCGTTTATATATTGATTGTACATCCGTTTTGATTAATAATTAGAATAAAATCACATACATGAAAAATACTCACAGTTATAACAAATCATATGCTGAGTATAGTTCATAGCCAATGGAATACAAGAATATTGTATATTATACAGAATAAATATACGAGAAAAGAAAAGACATATTACATTGCGTAATCATTACATTGAATCAAAAGGATGTAATGATGAATAAAACTCATATTAAGTAAATCAATCGAATATTGATATTTCTTCCCATCATATCAATGACGTTGGTACACTCTCTAGTTCCCAGACCTTTGTAAACAACGTCTTCAGTCCCTTAGTCAGAAAGTCACCACCATCTTTAAAAAGAGCCGGAGGTAAGTCGTCTGGGCCCGGTGATTTGTAGCGCTTCAAGAGTTGGAGTTCCTTGCGGGCTTCCGCCTCATTTGGTGGATCAGTCGTCACCGGCCATGGAGGGCAGGACAGTCTGATTGGTGTTGCCGGAGCAGCAGGCTAGTTGAACTGCCCTTCGAAAAATTCTGCCCATCGTCCAAGACGTCGATGGATGTTAGTGATTGGCGTTCCGTCATCCTCGCAGATTGTTTCGCTCACACCAGACTTCTTGCTGCCAGTGGCTCGGATGAGTTGGAAGAGTTTCCGGTAGCTACCAGATGCAGCTGCTGCTTCCAACTCACTGGCACGCTCCGACCACCAGACTTCTCGGTCCTTACGCAAGCTATGCCCGATTTCATTACGTAACATCCTTCATCTGTGGTCAAACTCACGGTCACCCGGAGTAGACCGACGGGCTTCAATCAGTTGTAAGGAACCAGAAGAAACCCAGTGCTTATAAGCGGGACGTTTCGCAAACCCACAACAGACCGTACCCGCCATTTTCATGGCGTCAAGCAATTGCAACCAATGCTCATCTATACTTTTCGGTGGAATGGTAGCTAGCCTAGAAGCTAGCTCGGTTCGGTACTTACTAGCAACAGAAGTTGCAGCCAGCTTGCTAACATCAATCCTTTGGTGGTAGTCACTTCGTTGTCCACTGAAAAGTAAGGTAAGATTGGCGCAGACCAGAGCATGATCAGATTCCAGATAGGTACTCCAAAAGGAGCGGCAGTCTTGTACACAACCACGCCAGCGGTAGCTGATCGCGATGTGATCAATCTGAGTCCAGGCTTGAGATGCAGAATGAGGACGCCAGGTGGCACATCGGCGATGACTGTGCCGAAAGTTAGTGCTAGCCAGAAACAGGTTGTGGTCTGTGCATAGTTGCAGCAGACGTTCCCCGTTATCTGTCCTGCGACCAACGAGTCCCCATCGGCCACCTAAACGACTCTCTTTTGTGCCTAGACGCCCGACCTGAGCATTCAAGTCTCCAGCTAGTACTACAATATCTGTCGAACGCACTTTCTGGAGAAGAACAGTTAGCTGGTGGTAGAACTCGTCCTTGATTGCATCCGGGTTGCAATCTGTCGGGGCATAGGTGGAGATGACGAAAAGACATCGTTTCTCACGTCGATTTCTTCTCACTTTGATGGAACTTTCTAATCTAACAGCACATAACCGACTGTTAATGGGGATCCAGTCGACTAGTGCTGCCTCAGCTCTTGCGCTTAGTGCGACACCAACACCAGCAAGACCAGACGAAGAAGCCACAGGGTCCCCGGATAAACGCACATAAAACAAGCTTTTTGAAGCGACAGATGGAGAGCGAACTTGTAGTACTTCACCAGAGTCTTGAATACGGATCTCGGATAGACAACACACATCAATATTAAGACTTTCCAAAGACATAGCCAGCCCTATCTGTTGTCCGACCTGCATAAGTGTGCGAACGTTGAAGGCAGCCAGTTTGAATGGTGCACGTGGTTTCAGAAAAACTGCTTCAGTACTCATATTCGGTAGTAACATACAATTTTCAACTAGGCAGTGACTCGAGAACGTTTAGATAAAGCTGAATTTTCACCATAGGCGAGCTGCTGTCTGAGTCGAAACGGATACAAAAAGTAGAAATAGGAGATAGTGAATAAATGACGTAGTAAATAATAATAATAATAATAATAATAATAATAATAATAATAATAATAATAATAATGATAATAATACCAGTCATTTCAATGTTAGTCGGAGAGAAACGAATATTTTCTATAAGCAGATAGTTCATCATAGTTTTAGTGTGTGGGCTGAGATACTGCCCGGGTGTCCAAACCGAAGCAGGTGGTTTTCTTAGGGGACCACACCCCGATCCTTCGACCTGAAGATCTGATCCACAAGGCAGTGGAGCATCGTGAGGAGATGCAGTCCCATGGTAGCCGGTGATCAACGATTGGTTCATACGCTATTTGTTCCCGCAGGATACTGGAGCCCATGTGCACCATAGAATTGGGATCCGGTTATAGCGCCGGACGTTCGCTTTTCGTCCTCTCATTTTCGTAAACAACAGCCCCGCCACGAGAAGGCAGTGAGTAGGACTTCCCTGGCAGAAGCTGTATACGCGTGGCCGCGTGAGAGTATTTCGAGAGGGAGGGCGAACCCTCCCCGCTCTCGGCCATACCAGGGCATTTGGGGGCTTCTATGGGATCCCAAGGTGTTCCCAGTCAAACTCGTATTCCCCGTTATCCAACTTATTTATTTATTTTAACACATAGATATTGGTACAAGGAGGCACCAAATACATATGCGCCACACAGATCTCATTTGATTTGTGTGAGGGCTGTGATACTGCCCGGGTGTCCAAACCGAAGCAGGTGGTTTTCTTAGGGGGCCACACACCGAGCCTTCTACCTGAATGTCTGATCCACAAGGCAGTGGAGTATCGTGAGGAGATGCAAACCCATGGTAGCCGGTCCTGACCGTCGTTGCTACCTTGACGTGGTGGTCGGGCTTGCCTATCGTGATGAAGAAACTGAGCTATACTGGCTGGAAGAACCGTTCCTCAAGGTCCTACAGTGCCAGACAGGTCGGTTGAAGAGCGGTAAGACTAAAAGCAACAAAACCAAGGTCGGAAGGTGAAGTCGTACTGCTGACTGTACAGAGGTGTGACAGCAGTAAGGTATTTCCTTCAGACGACCAGTATGACAGCGATGCTGCCTTCCTACAAGGAAGAATGGGGTTAGAAAAGGTCGACCCTAAAAATGCACACCTCGCCTTATCCCATGGATATCCGTCTCCGGTGGTAAGCTCTCAACAAGTACGGAGCTAACACATAAATTACTCATAAAAAGGTCGTGTGTGACCGACCTCAAGCAGCTGTCCCTTGGGCACTGCGGTCACGCTCTCAGGTCACTAAGACCACCTCTAATCCAATTTACTTTTCAGGTACGTCTAGCAGAACCCTTCCACGGTATGGGCAACCGGGAAGTGATAACCGCCCTCATACCTCTAACAGCACTCAAGACCACTGTATTCATAATCAACCTCTCTCTTCAATTCCTATTATTCCTCCTACATCGACTTTATACACTAAACTTCGTCTTTTAGCGTCCTCCTCAAGTGTCACCACAGCCAACGATTCTAGTGCTCAAAACACTGTCCCAGGTCTACTGAAACCTCGCTCCAAACTACACATTGGAGCCTTCAACGTACGCACACTATGCCAAATCGGTCAGCAGGCTTCCTTGGCTAAAACCTTAGAATCTCGTACCATTGATGTATGCTGTGTCTCCGAAACACGCATACAGGATCATAGCGTGATCATTCACTTGACCCCAGTCAAACTCGTATTCCCCGTTATCCAACTTATTTATTTATTTTAACACATAGATATTGGTACAAGGAGGCACCAAATACATATGCGCCACACAGATCTCATTTGATTTGTGTGAGAGCTGTGATACTGCCCGGGTGTCCAAACCGAAGCAGGTGGTTTTCTTAGGGGACCACACCCCGATCCTTCGACCTGAAGATCTGATCCACAAGGCAGTGGAGCATCGTGAGGAGATGCAGTCCCATGGTAGCCGGTGACCAACGATTGGTTCATACGCTATTTGTTCCCGCAGGATACTGGAGCCCATGTGCACCATAGAATTGGGATCCGGTTATAGCGCCGGACGTTCGCTTTTCGTCCTCTCAATTTCGTAAACAACACCCCCGCCACGAGAAGGCAGTGAGTACGACTTCCCTGGCAGAGGTAGTATACGCGTGAACGTGTGAGGGCATTTCGAGAGGGAGAGCGGACTCTCCCCACTCTCGGTCGTACCAGGGCATTCGGGGGCCCGTTATCCAACTGTATGTGTATATATATACATTTTTTAGACGAAATGTCAAAATTTCTTATAGCTTGTTAGTCACAAAGAGAGATTAGTTTTTAGAATGTAATGCTTATTACAGTTGATTTTGTAAGCGATATTCGACTTGTTTCTCTTTGGAAAAGAAATGATAAATATATGATGAGAACCAGGAGTAAACCATTTTAATGTCATCTATAAAGTAATGGAATTTAATTTGACTTTACCTACTGAGGTCAAGGGAGCCGATTAGGTGAGCAAGAAGCACACACATTCGAAAATGTGATTCAAATCAGGGCACATGAACCCGTACGTAAGTTGGTAAAATCAGTTTACTTTTATTAATTTAAAGGATTAAGGTGTTTGGTGGAGATTTGACTTTTCATTTTTATCATCAACTGGCGGACATTGGAAACTGAAGTTACTGGATAGCTGTTTCGTTATAATCTGCGAATCGAAATCCAAATGCATTCATGGCTTCACAAAAAACTTTCAAGTCCATCCACGAAAATGCAGTCAAAAACCAGTGGTTTACATTGCCAAATTTATTCATTTTCAGAGACAGAACGATGATAATTCAATGTGACTGATACACTTGAACAGAACGCCTTATCTCAATTCATGACTTTTCATTAAAAAAGATACACTTATTTAAAAAGACAAGAAAGTAATTTTTTATAGCAACTTACCGCAACAGGATTAATCATAAAAAGATCTTGTTCAGAGAGAGGTTTGTTTTGTGACTGTTTGTTTCGGTCAACCGCATTACATTCACTTTTTTTATTGACAAACGTAACTGTTGAGTGAGTTTTACGTTTCATTAAAAACATTTTGGGTGATGGTAAATCGGAATTTGCTAACTTATTCGTACATCTATTACTGTTATTAGTAATGATATCAGTAACTCCAATACCACAACCACAATCATTTTGTAATATAGATTGTGGTCTATCACCTGAGGAATTAATACGCCCATGCATCGATCTCCGAAGATTAGTTCTATTCAATTTACTACTGTCTAACACAGAACCTTCGGTTTTTAATGATAACGAATCCCACGAGGGTGTAAACATGGAATGATGATGGCGAAGCGATGTCTGCGATGATAACGGTAGCACTGTGGCAGCAGAAAGTGGAGTACGAATATGTGAGAATTTTGTTAAAGATGATGGTGATGATGACGATGACGATAAAGTAGTTGATAAAGATTTATTCGGAAAAAAATTGACACTTGTAGCAGATACATTTGGAGTATTCGGTAGACTAGTGTCAATATTATTCTCTGTGAAACTAGGAGACGATACTTGTTTCATACGAATTTCATTTTCTTGACAAACATTTACGTTCAGCTCAATTGATCGTAGTGTGGAAAAACCTACACAATATAACAATTTATGGTAATTATGATTTGATTGTGGACTGATTGATAATGTGGATCGACTTTCGGTGATTTGTGTAAATTCTTGATAGTCTAAGTACAAACGTGTTTGTACATAAGAAATTTGCTGATATATATAATACAAGAATATGATTTGATCTAATGTGTCAGGAATTCTCAGTTTTTCACTGTTCTTGGTAGAAAATTTGATAAGGCGTGATAATATAATACGATTAGTGTATAATTGATCTGTAGAACCTAAAGAGATTTTGATTGGATATTGATCTACTGATTGACTTAGCATGTGTGAGGATGATGATTTTGAATCCATAGGGATTAATTTATTATCAATATCAATTATTAACGATATTGGAGAATGATTGAATGGTTGATTGTTATTGATAACTATTGAAGACACCGATATATTAATTGGCATTAATGACCATATAGTCAAAGGAAGAGATTCAATTAATGATTGACGGTATATTATACAATCATTGATTCGATGATTGTTGTTAACAAGATGGACAGAATTATACGTCGTCATATCGATTATTGTAAGAAATTCACTCCATACATTTGGACAATGGATGCACCAAAATTGTTCTTCGAAATTCTGCGGAAAGTTTTTGAAAAAATATGTAAGCATATAACTGAGATTTTTAATGCATGTACATGATTATGTACTGAGCTTGTAGTATACTTTTAAAGTGCTATGATAATATTATTCAACTTTCAGATTAAAGCAATTGGAGCAAAAATTGCCCTTACAACTCAGTGTTATTGATAATTAAATGATTCAGTCAATAAGCCGTTGTTGCATACGAAGGTCAGAAAATTAGGCTTTATAAGTAAAGGACAAATAATTTTGACTAAATCTGAAAATTATGAAATAAATGAATTTCTATTGTAATGACTCTAATCTAATGGCTGGTAAATGAAATAGAAAACCCTAATGATGATTTACACCAGAAGTTTCTAATCATCTTTATTTTGTGATAAATAGCTTGTGTACATAAGTTTATCATTTTTATTACATAAAATAGTTTATACGTTGCACATGAAATATTTTATTGATATTCGTTTATAGGGGCTATATTTAAATCAGTTCGGTTTTTTTGAAAATGGCCATCACAAGATTGAATTGTTCATTATCAACTCAAGTGGTCGATTATATTCAGCAAAATTAAATAATCTTTAAACCGTAATGCTACCTTAATGTGCAGAAATAGATTATTTTCGAAAAAAAACATTGCATAAAGACCATCACATAGTGGAGATCTTGACTCATAAATTTGCCGGATTGAATTCACACATGAAGGAAGAATTAATTGGCTAAAACTACCTTCCCATACGTCTATAGTGAGTTCGAACTTTAGTTATCTAAACCTTCATATGAAAAATACAATGTTGATTTGTGAAAATTCATTGGTCTATTTTATAGGAGAACTAACATCCAAAAGTGGTGTTAATAAAATCTGTCATAACTTGTGAGCCTGTGTGCCCTGTTTATGGATAACGTAATAATACCTCCAATTAGGGAGCAGCGAATTATCGATCGAACCAGTGACGCATAAAACACGTGAGAGCAGCCTAGAGTCCTGATTGGTCCTGCTTTCCGCCTAGCCTAGCCAGTTGAGTCCAGAACACCAATCTCAGCCTCTGCAATATGAATCATATATTTCAAGCATACTGGGTTTATATATCAACCAGACAGATCACATCGTCCATAAAATATGAAACAACATTTGTACAATAATTAGCCAAATGTGGCTGTGAATGAGGGGGATAGTAATTAATAGACAGGTCACAACTCAAAAAAGGTAAATCATATAATAATAGTTCATAGGTCAAAATAAAACATAATAAGAGGGACATGAATATGAACAGTTTAGTTACATAACAATTGTACGATAAACTCCGCCTGTAACTCTTCCAGAGTTACTGCCGGTCCCAAGCCCGGGTAAAGGAGGAGGGTTGGGCATGGGGTTAGCGTCCCCATCCCGTAGAAACCTAACTCGCTAAAAAAACGCTAACCAGAAAAAATAACTCAAACCATTTAAACTCTGCCCTGGAATTTAGAAGGTCTTCAGTTAGAAGAAATATGACGACTCATGGTGAAAGCCGAGTTCCTTCGGAAGCCACGAGGCCGATGCCCCTTCTAACAACCAGAGAAACAATTTTTATAGGTACATGGAACGTCCGGACAATGTGGGAGACCGCGAAGACCAGTCAAATAGCAACGGAAATGAGGAGATACAACTTGACAGTGCTGGGAATCAGTGAAACCCATTGGACCCAAGCTGGACAACAAAAGCTAAATACGGGAGAGATGCTGCTATACTCCGGTCACAAAGAGGAAAATGCTCCACACACTCAGGGTGTTGCTCTAATGCTATCCAAAGTAGCACGAAATGCACTGGTAGGATGGGAATCTCACGGATCCAGAATCATCAAAGCATCATTCAAAACAAAGAAGGAGGGGATCACAATGAACATTATCCAATGTTATGCACCTACCAATGATAGCAACGACGACGTTAAGGATCAATTCTATGAGAGGCTGCAATCAATCATAGAGAAGTGCCCAAGGAAGGACCTCACCATTCTGATGGGAGATCTAAACGCCAAAGTCGGAATGGACAACACGGGATATGAAGACATCATGGGACTGCATGGACTGGGAGAGAGAAACGAAAACGGGGAAAGATTTGCAAATCTGTGTGCATTCAATAGATTGGTCATAGGCGGTACAACATTTCCACACAAACGTATACACAAAGCTACGTGGATCTCACCGGACCACACCACAGAGAACCAGATAGATCACATTTGCATCAATAAAAAGTTCCGAAGGACAATGGAAGATGTGAAAACCAGGAGAGGAGCGGACATAGCTTCAGATCACCACCTGGTTGTGGCCAAATTGAAACTGAAACTAAAGAAGAACTGGACAACTGGACAAACAGCACCACAAAGGTTCAATACAGCCTTCCTTCGAGATACTGACAAACTCAATGAATTCAAGGTAGCTCTCAACAACAGGTTCCAAGCCTTACAGGACCTACTGAAGGAAGAAGAAACTACTATGGAGGATAGCTGGAAAGGTATCAAAGAAACATTAACTTCAACGTGTCAAGAGGTTCTGGGCCCCAAGAAGCATCATCACAAGGAATGGATCTCTATAGAAACACTGGACAGGATCAAAGAAAGAAAGAACAAGAAGACAGCAATTAACAACAGTCGAACAAGAGCAGAGAAAGTTCAAGCACAAGCTGAGTACATAGAAGCAAACAAGCAATTGAAGAAGAGCATTAGAGCTGACAAGCAAAAATACGTGGAAGAACTAGCAATGACGGCGGAAAAAGCTGCAAGAGAAGGAAATATGAGACAGCTTTACGATACGACGAAGAAGCTAGCAGGGAAATACAGTAAACCAGAGAGACCAGTCAAAGACAAAGAAGGAAGACCAATCACTGAGATTCAACAACAGCGGAACAGATGGGCAGAGTACTTCGAGGAACTCCTGAACAGGCCGGCCCCAATGAATCCACCGGACATCGAAGCAGCACACACAGATCTTCCTATAGATGTCAATCCACCAACGACCGAAGAAATCAGAATGGCCGTCAGACAAATCAAGAGCGAGAAAGCAGCAGGACCTGACAATATACCAGCTGAAGCGTTGAAGTCAGACATCGAAGTAACTACAAGCATGCTTCATCTTCTATTCAAGAAGATTTGGGAGGAGGAACAAATGCTGATGGATTGGAAAGAAGGACACCTCATCAAGATTCCAAAGAAAGGAGATCTGAGCAAGTGTGAAAACTACAGAGGCATTACACTACTGTCAATACCAGGTAAAGTCTTCAACAGAGTGTTACTGAACAGGATGAAAGACGCAGTAGACGCTCAACTTCGAGATCAACAAGCTGGATTCCGTAAGGACCGGTCGCGCACAGACCAGATTGCGACACTACGGATCATCGTCGAACAATCAATTGAGTGGAACTCGTCACTCTACATCAACTTCATTGATTATGAGAAGGCATTTGACAGTGTAGATAGGAGGACGTTATGGAAACTTCTTCGACACTACGGAGTTCCTGAGAAGATTGTCAACATTATCCGGAACTCATACGACGGACTACAGTGCAAAGTAGTGCATGGAGGACAGCTGACAGACGCATTCCAAGTAAGGACCGGAGTAAGACAAGGCTGTCTACTCTCTCCCTTCCTGTTTCTTCTGGTGGTCGACTGGATTATGAAGACCTCGACATCTGAGAGAAACTACGGCATACGATGGACAGCTCAGAACCAATTAGACGACTTGGACTTCGCAGATGACCTAGCCCTCCTATCGCATACACACGAACAAATGCAGATAAAGACAGCCAGCATAGCAGCAGTCTCTGCATCAGTAGGCCTCAACATACACAAAGGGAAAACCAAGGTCCTCAAACACAACACGGAGAACAGCAATCCAATCACTCTTGATGGCGAAACTCTGGAAGATGTGGAATCCTTCACATACCTGGGAAGCATCGTCGATAAACAAGGAGGTTCAGATGCAGACGTCAAGGCGAGGATTGGCAAAGCTGGAGCGGCATTCCTTCAACTGAAGAACATATGGAACTCAAAACAACTTTCAACCAATATCAAAGTCAGAATCTTCAATACGAACGTCAAAGCAGTTCTACTGTACGGAGCTGAAACTTGGAGAACTACAACAACCACCATCAAGAAGGTACAGGTATTTATCAATAGCTGTCTACGCATAATACTCAACATCCATTGGCCGGATACCATCAGCAACAGCCTTTTGTGGGAGAGAACCAACCAGCTTCCAGCTGAAGAGGAAATTAGGAAAAGACGATGGAAATGGATAGGACATACATTGAGGAAATCATCAAACTGCATTACGAGACAAGCGCTAACTTGGAATCCTGAAGGGAAGCGGAAAAGAGGAAGGCCAAAGAACACATTACATCGGGAAATAGAAGCAGATATGAAAAAGATGAATCAGAACTGGAAAGAGCTTGAAAGCATTGCCCAGGACAGGGTTGGATGGAGAATGCTGGTGAGCGGCCTATGCTCCTTCACGAGGAGTAACAGGCGTAAGTAAGTAAGTAAGTACTTGTTTGTTTAACTGTACCAAAGACATTTTTTATTCCATTGGCTGTGACCTTGTAAGAATTCGGTTACGCCCAGTAACCCCACTTGTAATCTGGTACGATCTTGGTATTCTTTTGATACCACGAGATCGCCAGCAAATTCATCTCGACTACAGCCATCTACTGCCTTCTGATATTTGGCCTACGCGGGATCTTATCGGTTAACCAGCTATGTAGTCTTCTTGTAGTGGTGATCATAGTCACAAGCGACTCGACGCCACACTACAAGTGTAACATAGTAAACTAACACGATTTGGAAGCGAAGACTAGTGAGTACTGGCGTGATAATATAGATACATCGTACTCACTATGAGAACTGAAGATGCTGATTCTAATAATCGCTCGTTTTCAACGGTTATTCAATCTAATCTATGGTGTAAGGGAGTTTGGACCTGGAATCTATTTTCTCGAGAGCCAAGTGCATTAGCGGTAAACTATCACTTCGTAAAACACTACCTTAGAAGATGAGAGCTAGCTCTAAAAGACGATTTTCACAGCTAACTTGATGATATACGATTGTTCACTCTTTTAAAGAATATATATGAACCTTAACTGTAAGCACAAACATGTACGTCATTCACAATACAACAAATTTACAAAGAATGAATCAAATATTGTTTCACATCTTAAAACTTACGGGACATAAACTATGCAATTCTGTAGCTGACTGAACTAGTTTTTGGAATTTTGACAAATCCGGTGATTTATGTGGAACAGCTTGAGAAATGAATGGATTATTACTCATACAACTGGTATCATATTGACCATAACTCAATTGCAAATTGTCTAACAGCTTTTTCAAACAATCAGCGACATGTGATGATATAGGAGCTGCTAGTGACTGTACGATAATTTGATCTGACTGAAAGAATAATTTTGGAAAAATGAGCAAACTAAATGAAAAAGCAAAGGAAATAGGAAAATTTGTTTCATACGCTCATCAGCTATCAGAGAGACAATGCAGAAGCTATTATCAATACGTATCGATTTGAGTTACCTGTTAAGCCTACTTCGAATCATGTCACATAGTGTTAAATTGTATACTCTAATTATTCTACAGAGTTCAACTAGAAATTCTGAATACTCTGAAACGAACCAATTCAGCAGTTAAAATGTTTGCGAAACGACATCATGAAATGATCTGCCCGACCATAGCTTTTGCCAAATCCATTTCCATGGTAGCCAGTATATCATGTCCAGGTAGATACCGATTTGGCAAATAACAAGAAATATCCCTTCATTTGGTAGATCAACGTTCACAACCTACTTCGAAATTTACTATCTTGATCCAGTGTTTCGAAAGCAATGGATCACTAGACACTATCACTCAAGCATTTTTTAATTATTTTAACACACAGATATTGGTACAAGGAGGCACCAAATACATATGCGCCACACAGATCTCATTTGATTTGTGTGAGAGCTGTGATACTGCCCGGGTGTCCAAACCGAAGCAGGTGGTTTTCTTAGGGGACCACACCCCGATCCTTCGACCTGAAGATCTGATCCACAAGGCAGTGGAGCATCGTGAGGAGATGCAGTCCCATGGTAGCCGGTGATCAACGATTGGTTCATACGCTATTTGTTCCCGCAGGATACTGGAGCCCATGTGCACCATTGGTTTGGAATCCGGTTAAAGCGCCGGACATTCGCTTTTCGTCCTCTCAATTTCGTAAACAACACCCCCGCCACGAGAAGGCAGTGAGTAGGACTTCCCTGGCAGAGGTAGTATACGCGTGAACGTGTGAGGGCATTTCGAGAGGGAGAGCGGACTCTCCCCACTCTCGGTCGTACCAGGGCATTTGGGGGCCTCAAGCATTTTACGAGCAAGACGGTCAAATTGAGTGACTCTTTTGAGTAATAGATTATAAACATGACTTGTTTGTTAGAAGTATTTAAAATCGTCCTGTAACTTCTGGTGGCAACTAAAGTTAGGTCATTACAAAATAATCAATACAGTTTTAAAAAATACATAGTATTAGTCACAGAAGAATAATTAATTACTTGTAAAATAAGAGCGTGTGGTCCAATCCGATTGGATGAATCCGTATGACTATTGGACTGTCGAAATAGTGAGAATATCAACTATATTTGAAAAAAGTAATACGAGTTAGATCATCTAATAGATACAGTGAATTCAAACGAAACTTTCAATACTGATTAACAGAGAACAACAGTAATCTGAACCAAATACCAGAAGAGGTTTACAGTTGTGGTCGACCGAAACAATAAACGTGATCATATATTTTAGATGGGACAGTCTGGTATAGACCATTTTAAATGTTAGACAACAATTATTAGTACCCGATCCCAATTGAGGTATTATTAAAAGTCAGGAAGCACCGAACAACTCTCTCGTCATGGTGCGGGGCTCCTAGCAATTTGCACTGACGACACCACTAGGAATCGACGTCGCAAAATACATACCGTCAGACGTCAGTCCGGTGGTCTAATAATCAAGTACTCGCCACAAGACCTCAAATCCTAGATTCCATTCTTGACGGAGTCTCATGTAGGGACGAATTATCTGTTTAGTATTTCCTGGTCTTCAGTAATGAACCAGGCTGATATCGATTCGTAACGAGTATTACTTACAAACCAATGTCATATATACCTACAAAGTGCGTAAGCTTCAAACTTCAATCATTATATTGTTTCAGTTTCATTCTGGAATACTGTTAACTATTATCGCTTGCATTTGTCATTAGGTAAATAGCGTATTCCATGTAAAGCATTTCAACCTTTTTCATTTTCTTTATTCAACAGGATTTTTACAAGTACTATTTTCACCCTACTATTGTCCAATAATAATGGAACTCTAAACGGTTTAGTGGTTAAAGCATTTAATTTCCAATTAGTATGCAGATTAGAAAACAGTTCCGTCTGTTTGGCTTGACAAACTAGACAGCATCATTGTACATTACAAAAAATAAATAACGGATACACGAACCTGCGCACAGAATATGAGTTACCCTATTAACTTCCACAATGGATACACAAACTTACCAACATCCGGATGTTACAGTAGATATTATGAAAACCTAAATCATCATATCGTACTAAATAACCAATTCACTTAGTAAACAATAATTTAAAGGGTATATATATATATATATATTGTGGTCCTGTGCCGTACTAATATAGGGAACAGTGACTTATCAACTGGACCAATGACGCATAAACCCGTACGAACAATCTAAAGTCCTTATCGTCCCTTCTTCCTGTCTAGCCCTGTCTGTTGAATTCAGAACATCAATCTCAGTCTCCGCGATATGAACCATACATTTCAAACATACTGGATTTATATACAAGCCAAACAGACCACATCGCACCATAAAATAGGAAATAACATTTGCACAAGATCTAGCTAAAAATGGTTGTGATTGTGGGAGACTGTAACTAATAAACTAGGGACAACCTAAGAATGTTAACTTGTATAATAATAGTCTATAGGTCGAAATAAGGCTTATAATAAGAATATGAATATACATAGTGTTATAAAGCTCGGTATTACTTTGTCTGATGTTGTAACGCTTAAACGATTATCTACACTAGATCCCTCCCAGTGTCTATTCTACAGGACTTCAACACAACTCAGATCAAGAACACGTAATCAGTTGTGTGTCACAATAATAAGGGCAAGGGAACATATAACTTATCTGACACCTATCAGACTGTCTACATGTCCGAGTAAGCAGACAACCAATCACGATCGTTCTCGCCCATACATCACCACCCTCGCGAAGTTTAACCGCATGACTTCACTTTCGGGTCTATTTGAAAAAATCTCGTTTGTTTTCGTTACCCTGATGATTTTCGACTGGCATCTGATTTCAGTTCATTTTTTTTTTTTTCATTTCAACTTGTGGTGGAGGTGGGATATTAAAAGTATCACATAATACTTCGATTGGTAAAGATTTGACTTTAGGCGACTCATAAACATTTCTTCTGTCTCTCAGTTGATTGATATGTCTGATAATTAGTGTATTGTCAACCATAACTTCATACAATACTGTCCCACGTCTTTTTTTACTACATCCAAATATCCAGGCCGAAATCACATGCATAAACTAAGTCACCTACTTTAAATTCTCGAATCTTCGAATAATTCCCTTCCTTATTTTTTTGTAGTCCATACACTCGGTCTTTCAGATTCAAAACATTCAAAAATGTTCTAATTGGTCGGCCAAACATTATTTCGGCTGGTGATTTCCCGTCTTGACAGTTTGAACTCGGTGTGATTCTATAAGAAATTAGAAACTGTTGCAGAGCCTCTTCTACATTATCTTCTCCTCCCATCTTTAAGAGAGCTCGCTTCAAAATATCAACAAATTTTTCTGCTTGCCCATTTGACTGAGGGTGATACGGTGGAGTTCTAATGTGTTCGATTCCATTTCGTTTACAGAATTCCGCAAACTCTGACGACGTGAACTGAGTCCCGTTATTTGAAACCAAAACATTAGGTGTCCCAAACCTACCAAATAGTTGTCTGAGATGTAACAGTGTTACAGACGTAGACGGTCTTCGCATAAAATAAATTTCAGGTCATTTTGAGTATGAATCTACCACCACCAAAAAATATTGTCCATTTATTGGTCCAGCATAATCGACGTGTAGTCGAACCCAAGGCTTTTTCGTTTCTGGCCATGGCTGGGATTCTACTTTCGGTGGATCTTTTGCACCTTCGGCACATCGACGACATCTCAATACGTGTTCTTCCACAACCTTATCCATGAATGGCCAATAGACATAGCTACGCATAACTGCTTTCATTCTGTTCATTCCCGGATGACCAATGTGAAACTGTCTAAGCACAAAAAACTGAAGAGATTTAGGGATAACAAGACGATCGCCAAACATTAAACAATTATCATAAATCGATATATACTCACGTCTCAGAAAAAATTGGTGAAATTCTTGATCAGCCTTATCCTCTTTCCAACCATTTAAAACAGCTCCTTTTATTCTTTTGAGTAGAGGATCACTAGCCGTAGCTTCTTTAACCGCTTCCGCCGTTACTGGTAGGATTCTGATAGCATCACAGAACACTCGTTTTATTTCCGGTTCAATTGATATAGAAGCAACCACGCTATCTTCCTCTAACTTGCGGTTATTAGCAATTAACTTTGACAACCCATCTGCATGACCCATACAAGCTGACGGCTTGTACAGTAATTCGAATTCATATCCTAGCAACATAGTAGCCCACCTAGTCAGCCGATTTTCAGCGTGGATGGGTATTCCTTTCTTAGAGCCAAATATAGCCAGCAACGGTCTATGATCAGTTTGCAATGTAAATTTCCTACCGTATAGCATCTTGTGGAACTTCCTGACCGCAAACACTAGGGCTAAAGCCTCCTTCTCGATTTGACTGTAATTCTTTTCAGCCGCAGTAAGAGTGTGTGAAGCATGAAAAATAGCTTTTTGTGACCCATTAAGAAATTTATGAAGAATCACCGCTCCAATGCCATAATCAGATGTGTCTGCCGCTACTACCAACTCAAGTTTTGGGTCATAATGAGTAAGCAATAAATCAGAAGCCAAGATTTGTTTCACTTTTTCAAAGGACACTTGACATTCCTTATTCCAGTTCCATTTGGTATTCTTAGTTAATAGTGCATTCATTGGAGCACGCAGGGCATGCATATTTAGCACAAAATGGCTATAATAGTTAATCATTCCCAAAAATGACTGAAGCATTTTAACATCAGATGGAGCTGGTATATTCACAATGGCATGTACTTTTTCAGGATCAGGTTTACGTCCCTGAGAATCGATAATTGTTCCCAAATATCGAATACTTAATATAAAAAATGAACACTTTTCTACTTTTATACGAAAACCATACTCTCTAATATGAGCAAAGACTTCTAGTAAATGATCATAGTGTGCTTTTTCACTTCTACTGGCAATAATAATATCATCCATATTTGCCATGGCAAACTGAATATCGTTTAACATAGTGTCCATAACTTGCTGGAAAATTTCCGGGGCACATTTTATACCACAAGGCAGTCTATTGTATTGGAACCATCCTCGATCTGCGTTTACAGTCAGCAAAAATCTACAGTCTTCTTCGACCTCCACTTGGAGATATGCGTCTGAAAAATCAATCTTCGAAAATATGGAGCACCCATTCAATTTAGTAAACAAATCCTCTGGGATGGGTAAGGGGTATAAATGGTCCTGTAGTGCTTTGTTTAGTCTAGTGGAGAAGTCTCCACATACACGTATTTTACCATCAGATTTCCTTACAGCCACTAATGGTGTTGCCCATGCAGAATAATTTACATGAGAAATAACCCCAGAGTTCTGCAGTCTGTCAAGTCCTGCATCCAAAGCATCAGTAATCGAACAAGGTACCGGTCTCCTTGGAAGGAACACAGGTTTCGCTTCCTGCTGAACATATATACGAGCCTTTACTTTTACACATAATTCCAATTTATCCTCAAAGATGTCTGAAAACTTATCACGCAATTCTTTTACACAACCGACTAGAGTCACTTGACAGCGATTTAGGTACTGGTGAATTAATCATATTGCAAACAGTGCTCAACGGCAAATCCCATAAACCAAGTTTATCTATCCAGTCAATACCTAGTAAGTTGGTATGACAATTCCCAGACATATAACATTTCCCAGTCATAGTCTTGTCACCTAATGTGAGAGGTAGCTGCATTTCACCAAGAAGAGTAATACTAGTTCCTGTTGCACTCTTACCGTCGTAAAATGTAGGATGATATCGAGGTCGACCAAGGTTTATCCACGTCTTTCTAGAAATTAATGTTATGTCGGACCCCGTATCAACTTGCAGTTTAATAGGTTTACCATTGAAAAACAGAGTTACATATTTCCTTTTAGATGAGAAATAAGCAGTTTTTTGTGGTCAGAATGACACTCGAATTATGTGGGATTTCTTTTGGTGTCTGCGCCTTATTTCCTTTACGAGCCTTACTCTGATGGTCGACAATCTTTTGTCTCCTTTTACAACATACTTGAGCATGACCGTATTCACCACATCGAAAACAAACTCTTTTTTTAAAATAGCAAACATTATGAGAATGACGCTTACCACACCGCCAACAACACATTTTGGGTTTCGTTTGCTTTGGAATTTGGTAAGAGTACTGATCCATGTTTCCATTAAAAGCTTTCTGCAAGGTTTTAACTTCCATGTGTTCATTGTTCTTTTCTACTAGATTGGTGTCATGCTTCAAACTAACCAATCTTTGGCATTCTTCAGATACTAATTGCAGACTAATACTAGGATCTTGTTCAATTCTCGTTAAAATACGTGTTCTGATATCTGCATCTGCTGTAGATTGTAACCCACATACGAAAATAAGACATTTAAATTGATCTGATGACATTTCCTGTAAACGAAACCGTTCACATTCCCGGTTCACGATGCTTGCATACGTCATATAATCGTCCTGTGGTTTTTTTCACAAGCTGGAAACACTGGAATCTAGTGTGAAAAACTGATGATCGTTCACCGAATATACGTGTCAGGCACTCAACTGTTTCTCTGAAGGTTATATCGGTTGGCTTCCTTGGGAGGATAAAATTACAGAACTTTTCATGTTCAGACACTCCAAGCTTTCGTAATAATAATCTCAGTTTTGAATCTTCGTCCCACTCTTTACAATCATTAATAAATAAATCCTCATGGCGTTTAAACCATGCTTCAAAAGTAATTCCACATTCTGGATCAAATATAAATTCATCTATTGAGTTCGCAATAGAATCCGGAGTCATAGTGGGATTAGATACATTGGTTCTTGAGGATATTGACATATTTTTTCACCAATAATTCGATAAGAGAATTTTGCTTTTGCAATAAGATTTTCAGATCATCCATTTTATTATAAAATACACTTTAACTGAATATGTAGACGTAGATCCGTTTTAATCACTGTCGGCAATTGCTATAACTTGTGGTTTGTACTTTAGGTTCGTTGTTTTTTACTCCGTCGCCAATTGTTATAACGCTCGGTATTACTTTGTCTGATGTTGTAACGCTTAAACGATTATCTACGCTAGATCCCTCCCAGTGTCTATTCTACAGGACTTCAACACAACTCAGATCAAGAACACGTAATCAGACTGACCTGAACGTAATATATCTTACACCCAAAGCCGACACAATCCACAACAAGGAACAATCAATAATAGGATGTATATAAGAGTATGTGTGTCACAATAATAAGGGTAAGAGAGTATATAACTTATCTGACACCTGTCAGACTGTCTACATGTCTGACTAAGCAGACAACCAATCATAATCGTTCTCGCCCACACAACAATTATACAATAAAAATATGTGTATAGTATTAGTCCATAAATAGATCCCAACAGTTACCATTCATTCATTCGTTCGGATGTAATGGGGGTATTTGTATGTCGAATATTTACTGTGATAAAGTTGTCTAATATTTACACTTGTACAGATATATTACAGTGAAGAATAAATAATATTCTGAAAGATGGTTACTAAATAAAAATGGTTGATATGATTGAGTAACCTAGTGTGTAAGGCTCGTGTATTCGCATTCAAGCGATATTGTTTGCATGAGGAACTAATGACACAGGTAGACTGATCAAAACAAGCTTTATCAGGGCAAATGTTGAACTCGAGAACTTAATAATTGAAAATCACATAGTTTTATACCACTAAACAGACACACTGTATTTATGGTGAAAGTAGTGTATGTTTTGTGGACTAAACTGACAAAAAATTATGATGATTTGGACTAAAATTATATCCTATTATAATGAATCACCTATTTGAATAAATCAGTAATCAGGAAATATCTTTTCTATCGAGTAAACGACTTGATAAATTACTAAAAGATGGAGATTTCTTGAAGTACGTTTCTGATAAGAGCAATGATAATAATCGCTAGATTCAACATTATATACAGACTCCCCATCATATGGGCAAACTAAGGCCATAACACTTAGTTTTGCAAAATTTAGGGTTTACTGATCTTCGTATTTACTTCAAATCCTAAGTTGCAGAAATTCACCCGCCACATTACTGTTCGCATTATTAAAAGGATCATCAAACGTAAGACTCGTCCAGGTGATACCCAGAATGATTATCAAACATATTGGGGACGAGTAGGAATCTCATGGAGTTAGGTTTGGTTAGGAGAAAGGGTAGTTCTACGAACTGATTGGATTATCGACTAGAAATATGAGGACTATAACTGGTGAAAGGTCTACTCAATAAATACACGAAATGGTTTGAGGTAATTAGTCATGGGTCTAACTAAACCAACATCCACCACAACTGTAGGATATTTCAAAGGAAATACAATCAATGTATTTTAAACTCTATGAAACAAAATTCTGAGCTTTTATTGGACGGACAGTGTGTGCGCATTTACGGTGAAAAATTATCAGCACAAAATGTGCAATGTTACAACAAGTTCGGGTCATATATCCACTTAACTTGTGAACAGCTTGTAAACGTTTTATAAAGCCACGTAGGTACGTATATCATTTACACAATTTCATAATGTCAGAAGTTAGAAAGTTCAACTGTTAATGCTTAGAAATAAACATGGAATCTTACTAGATGATCATAAATGTAGAAATAGTAAGCAAAACACTGGAAAATTCTACTTACACGAGGCATCAAAGCTTCCAGTCGTACATGATATCGATTTAAATCAAATAGTCTGTTTGGTTGTTTCGACGGATTGTTCTTATCTCTGCCGGATAAGAAAGTTGACTAAATAAACATAACAAAAATGAGTTCTGATTTAGCGAAAAGTAAGAAATTGAAAATAATTACTAAGTAGCACTATAAGAACCGAGAAGTAAGGAACTTAGATATGCATCACATAAGTTGACAATATATACATGCTTAAAAAGAATTTCATCGATAGAAACCCAATTACCCTCAATCATTATTCAAGATCAAGAGTCAGACCTAAGTGAGATACAATAAAAATAAAGACGGACTGGTTAAAGGTCAACAACAACCAATCAAGATTAAGGTCGGTATGACAAGCTGTGATTCATACGCAGAGAAACCTGAACAGCACTTCTACCTGAAATTTTTGCCGATGATGTTGTTCAGAAGAACAATGAAAGCCAGACGACCAGACTATCCAGATCATAGAACAGAACCAAAATTATCCACCTACGCTACAAATTTTTATTATATCAAGGTGGGAAAAGGGATTTCCATCAATACTCCAATAAAGGAACATATTTAAAAAGCGATAGCTAGCATGTTTTATTATGTTCAAAGTTTATCACTTGAGCTTACCATGACCGATTTAGTATTTCTTAAACCAAGACATGAAATCACCAGCCTGGTGAGTTACAATGACCATATAATAACAGATCCTAATTAAACCAATCTTCTGAATTGAAAACTGAACGACAATTGAATACTGCTTGTTGTCTTTTATTGAAGTAAGGACAAGTCCGAGTCACCTTTGTTGAACTATTTCCACAAATCTTGTGCAAGTTGAGGCATTTCCCTTATCCCATCATTCGAAATAGTGAAATGTAAGGTAAATGGTCACAAATCTACTTCTTAAGTACGTAATTAAAATGAGAGACTAGTGTAGGCGAACTGACTGAAATTGGAAATATCGATTGGTGGACATCGAATCGCTCAACGTGGAGACCGGACTTATAGGGTTTCATTTTTTTTGACAAGCTCATGCAGTGTTCAGGATGCCCGAAAGTGCGAAGCAGATGATCGATGCTTTCTACATTTCAATATTTATCTAGTTGAGATTAGTTCGTCATGTAGACTATCGTCAGATATGACAATCATTGATGAATCAAAAAAACCTAAACACCGAAATATCAAGGAACAACCGTTGAATAAATATCTGGTAAAATGTGCAAATTAATTTACAAATAATAAATTTTTCTTTTGACTACTCTTTTCAGCATCATTTGCAACAATAAATGTTAAGTTCATGAGTC
This sequence comes from Schistosoma spindalis, assembly GCA_946903255.1. Taxonomy (NCBI): domain Eukaryota; kingdom Metazoa; phylum Platyhelminthes; class Trematoda; order Strigeidida; family Schistosomatidae; genus Schistosoma; species Schistosoma spindalis. Next base: position 4,797,843 of record OX336417.1, on the reverse strand, counting down.
AATTAAATCTAGACCACCATGAAAAACTTGACAGCCGTTTCGTCCCAGTATGGAACTCTGCTTGGTTTGAAGCTATTACGAGTTCACTTAATCTGCAAACGAGAACAAATACTCGGTGACTAAGCTAGCTATTCGATGCGTCCCAGCCCCGCTAACTAGAGGAAGAAGTCCAAGCTTGGAAAGGGGAAATACATTCTGCAAACAGCCAGAAACGAGCGATGATAACAAACACAAGTCAAAACGTATGTATACAGAACAAAACCGTCCTTGGGGAGAGTTACCAAATAGCATACTAAAAGACGCAACGGACCAATAGCATTTAAGATATTTCCCAAATGGGAAATACGACATGAAGGTGGCAAGAGCGCTTTTGGTGCGAAAACAAAGATATTCAAATTTTTTGAATAAAATTACAAAATTAGGTCCTTTTCCAAGTGAGTTCTGGGGACCTAACGTCCCCAACAGACTCCTCAGCAGTGCGCACCCACGATCAAGCCGTCCAGTGCTTCCAGGTTTTTCATGGTGGTTTAGCTTTAATCGACTCATGAACTCAAACATAAAATTATTAAAATGATCACAAAACCGCCTTTTGATAAAAAAAATGTCAAGTCATTTATATGCTTGGGGTGTGATTTATTTATGCATCCACTAAATACGACGCATATAGCTTTTTTTCTGTGCGAAATCTGGCAGTACAACTTAAATGATCAATAACATGATTAAAAATGGAAACCTGAATGTCGTGGATAGGAACCTATATGAGGTTCAAAAAGATGCACTCTAAAGTACACCTCAATTTCAAATGCTTCTACAATCGACGTCAGTCTGTAAAGAAAATGAATGTAAAAATCAAAATTCATGATTTGTTTTTGTTGTGCTAAAGGTTCTTCAGTGCAACGATGTGAGGAATAAAATCGATCTTACAAATGCTTGGAGCTCAGATTTTACAGATATACATTAAGAATGTATGCATCTTTTTATGCTTCCTTTTGATTAGCTTGGAGAAGAATTGCAAGATGTTCTAGTAAGAATAGCTAATATTGGTTAAGTCTAGTTTTATCGGAATAACTACCGAGATAATTGATGGTATTGACTGATCGTTGTACAATAATGCGAATTGATGTTTGAAAAATCGAATCTCAACTCAGTGAACTAAAAGGAAACGTGCTGACTACAAAACTTTTAGGTCATGAGTCCGAGCTCACTTAGTGTTGCAGACATGCTTTACTAAGGACCGTAAAAAACTTGAAGATAATTGTCTGATGCATTGTGGTTTTTGAAAGATTATGCAGCTAGAAAACACTTTATTCAGCGTAAGAGTTCTCTTCGGCGAGTTAAATTTCAATAGTGTACAGTCGTATATGTATGTGACATATTACAGGTCCACGAATAATTCTGTTGGTTAGAATTTGATTAGGTATTAAGTGAAATTAAACCACATGTTTTTAAACAAACAAATAAAGAGGGAATTCATGAAACATTAAAATATTCAATAGAGTGAACAGAGTAATTAGGAGCATCGTTAGGTTGAAATGAAGATATGTGGATGGTGACCTAGCAATCGACAATAATAATGATAACTACTTCTGTAGATATAGGAGTAAAACAATGAAAAGAAATTGAGCAATCAAACAAAACAAATCAATAAACTAACGGTATATTAACGAAAGGGGGATATCAAGCAAGTTATTTTTGCACAAACAACGCGGACTATACTTTATGGATAGGTAAGGCTTCTATAAGAAAAAATTGGTTTAGATGTATATCTGTTAATGTCTTTGACTGGATTTTATAAATGATGACAAAAGACAAGTCGGAGGTTGGATGTCCTATGTCTAATAAATATTACAAAATGGATGACATAATAGAGTTTTGTTAAAACATAGTGGTAGGTGCTTCTGAATAGAATGAAGAAAGAGTCTAGACGAGAGACTTGTAACTAATGTTAGTCTGGAACGTTGATTTATGTTAAACAGAACAATCACCGCGATTGCTTTATTTTATTAACATATATACAAAATTTATTAACCATGTGTTTCACTCTAAGATTCAGCAGTCGTGAAAGTACATGACAGCAATACAGGTAAACTCAAGATAATTTTACATTGAATGAAGTATATGCAATAAATAGGTTCTTAATTTCAAATATAATCTCAATTTCTAAATCCAAAACCCAACATACACAAATGATGAAAGAAGAGTTTATCACTCTTAATCCAATATTCAGTACTTGTTCATGCTTATGATTATATACCCTGATAGACGTATTCTCAAAATCAGATAGATAAATAAATGAATACAATGATAAGAACAACAGCGGTAGATTAAACTTTACACAAGTAAACAAATATATTTTGGAAGATGGATATTATTAAGAAAAACAAATCTGATAGAATTGCTGAGTGCGTTTAATACAAAAACACTAGAACAACAACAACATACGACAAAGGAATAATAATAATAACGACAACTTTTTTCCAAATAAGGAATTAATATTCAAATAAACAAACCTGAAATCGAAGCTAAAATTAATGAATGAAGAAAAGGGAGGGAGAAGTTTGAATGATAAAACAACAGAATACATGAAATATGTTTACTAGCTACGATTTTAATGGACTTATTTTTGAGCTACACAATGAGATGATTAGTAACATTCCTACCTAGTTATCTAAACAAAAGTAAGTAAGTAGGATTCGAACATAGAAAATTACTGATTAAAAATTGATTGCTTTAACCACACCAACAGAGTAGTAATGAAAATACGATGGTGATTCATATGAATTAATTAAAATGATAAGTGGAAGTCAAAGTGATATTTATCTTTATCTCAGTGTGAGCAAACAACTGTGGAAACAGCAGTGAGATCTAACAGTAAATTAAACCAAAAAGTGATGATTTCTGAACCATATATTGAACCGACAAATACTTGGAAACTTATATAGTCGGGTTTTAAACACCATGAGGAGCGAAGTTGGCTTATCGTAGAACGGGAACAAGCTTGCACAATGATCGTGAGCAGTGGTGGGTAACGAAAGCAAATTTGAAAAAGCAGAAGCGATAGACATCAGTATACAAATATTCAGAATTATCAGCGAAACCTGCACTAAAAATCGAAAAACGATGGAACTAGTGTCGACTCTCAATCTAGGCTATTGGACCGGTGGGCAGAATACTTTAGCAGACAGTTCAACTGGCCTTCAGAAACTTTTCAATTACCTACTATCTCCAAATAATCTGTATGGCCAATTGGCACAAATCCTTTAACTCTTGAAAAGATTATAGGTGATCTATAGCGAAGGAAAACAGCAAGTCTAGAGAGATTAATCCTAATGACATTAGAAGATGTGGCTCAGTTTTCGAGGTTAGTTCGACTGAGATATTAGCAAAGATTTAGGAACTGGACATAATCACTTCTAATTGGTCTGGATCGTTGATGGTCTTAGTTTAAAAAATAAGACAAAACTCTTATTGTGACATTCACATAGAAATCAGCTTAACTGATATAGTATCTAAAATGTTAACTTAATTAATCACTCAACGATTAACTAGGTATCGAGAAGGACTAACCCGGGAAAACCAGTCTGGTTTTAGACCTGAGCGTCGATGCATCAACCAAATATTAACGATTCGCCAGTTTCTGGAACACAGACATACTTTTCGACATCCGACTATAGTTTTATTAACCCAAAGATAACATTCGACTCTGTTGGTCTACAGGTTTTATGGCTGTGTCTGTAATTGAAGGGTGTACCGAAGAAGCACATTAACTATGTACAGGCTTTCCACTCCAACAATAATGGTCGAGTCATCGCTTACAGGGAACTGTCATCAGAATCGTCAACCTTACGTTATGTTCTTCATGGCAGTCTACATTACCAATTTTTACTTAACTTTGCTGTGGACGTTATTCTAAAGATAACTCTCTCACTGTCTAACTTTTAAGGGATTGGTTTCCTACCAGGAGATCCACATGTTGACTTAGAATACACAAATGATATAGTTCTGTTTTCTGACCGCCTTAATGAACAATGCAAGCACGTTTGAGATGCGTTTCTCTCCTTTCGTATTCAAAATTTTGCTTCACGATTGGTTCGTATTGGCACCTGAACTACTCATAAAAAGGAAGTAGTTGCGTCAGTCGAGCATTCGATTGATGTTTAACAACTTGAGTCCGTCTCCCAACCAATGCGTGGGTTTACTGAGAAACAGTCCGCTCTGTCCTATTTTATGGATGCGAAACATAGCGAATAAGAATACAGCATATTCCTAGATTACTGGTATTCAATCAAAGGTGTCTTCGAAGCATCGATCGTTCATTTTGAGATCATCGGACAAGCAATGTCGAGAATAGGCAAAAGGTACTAGTTAAATATGAAAAATTGATTGGTGAGGTACTGCATTCTGCATCAACTGAAGTGATTGAAACACGTGTTTCGTACGATTAACCACTAACTACCTTGATGGGAGACGTTTGCTGTGAGAGTATACTAAAAGAAAGCTAATGACCCCCAAGCCAAGATGTGGCACCAATCCGCAAAGTCACTGACAACTGGACTGAGACATATTAATGAGTGTAAACTACCTGGTTGGGATCCCCATGATTTTCGTAACTAATGGTTAGAGACTTTGGGTAACATGGATCAGAACAGCTTGAAATAGCACGAAATGCATTCACCCTTTGTTTTTCTTTCGAACCTGAGTCTTAACATCATCGTGTACGTTTTTCTTCATTTTTCTATAACTAACCCTCACTACAAGGACTATGACTAATTATAATACTATAGGATTTATCTTAACAATTCCATCTAACTGTGCTGATACTGTGTGGGGTAACATGAATCGAAATATATGTCAGGTTCTAAGTTGCGTATGACTAATTAAAGATAAATCTGCTCTATATATTACCCTAATATTAATAAACACCTGTTATTATTTGTGTACTCAAGTCATTGAGATTAAAATTATAATGCCTACTACTCTATTACTATTATCATTTCTTTATTACTACACTGTTTTATATCTAGTTAATATCTTAACACTTGTGAAAGTATGAAGTGTGATCATATTTGTCGTATCAGAACGGATATTATAGAAATGATAACTTCCGGAACTGTTTTATGGATTATTACTATATTCCCATTGCATAATTGCTAAACAATTGGAATATGTTCCTATAATCCGTTTATCGTAACCTATCAACTGATATTATACAGTTTATCATTTCTAATTTATCGCCCATCAATTACTTACAGCTTGTCTTATTCACAACCACTTTTGACTTTTGTGTATAATTGTAATTTTTCAATTTGTGGTGTGACTTGGTCCAGTATGTTTGTATATATACCCATGCATATGGCAGGAGCTGGTTGAGAATAGAGAGGAAACTTTTGGATATCGGAATAATAGTAGTGTAGCTTGCGTCGTCTCGAAGTTAACTGTGTAGGTCAGAACGTATAGTCAGCCGAATCTAGAACGCTAGGCTATAAACCGAGTAGCAGATGAGGAATAGAAAAAATTATAGTCAACTGACTGTTGACACTGGCACGTGATGTAGATTGGTTTCAAGCCATAAAAATATTGGTTGCTCCTCCATCGTACTGATGCCGTTACTAGTTCTCCAACGATGAATTTTATTTTGACAGCTTTATCCCGCTGCGTTAATGTGTTTTGGCAACTTGAAATGATGCACATATGACCTACCATTATATTGAGTAATTACTATTTACAGACATAAGCCAGTTTACTTCAAATTCTACTGTTACTTTTGAAACTAATGAATTCATTTTAGGTATTACAGAATCTAGTTTTGATATAGACTCCGACACACACATCCTGTGAACTACTGACAGAAACCTGCAGTGAACTAGAAAAGTACAGGCTTTCATTAAACACACTTTGCATAGTTCTTTACTTACTTACGCCTGTTACTCCTCGTGAAGGAGCATAGGCCGCTCACCAGCATTCTCCATCCAACCCTGTCCTGGGCAATGCTTTCAAGCTCTTTCCAGTTCTGATTCATCTTTTTCATATCTGCTTCTATTTCCCGATGTAATGTGTTCTTTGGCCTTCCTCTTTTCCGCTTCCCTTCAGGATTCCAAGTTAGCGCTTGTCTCGTAATGCAGTTTGATGATTTCCTCAATGTATGTCCTATCCATTTCCATCGTCTTTTCCTAATTTCCTCTTCAGCTGGAAGCTGGTTGGTTCTCTCCCACAAAAGGCTGTTGCTGATGGTATCCGGCCAATGGATGTTGAGTATTATGCGTAGACAGCTATTGATAAATACCTGTACCTTCTTGATGGTGGTTGTTGTAGTTCTCCAAGTTTCAGCTCCGTACAGTAGAACTGCTTTGACGTTCGTATTGAAGATTCTGACTTTGATATTGGTTGAAAGTTGTTTTGAGTTCCATATGTTCTTCAGTTGAAGGAATGCCGCTCTAGCTTTGCCAATCCTCGCCTTGACGTCTGCATCTGAACCTCCTTGTTTATCGACGATGCTTCCCAGGTATGTGAAGGATTCCACATCTTCCAGAGTTTCGCCATCAAGAGTGATTGGATTGCTGTTCTCCGTGTTGTGTTTGAGGACCTTGGTTTTCCCTTTGTGTATGTTGAGGCCTACTGATGCAGAGACTGCTGCTATGCTGGCTGTCTTTATCTGCATTTGTTCGTGTGTATGCGATAGGAGGGCTAGGTCATCTGCGAAGTCCAAGTCGTCTAATTGGTTCTGAGCTGTCCATCGTATGCCGTAGTTTCTCTCAGATGTCGAGGTCTTCATAATCCAGTCGACCACCAGAAGAAACAGGAAGGGAGAGAGTAGACAGCCTTGTCTTACTCCGGTCCTTACTTGGAATGCGTCTGTCAGCTGTCCTCCATGCACTACTTTGCACTGTAGTCCGTCGTATGAGTTCCGGATAATGTTGACAATCTTCTCAGGAACTCCGTAGTGTCGAAGAAGTTTCCATAACGTCCTCCTATCTACACTGTCAAATGCCTTCTCATAATCAATGAAGTTGATGTAGAGTGACGAGTTCCACTCAATTGATTGTTCGACGATGATCCGTAGTGTCGCAATCTGGTCTGTGCGCGACCGGTCCTTACGGAATCCAGCTTGTTGATCTCGAAGTTGAGCGTCTACTGCGTCTTTCATCCTGTTCAGTAACACTCTGTTGAAGACTTTACCTGGTATTGACAGTAGTGTAATGCCTCTGTAGTTTTCACACTTGCTCAGATCTCCTTTCTTTGGAATCTTGATGAGGTGTCCTTCTTTCCAATCCATCGGCATTTGTTCCTCCTCCCAAATCTTCTTGAATAGAAGATGAAGCATGCTTGTAGTTACTTCGATGTCTGACTTCAACGCTTCAGCTGGTATATTGTCAGGTCCTGCTGCTTTCTCGCTCTTGATTTGTCTGACGGCCATTCTGATTTCTTCGGTCGTTGGTGGATTGACATCTATAGGAAGATCTGTGTGTGCTGCTTCGATGTCCGGTGGATTCATTGGGGCCGGCCTGTTCAGGAGTTCCTCGAAGTACTCTGCCCATCTGTTCCGCTGTTGTTGAATCTCAGTGATTGGTCTTCCTTCTTTGTCTTTGACTGGTCTCTCTGGTTTACTGTATTTCCCTGCTAGCTTCTTCGTCGTATCGTAAAGCTGTCTCATATTTCCTTCTCTTGCAGCTTTTTCCGCCGTCATTGCTAGTTCTTCCACGTATTTTTGCTTGTCAGCTCTAATGCTCTTCTTCAATTGCTTGTTTGCTTCTATGTACTCAGCTTGTGCTTGAACTTTCTCTGCTCTTGTTCGACTGTTGTTAATTGCTGTCTTCTTGTTCTTTCTTTCTTTGATCCTGTCCAGTGTTTCTATAGAGATCCATTCCTTGTGATGATGCTTCTTGGGGCCCAGAACCTCTTGACACGTTGAAGTTAATGTTTCTTTGATACCTTTCCAGCTATCCTCCATAGTAGTTTCTTCTTCCTTCAGTAGGTCCTGTAAGGCTTGGAACCTGTTGTTGAGAGCTACCTTGAATTCATTGAGTTTGTCAGTATCTCGAAGGAAGGCTGTATTGAACCTTTGTGGTGCTGTTTGTCCAGTTGTCCAGTTCTTCTTTAGTTTCAGTTTCAATTTGGCCACAACCAGGTGGTGATCTGAAGCTATGTCCGCTCCTCTCCTGGTTTTCACATCTTCCATTGTCCTTCGGAACTTTTTATTGATGCAAATGTGATCTATCTGGTTCTCTGTGGTGTGGTCCGGTGAGATCCACGTAGCTTTGTGTATACGTTTGTGTGGAAATGTTGTACCGCCTATGACCAATTTATTGAATGCACACAGATTTGCAAATCTTTCCCCGTTTTCGTTTCTCTCTCCCAGTCCATGCAGTCCCATGATGTCTTCATATCCCGTGTTGTCCATTCCGACTTTGGCGTTTAGATCTCCCATCAGAATGGTGAGGTCCTTCCTTGGGCACTTCTCTATGATTGATTGCAGCCTCTCATAGAATTGATCCTTAACGTCGTCGTTGCTATCATTGGTAGGTGCATAACATTGGATAATGTTCATTGTGATCCCCTCCTTCTTTGTTTTGAATGATGCTTTGATGATTCTGGATCCGTGAGATTCCCATCCTACCAGTGCATTTCGTGCTACTTTGGATAGCATTAGAGCAACACCCTGAGTGTGTGGAGCATTTTCCTCTTTGTGACCGGAGTATAGCAGCATCTCTCCCGTATTTAGCCTTTGTTGTCCAGCTTGGGTCCAATGGGTTTCACTGATTCCCAGCACTGTCAAGTTGTATCTCCTCATTTCCGTTGCTATTTGACTGGTCTTCGCGGTCTCCCACATTGTCCGGACGTTCCATGTACCTATAAAAATTGTTTCTCTGGTTGTTAGAAGGGGCATCGGCCTCGTGGCTTCCGAAGGAACTCGGCTTTCACCATGAGTCGTCATATTTCTTCTAACTGAAGACCTTCTAAATTCCAGGGCAGAGTTTAAATGGTTTGAGTTATTTTTTCTGGTTAGCGTTTTTTTAGAGAGTTAGTTTTCTACGGGATGGGGACGCTAACCCCATGCCCAACCCTCCTCCTTTACCCGGGCTTGGGACCGGCAGTAACTGTGGAAGAGCTACAGGCGGAGTTTTTGCATAGTTCACTTCAACTTAATACAACTAATTCACATACGTTTATGATGTCCTCCATTTTTCATATCTCGGTCCATTTACAATTCCTGTAGTATATTTTTAGACAGATCTGAGGATCGATATTTAGCTAATGTTAATTAGCACTAATAGTCTCTTTAACGCACTTTGTTAAAGATGAATGTGATAACTGTTCAAAGCCTATTTATAGATATTACAGTTCATAGTGAAAACCGCATTCAAATGATGATATTATTGTGAATGGTTCAATATATAAACACTAGGACAGCATAACTATTAAGATTTTTCAGTCAGTCAGTCAGCTACAACGTAGGACCAGGCACATATAGGCATCGGTCCAAGTTGCCACACCTCATTAGCACAACAAGATGAACACAAAATTCAAAGCGTACTTACTTCAATGATAGTAATATATAAAAGAAAGATTGCGTATAAGAATATAATACAGGAAGAAAGAATTAGTTGGTAGAAAGGAAAATATAAAGTAATTTTAATCTCACGGTTTAAGGGAAGACAAAAAGTGTATACAACTACGCTATTGTGATCGATTCTGAGCCATGTCACCAAGAGTCTCCAACCATTGGTTACGATAATCACGCGGACCCCAACCAGGCAGTCTGAATCTCCCAACATGGCTCAGACCAGAAGTTAGTGACTTCAAACACTGATGCCACGTTTTGGTTTGGCCGCCCCTAGCTTTTTTCCAATTATCCCTAACACCAGTGAGCATTGCGCGTCGTGGTAATCGGTGTTCAGGCATACGCAACACGTGGCCCAACCATCTCAGTCGATGAAGATTCACAACCTCATCAACTGATTTACCATCATTCCCTAGTACCCTGCGTCTAACCTCACGATTACTTACCCGGTGATCCTAGCAGATACCCGCAATATTTCTAAGGCACCTGTGGTCAAATACTAGTAACTTACGAGTATCTTCCACTCTTAAAGGCCATGTTTCGCAGCCGTATAGTAGAACGGAACGAACTGCCGCGCAGTATACTCGTCCCTTAATTGATAGACAAATATCTCGCCTTCGCCATAGATGACGTAAGTTGGTAAAGGCCAAACGAGCTTTTTGAATCCGTGTAGGGATTTCGTCAGACACCAACCCATTAGGGCTGATCAGACTTCCAAGATAAGTGAAGTTGTCAACGCGTTCGACTACTTCACCCCCTATCCTTAGTTCAGGTGTTGACGCAGACCAGTCCTGAAGCAACAACTTGCATTTAGAGGGAGAGAAGCGCATCCCAAACATTCTGGCATTATTGCTCAGTGCTACCAAAAGACTCTGCATTTTATCAGCGTCTTCACCACACAGGACTATATCATCTGCGTATTCCAAGTCAATAAGTGGACCTCCTGGTAAGAGATCAATGCCCAAAAATTTATTTGACGAGAATGTCATTTTTAAAAGTAGTTCCATGATGAAGTTGAACAAAAATAGAAGATAGTAGCCTTGACGTACACGACGTGAGGCTGCAAAATCAGATGACAGTTCTCCATAAGCTCTGACTCGACTGGTAGTGTTCGAGTAAAGTCTTCACAAGGTTTAATATTGTTATTTCTACAGATGGTGAAAAATATGAATAACCAATAACAAAAACAACAGATAGGAATAAGTAAACAGTGGCATTCAAGTTATACAAGAAAACTAAGAGTACCATTTGATCGTTGAAAGAGAACATTCAGTTTGCGAACCACTGACTGGAAACTAGATGTCTAAATCGATGCGCCAAATTTTTTTGTAGTTCATAACAAGAGATGAGAGTCCGGAACACTAAATTTCAAGTGATAGAGTTGACAATTTAAAAAAGTTTTACAACATTCTCAATATAATTGGACTTAGATTGTTTAAAACCAGAGTATTTTTTCTGTTACCAAATCCCTGGTTTTTAAATATCCTTTTCCTAACAAATCTTGTAATAATTACTTAGGTATGGATATTCCACAAGAGGTCAACCACAAACCAAATAGCTCAACAGTAGCAAATTTAACAGAGATACTGTTTGACACGAGTTCGAATCGTATGAGGAGTTCCCTGAAGATTGTAGATACCATCGGTTAGCAAGTGCCAACCAGAATAACATCTAAGTTGGTAGTTGCCTACAAATTTGTTTAAACCACATTACACAAATACAGTATTACCTCTAACAGTACGCAATACAGACATTGCCAAAAGACAACCACAGAAGGAACAACATAGAAATATCAATAATAATAATAAAATGAACTATGCGTCTAATTACCAAGTTTAACTGTAGTGCCAATAGAAATATATTCAACCATATAACAGTATCTGGATCGAAATTTATATAAAATGGATTGATTTGACAAAACAATGAACACGGTAAAGCTGAAAAAGAAATTGAAGATAATGAGAATAACAACTCAATCAACAAAATCGGACGTGATGATGGATTGATAAAAATAACAGAACTGCGGTAATCTAATTGGTAGTTATCTTCAAGAAACATCCTATGAAACACGATTGTTAAGCAAGCAAACTCCACAGGACGGTGATGCTGACTGAATATATATAGATATAAAGGGGTTATTGATGGTATTGAACAATAACTATATTTAAACTCAGAGCTCTGTGATGAAGTGAACATTTCGAAGTGTGTACAATGTATTGTATTTAAAATGATTAAGCCTCGTAAGTTACTCGTCAACTGTCATGATAGAATCTAATATTGAGCAACTGGCATGAAGATTTGATCTCTCTGTCTCACCACTAATGTGAAATTCAATGGTACCCGGCTAATCAGCTGTAAACAATACAAGCATAGATAAATCTTAGTTGCTACCATTTATATTAGCACAATGAGACGAAGTTAACAAAAGCAAAACAGTGATAATGGTAATAAAAGACTAAACTAAGCATACTAAACGAAACAAATGAATTCGAAGAATGAAAACGAATATAATAATATTTTATATGTAACAATTCGAGGAAGATAAAGAATGAATTAACTAAACAGTAATGTGATCGATTTTGAGTAAGACTGCCCAAAGTCTACAACTATGGGTTAGAATTAGCTGGTGAAATTCAACTTGTACGTCTACACCTCTCGATACTTTAATTAATGTACCTCATCTAACACATATGTACTGAGCTTTGAATAAGACTTTATTTAGGAGCTAGTGGTGCCACCCAGTTACCTAAACTAAAGTAGATGGGATTTATTAAAGACGTTAAATTCTCAAAAATATTGATACTTTTCTTTTTATTCCTTGATTTTATACATCTGAGTCTCTTTTTTCTGTCACTAAATTTTCTCACACGAGTCGTCCATGACTAGAGACACTATTTAATTATCACTCTTTTGATATTCTTTGGCCTCCACTGTTAAATCTGCCCCGTAAGATTTATCTTTTCGATTAGACAGAAATAGGAAGACTGGAAGAGAACTGTGGTATTCAATGTATTCTAATTGAGGCAAGGTTTTCCCACCATGCAGTTAAAGCACATCAGAGTCCAGTTCTTATTTGTGAGTCAGTCAGTCAGTCAGCTGCAACGTAGGACCAGGCACGTATATGCATCGGTCCAAGTTGCCATACCGCATTAGCACAACAAGATGAACACCGGATTCATAGGAGTAGTTAATTCAGTGGTGGTAATATATAGAAGATTGTGTATAAGGAGATAGTAAAGGAAGAAAGAATTAGTTTCTAGACAGATATGAAGCGATTTTAATCTCTTAATTTAAGGAAGACAGAGAGTGTATACACCGACGCCATTGTGATCGATTCTGAGCCATGTCACCAAGAGTCTCCAACCATTGGTTACGATAGTCACGCGGACCCCAACCAGGCAGTCTGAATCTCCCAACATGGCTCAGACCAGAAGTTAGTGACTTCAAACACTGATGCCACGTTTTGGTTTGGCCGCCCCTAACTTTTTTCCAATTATCCCCTGCACTAGTCAGCATTGCGCGTCTTGGTAATCGGTGTTCAGGCATACGCAACACGTGGCCCAACCATCTCAGTCGATGAAGATTCATAACCTCATCAACTGATTTACCATCATTCCCTAATACCCTGCGTCTAACCTCACGATTACTTACCCGGTAATCCCAGCAGATACCCGCAATATTTCTAAGGCACCTGTGGTCAAATACTAGTAACTTACGAGTATCTTCCACTCTTAAAGGCCATGTTTCGCAGCCGTATAGAAGAACGGAACGAACTGCCGCGCAGTATACTCGTCCCTTAATTGATAGACGGATATCTCGCCTTCGCCATAGATGACGTAAGTTGGCAAAAGCCAAGCGAGCTTTTCGAATCCGTGCTGAGATTTCGTCAGACACCAACCCATTAGGGCTGATCAGACTTCCAAGATAAGTGAAGTTGTCAACGCGTTCGACTACTTCACCCCCTATCCTTAGTTCAGGTGTTGACACAGACCAGTCCTGAAGCAACAACTTGCATTTAGAGGGAGAAAAGCGCATCCCAAACATTCTAGCATTGTTGCTCAGTGCTACCAAAAGACTCTGCATTTCATCAGCGTCTTCACCAAACAGGACTATGTCATCTGCGTATTCTAAGTCAATAAGTGGACCTCCTGGTAGGAGATCAATACCCGAGAAGTCAGTCGATGAGAGCGTTATTTCCATCAGGATGTCTATGATAAAGTTAAACAAAAAAGGAGAAAGTGGACAGCCTTGACGGACGCCACTTGAGGTTGCAAAAGCAGATGACAGTTCGCCATAGGCTCTGACTCGACTAGTAGTGTTCGAGTAAAGAGCCTTCACAAGGTTTATGTACTTCTGAGGTACGCCTTTCAATGACAGACACTGCCACAGAACCTCTCGGTCAACAGAGTCAAACGCTGCTTTTAAGTCAAGGAATACCACAATTGTCGGACGCCGATAAGTATGCCTGTGTTCTAGGACCTGACGAATGGTGAATATGTGGTCGATGCAGCCACGACCAGGTCTGAAACCAGCCTGATTTTTACGTGTTTGCAGTTCACTAGTCTTAGTTAGGCGTCCGAAAATTATCGAAGCTAGTATTTTAGATACTATATTAGTCAAACTAATCCCTCTGTGGTTGTCGCAGGATGATTTTGACCCTTTCTTATATATAGGGACGATAAGTGATTGTGACCAGTTAGATGGGATAACGTCTAACTCCCAGATCTTAGCTAAAATATTAGTCAACCTGATCGCTAAGACTAGACCACCATCCTTAAAGACCTCTGGGGCCAATCCATCTGGACCAGCTGCCCTTCCTCGTTTCAGATTAGCTATAGCCTTTTGAACTTCAGCTAGAGTTGGGGGACCTACTTCAATGTTCCATTCACACTGTCTGGGAATAGAGGGTAGTTGTAGAGTAGCTGAAGGCCAGCTAAACTGCTCCTTAAAGTGTTCCGCCCATCGTTCTAAGCGTCTGGACTGGGAGCAGATGAGAGTGTCGTCTTTTTCCGAAATGGTCTGACTTACACTTGATTTATTAATTCCAGTTTCTTTTATTAGTCTGTAGAGTTGTCTTGTGTTCCCTATAGCCGCCGCCTTTTCCATCTCTTTTGCTTTCGTTGCCCACCACTGCTCACGATCATTCCTTAGACTTTTGTTTAATCTAGATTTGATTTCTTTACGCTCTTCATCGTATTCAAAACCTGATGGGATGAGTTTGCGAGAATCTATCAGTGCAATAGACCTTGAAGAAATCCATTGGTTTTTTGTAACCATTTGGTTTAAATCACTGGTAGATGTCACTGCTGTTTCCACAGCTGCTTGTATAACTTTCCAAGCAACATCTGGGTCAGTCTCGTTTTCAGAACTACCTAAGTGTGACCTCAGTTGTTCCTGGAACCTACTTTTGGCTTTCTCATTACTCAATTCGGTTCTAATGAGTCTTTTTTGTGTGGCTCTTCTGCGTCCAGTGAGGCGCAAGCAGATGCGTGCTCGTACTAGGGCATGATCAGAGTCCAAGCAGGTACCCCAGAATGAGCGACAATCTTCTATTGACCCTCTCCAACGATGACTGATGGCAATATGGTCTATTTGAGTCCATCGTTGGTTTGGTGCAGGGGGTCGCCATGTTAGACGATGTCTCTCCTTATGCTTAAAATTTGTGTTTGCTAAAAATAAACGATTGTCTGAGCACAGTTGCAGCAGACGATCACCATTATCTGTTCGCTGTGCTGGAATACTAAAATACCCACCTAAATGTATTTCTGTTTTGTTTAAGCTACCTACCTGGGCATTAAAGTCACCTCCTACGAGTACTATGTCTGAACGTTTAGCATTCTGAAGAAGTTCAGACAGCTTTCTGTAAAATTCATCTTTCACTTCATCCGAACTGCAGTCAGTGGGAGCGTAGGCAGAAACGACGAAAAGGCAACGACGTGTGTCCCTATCCTTCCGAGTTCTTACGGAGCCGTTTAGCCGAACAGCGCATAGACGACTGTTAACGGGGATCCACTCTAATAGCGCCTGTTCCGCCCTCATGCTAAGTGCTATGCCTACACCTGCCAGTCCACGAGAACTAGCCATCGGGTCGCCAGATACACGGAGGGTGTATCTCGTCGGCTCTCCGCTTTGCCGAGGTGAGGTCAAGTGAATGACCACACTAGGATCCTGTATGCGTGTTTCGGAGACACAGCATACATCAATGGTACGAGATTCTAAGGTTTTAGCCAAGGAAGCCTGCTGACCGATTTGGCATAGTGTGCGTACGTTGAAGGCTCCAATGTATAGTTTGGAGCGAGGTTTCAGTAGACCTGGGACAGTGTTTTGAGCACTAGAATCGTTGGCTGTGGTGACACTTGAAGAGGACGCTAAAAGAGGAAGTTTAGTGTATAAAGTCGATGTAGGAGGAATAATAGGAATTGAAGAGGGAGGTTGATTATGAATACAGTGGTCTTGAGTGCTGTTAGAGGTATGAGGGCGGTTATCACTTCCCGGTTGCCCACACCGTGGAAGGGTTCTTCTGGAGGTACCTGAAAAGTAAATTGGATTAGAGTTGGTCATAGTGACCTGAGAGCGTGACCGCAGTGCCCAAAGGACAGCTGCTTGAGGTCGGTCACACACGACCTTTCTATGAGTGATTTTTGTGTTAGCTCCGTACTTGTCGAGTCCTTATCGCCGGAGACGGATATCCGTGGGATAAGGCGAGGTGTGCATTTTTAGGGTCGACCTTTTCTAACCCCACCCCTCCTTGTGGGAGGGCAGCATCGCTGTCATGCTGGTTGTCTGAAGGAAACACCTTACTGCTGTCACACCTCTGTACAGTCAGCAGTACGACTTCGCCTTCGGACCTTGGTTTTGTTGCTTTTAGTCTTACCGCTCTTCAACCGACCTGTCTGGCACTGTAGGACCTTGAGGAACGGTTCTTCCAGCCAGTATAGCTCAGTTGCTTCATCACGATAGGCAAGCCCGACCACCACGTCAAGGTAGCAACAACGGCCGGGCTCTTATTTGTGAACAATTGGTTAGCACTTGAGCCCTTTGATCAATAACCCAATCCTTCTTTTTGTGTGATGAAATGGACCGATTGCAAATGCACTCGGCTATCAACCACAAATTTTATTTTTATTTTAATAAATAATAAATTATTTTAACACATAGGTATTGGTACAAGGAGGCACCAAATACATATGCGCCACACAAATCTCATTTGATTTGTATGAGAGCTGTGATACTGCCCGGGTGTCCAAACCGAAGCAGGTGGTTTTCTTAGTGGGCCACACCCGGAGCCTTCGACCTAAAGGTCTGATCCATAAGGCAGTGGAGCAACATTAGGAGATGCAGTTTCATGGTAGTCGGTGACCAACGATTGGTTCATACGCTATTTGTTCCTTCAGGGTACAGGAGCCCATGTGCACCATTGGTTTTGGATCCGGTTAAAGTGCCGGACGTTCGCTTTTTGTCCTGTCATTTTCGTAAACAACCACAAAAATGATAGCTCACATCCACATGCCTCAACTTAGACTTCGGTAACCAGCTAGCATCGTTAGCCTCTATCGAAAAAATGTGGCTTGAAGCTGATTACAGAAAGCTTTAATTATTTACTGAATTAAAATAAATACAGATGACATTATAAAACCACACAATGTAGTAAAACTATGGTAACTTGAAATGATGCACAGATGTAATTGGTTATACTTTTTTCTCAGACTTAACTGAATAACTAAACTTAGTAAAACCGTTTGTTCGAATATACAATTATTCTTTAAATGATATAAATATCACAATGACAAATAAAGGGACTAGAATCATCCACAAAATTGGTTAAATTGCCTGTGAACTGTTATTTCAGGATACGATAGTAATTGTGTGTAACATAAAAGGGAATAGCCTTCATCAGAATGGTGCGAAAAATCGACAAAACAGATTCAAAATTCATAATAGGAAAATGTAACAAGTTCAAAATTTGAATGAAAGCGTAATTCGTATAAATATATAGCCATAGTTAGTCTATCCACTCAACAGAAGCCGACTTTTCGAATTGAAATCAGACATAAGTTTATTGACCAACTGAATTCTCACAAGTCATAACTAATCTGATTCTATGTTTATAAAAATAAAGGTCTCACAATGAGAACAAATCCTTTACGCTACTACTAGTTTGGAATATAGCGATCCATGTTTCCAACTTCAACCAATTTACGATATATAGTGAGGAGGAGCAAGTGGGTTCCGTTTTAGGGAGCATGGTCTGAGAATACGGGAGCGATTAAAAAAAACCAAATGGTGGCTATTAAAAACTCTTTTCGACTAATCCTAGTCGAATTTTTGGGAAGTACTACATTTTGCATCAATACCCAGTCGATAATTTGAAAGCAAAACACATCTGTACAACAATAACTTGAAAACTTACATTGATTTGATGCACTTGAGCTTAGTGTATCATCTACACAATAATGATTTTTAAATTCAATGGTAAGAAATGATGATGTATCAGGTAGATTATGTAACAATTTATCTGATCCAATGAAAATATTCTTATCAATTGGAATTTCTGCTTTTATACGTGCATTATTGTTATTATCGCGAAATGTTTTATTGATTTGTGGAGATTTTGAAAACAATGTAGATGGATCGCCCGGTTTCAACACAGAATTCGGATAAGATACACATGATACAGTGATATCAACTAATCGTAGAATACCAACACTTTGTAAAATTGATGTATTCACTGTCTGCAATAAACCACAATCCAATATAACAAATTGATTATTAGTAGAAACAGTTGGAGAATTTGTACGGAATACTCTACGACCACCATAGGTAAAATGAATAGGATTAATACCTCTTAACCAATTATCACGTGCATTGTAGAATTCTCGACAACCAGGCCAAGGTAATTCTGGTGAAACTTTAAAGCATAAAACAAAGACGAAACTCAGTAAAATATTTCGAAATAGACTAAATTGCAATAGGATACCTGTCCGTGAAATCGTGACACATATGCTTCTCAATGTATGCAATATCTATCGGTTTACCGTGAATGCAGGAATTAAGAGAATAATTTTCATAGGAGAATTAATTTTAAGCTCTAACTTGCGCTTTATTTGTTTTTTACATCCGGCAAGTTGGGATGCACTACAGTGTCCTGTTCATAGAAAGTATATGCAGATAGCTTTAGATGATTGGTATTAAATCTTCGGTTAAATTTCTTGCTTTTATATCGCCGCACTGACTTACAAAATGAATGCAGAAGTGCTTTACCGTGAATGCAGGAATTAAGAGAATAATTTTCATAGGAGAATTAATTTTAAGCTCTAACTTGCGCTTTATTTGTTTTTTACATCCGGCAAGTTGGGATGCACTACAGTGTCCTGTTCATAGAAAGTATATGCAGATAGCTTTAGATGATTGGTATTAAATCTTCGGTTAAATTTCTTGCTTTTATATCGCCGCACTGACTTACAAAATGAATGCAGAAGTGCTTTAAAATGTTAGATATTGTGCTTTTATTGAATGTTGAAAAAGGTGTAGTTATTATCATATACTAGATTTTGTATAAGGAAAGAAATAGCTAATAAAGTAGTTACCAATGATATGTTTGCTATTTAATTGGTC
Organism: Schistosoma spindalis; assembly: GCA_946903255.1. NCBI lineage: Eukaryota > Metazoa > Platyhelminthes > Trematoda > Strigeidida > Schistosomatidae > Schistosoma > Schistosoma spindalis. The sequence continues at coordinate 4,778,669 of OX336417.1, read as the reverse complement.
GAATTAATAACTAGTTCACTTAGTTGAAATATCTTATAGTTCAGTAAACAATTTTCCATAACCTCCATTTTATCTTCCGATTTCAAAGTTATTAATACATGATTATTTTATGACAGTGACATACACAGAGCCGAGTTATGATTGGATCAGCCAGTGTTAAAAGTTGAAAAGAATGGAGATGGATTTGTATTCAAATACGTAGCCAACATGTAATGCGCAAGGTTGAAAGATTATGCAAGAACTAAGGCAGTAAATTCTAAAATTTGGCATATACTCAAACCTCAACTGAAGTGAAATTGACTACGATGAATATATGACACTTGCTCTATCATGCATGCGCCTTATACTGACTAATGTATTATAATAATTATGAATTCATAAGCATTGATTTGAAAGATGGAATTATTGGAAAAATATACTTTGTTTTTAAATATTCTATGAGAATTTTTAAGTTACATTTATCTGTTACCGTAATTCAGGTTTGTGTACTCTCTGTTGTGATACACTTGTGTGTGAGTACGACAGTTAATTAACTGTTAAATGAAATTTTGAGCCTAAAATCAAAAGGTTGAACATCAACTAAGATTTCGCTGAACATTACCTAGTCTAAGAGTTGGTTGAAAATTTATAAAATCAAGGTAATGATAATGAAATAATTTATAGCTAATAGGTGAAAGCTGGTGATATTATAAAATTGATTATTATAGTCTGAGATTATTGAGATAACAGAAGTTGTAGACTTATTCGTACATCTTCATCCTGTGTTATCACACTAGACAGTGATCTATCTACATATAAATTCTATCACATTTTGTTTATTATATATTAATTACCTCCGAATTCTGTAAGCTTACTCTAATATCCTCACTAATTTAATTCTTATACTATTACTGATATTGCTATTTTTTGTGACTTTTTTTTACATTTATTGTTAACCATTCACCAAGTACAGACTAATGTACTCGACTTCGGGTCACACTCTAGGTGTGCAAGAGAAAATTGTAATATCCGACTGCCCAAACGGAATTAAGTGAGATGGAACTCAAATCTGTGACCTATCGATTGAAGACTAAATGTATTGGCCAACAAGCCGTTGTTTCACACTCGCATCATTGCTGCATGTTGGTATGCTAATATAACGTGGTAACAGTTAGATCAACTTTTTATATTTTAAAAGTTATGCACCATATAGTTGTAAGTAGATTTTCCCCCGAACATTCAAATCTTTCATATGTATAGCAATATCACCGGTTTTTTCCTTATTTTACAGATATTCATTCAGTAAAACATCGAGAAGTATGAAGCTACAAATGAAATATTACTAAACCAGATTATAAATTATCCTCTCCCTTTCTCACAATTTATCTACAAAAACAATGCATTGTTATTATGTTAACTTCATCGAAAAATCACGAAAACAAGATATAATTTCAACCAAACACAAAAATAGGTAATTTTAAGGCAATAGTGTAATGTAAAAATTAAAAAAACAAAGGAAAATGAACGTACATTCTAAATGATATGGATACCAATCTACAGATAATGTGGTTAAATTAACTCGCATCGATCCATTCGGCACAATGTTTGGATTGAGTCGAATTTCTAAGAAGAAAGTAAAATAAATGAAAATCTGGCTAATTTATGATAAATAAAAAACTGAACGAATAATAACAGTTTGAAGTATTAAAAATTATGATTCTGGGGAAGCAATATAATTAAATTTTATAGAAATGGTACTTCAATGACGAGATTAACAATTTAGTGTTACATGGTTTGCACCAATCTATAGAAAATTCTGGAATGTAAGTTTCATCCTGGTTGGAGCATGTACGCAAGACATACCTGTAATTTTGACCAGATTGACGCTTCCGTGAGATTTGAAACCTTTGTGACCTACGTAACATCAAAACAGAATCCACATAATATCGTATCAATAAAATACATGTCATTTTGATTTTCAGAATCTGACTACAGCTGAGGATTGAACAAACACAACATCAGTTAATAATTAGTAGTCTACTAGGATCATCATTCACACCAACACTGTAACTTGCTCCATTATGCTCTCATGAAATACCTGCACATGCGTACCGAATAGGAAGAAATGTTGAGTCATATCCAGGCTTTCGAATTTCTTAAGATATATCCGGTCAAGTTTATATACGACTGGCTAGTTAGTATAGAATGACATACTCTTCTGAGTTACATGTATAAAAGGTTACTTTATACTGTAGTCGACTTTTATTCTTCACCTTTTATATTATTGATATCTGGTTTTTGATCTAAACGGCTGCACATTGAGTGCCTGGTTTCACATGATTTAGTCAACATTTTACTAATAAAAACTGAAAAATACCAAATGATTGTGAAGCTTAGAAATAAGATTGTCTTTCTGATACTAGTTAGTCAGTAACAACGTATAAATTCGTACGTACGTACATCAGTTCGAGTTGCCATACAACATTAGCACAGAGATGCAGTTGTCGATTCAAATCCCGGAGTGGTAGAGGTAGTAAGAGTATAAGCCGTAATCGGAAAGACTAGGGTTTGAAGACGTTATTCAAGGAGTATAATCCAGTAAAATAAATTTGGAAAGAGAAAAATAAGGGACATGAAGAATTCAGAAGATTAAAATTTGGGAGGACACAAAGAGTGGTTGCACCAGCGCCATTGCAAACGATTTTGAGCCATGTCATTCAAGGTCTCTAACCATCGGTTGCTATCATCTCGTGAATCCCAACCAGGTAGTCGATACCTACCAACATGGCTCAGTACTTTCTGATACCAACTAATAAGTTTACATATCGAATAAAAAACCCCTAGAGGAATTGCATTTATTCTGTTAGGAATACCGCAAAAATTTTGTTTTCTAAGTTTTACGATTGAAATTCCTAATTTTCCACGTCCAGACTTCTCCAAAAGTGCTGTCTTGCGATAACTTTCGTTAAATCTATTATTATGTTGTTTCGTTACATGTTTTTTTAGGTTATTTATGCACAAGCTGCACATACAAACGAGCTGCTTAACCTTTATCTAGAAATAGTACACAATTCTTTCAAATACAGTTAGGTCAAGCTTCATAACTGCAGAAAATATCAGGGTAAACTCGCGGTATCGAGTAACACCAGAGATAATAAATGAAAACTAAGGTTTAAAAATAAACAAAACAAATGGAAAAATTGAGAATAAATAATAATTATCATAATTATGCGTCAAAAAATTATGGCTATGCAAAAACTTAACAAATACTAGTGTATACAATTTTAGTTATGCGGCCTAATTACCAAAATTCAATATTCAAATATATGGTTGCGCATTTAACTTTGAGCTACACTGTTTATGAAGAGGACTGCAGCTCTGCACGACTACCAAAAACAAATAAAATCAGGTAACACTTAAAACCTTTATAAGACAGGTCAAAAGTCAAATTTCTTAACCCAATTCTATACAGGTGGTACACACATCGTGTTTTTACGTAATGACAAGCGGTTAAAGGAGTAACTTACAACTAATTCAATAAAAATTAATTTACTAACTTTCTTTAGTTTCATCACAAAAGTGCAATTCTGTCCGACTAACAATCAAATGATAGGATGTTTCCAAAACATCATATTGATGAAACATATTCACAGCATTTGCATAATCCCCTGTACATTTGGTATTTCGTACAACTACCGTGGGGTAAATATTACTATTAGTAGTATAGTTGGAATTACTATCATTATTATTGTTATTGCAACTATTATTCACCAAAGACTGAGTTTCTGATGATGAAACCAAAGTGACGGTTTGTCGCTAAATTAAAAGAAACAAGGAAAAAGGTCAAGAAGCTTAAGGACACTACTTATTATAACAATAAGAATAATTTATTAGACCAATAAGTTTCTCAATAAAATACCTGTACTGATTAATAACACTGTGGTGTATGCTACTTATGTCGACAGACATAAGTGATATGTAACATCAATCAGAAGTGAAATGCATGACAACAGAAAGCTAATAAGATCGAATTAAAGAAAACAGAAAGGGAAATATGAAGGAATTGTGAATTGGAACAATCATACAGAATGTAAAGAACAGTTGATGAGATATTTGCAAATGAAGTATTTTATGTATAGTTCTTATATTTTGCCAAGATACTTTGTAATTTTGTGTTAAAATACATTGATTGTCCCCACATGTATTCTCGTTCATTATAACAGGACAGTTAGAATTGAAGCATCATTGGCTCGTTTATGATCTAGTACTCTTCTACATTATTTGTACTATGTAGTACAAGTAAATCATAATCTTTACTCATTTGCAAACTTTTCATTATAATAACTTTGTTCGAAATCTAATTACATGACCTATCTAATTTACAAATAACTCAATTTTGAAGTACTTATGTAGTAACAGATGCAAACGTTGACCATTTTTAACATATAACATTCTTAAATTTATTAACAACTGCCTTAATTTGGCCTTTATAAAATATCATAATTATGGACTTATAACTGTAGAGTCTGATGATAAAGTTATTGAAAATAATTGTTCGCTCAAATATTCTTTATTTTTGAATATTCTATGGGGAATTTCAAACTGCTAATGATAACTATTTTACGTATTTCGTTGCTCTTGTTCAATGTGGTACTGTGATATAAAAAAGAGAAAAACACAATGTCTATCCTTATTACGTTAACATTTGTTTTAATATTTATCAATTATATTTTGATTACTTAGCAGAAGGTTAATATTATACAATTGGTTCCCTTTATGAATTTGAATAAGGGCAAAACAACAATCGAGGCAAACGGTTAATAGTTACCAATATTGTTATATTTGTGCTGAAATCGATAAATGTGGAGAGCAATAATTCCACAACTTTAGTTGTTGGATGGATTGTTATCTTAATGGTTGAAAAAAGTAGATTTTCAGCTAAAAGTTAGCAAGATGAAATACAGTTACAGCTTAAGTAATCATATTGTAATATCAAATTGCAAAGGGAAATAGTTGTATACATAAATTCTGTAAATGACACTTGAGTTTAAATAAAGTAGAAAAGAGATTTTTAAAGGGGATAGAATATTGATAAGATGTGTACAAACCTGAATCGATTGAAGAGATATTAAGCATATCTCATAATCACCGCCCACCCTGATACACAATGCTGGCTGGTACATGGGTATATATATAAATTCAGTATTAGTCCAGTTTGGTAAATAAACAGATAGGAGATTCGATTCATGATAATCCAGTTTACATTTATATAACATGTATTCATAATATTATATCTCTACAAACAATTACTGATTAATTGTTCAGTGTATTTAAATGTTCCATTAGTTAGTGACAATCCAATAATTATCAAGTAGGACTTGTTTCATTAAGTTGGACGCTAAATTGTGGCTCTGAACATAGATAATCTTAGATTATTTTAATGAGTTTTATCTCATGCTGTTCTGTTCAGTTTTCTCTGTTGTAAACTTCATCTGTGCCCACAAGATCGCTCACTTTAACTGTTAACCGAACACGAGTCTATCATAGAACCTGGTTTCCTAAACTCAGTAATAATAACAGTCAATTAAGGCAATCGGAATAAACTGCGAGTTAAAAAAAATTAATTAATTTTTAAACACACTGCATTTTACATACTAACCTTGGCTTTCTCTGCTGCGAATCGTTTATTCTGTTCATTGGCTAAACGTATTGAATGTTCTAAAGAACGTGCAAATACAATGGCTGCTTCAACTTGAGATAATGTGAATACCCAAAGTATATCGTCTAGTATAAGACGAATACGTGAACTGATCAGTGACCCATCTACGTGGATAGGGTGAAGGAAGTAGGGAACAAAAATACTTAGAATATGTGCAGAAAATAAGTTTTTTTAGTCATACACTGCAAAGATATCGTTTCATCAATGTACTAAAGGTAACACGCGCTATGATTAATTGAATAATCACGAAAAGTGTTGTCTAAGGTCAATAATTTACCGGTGAAGCCCCACCACACACGCACAAAAGTGGAAGTAAATTCCAAAGATTGTGTTTATATTATTTCTTAACGAAATTCATCAAACTCAGAAATAGTTACATTTATCTCAGCAATGTCTCTACGAAGTTCTTAAGCTTCAACTATGTTTATAGCCACTTGAATGACATGATTCTTTTTACTTAACACTAACCATCAAGTAACTTCATCTGGACCCCTCTGGGTTAAACCCGGTTACAAGCCTCGATAGAATTAGCAAACCCCCTTGTAGGAAAGAACCTCCCTAACCAGAATGAATCAATTAATTCATCCAAACTCAGCCATGGAAGTTGAAGGGTCTTCATACAAAAGAGTTATGACGTCTCATAATGAGAGCCGACATCCTTCAGAAGCTGCGAGGCCGACGACCCTTCTGACTTGGGATATCCGGGCAGTGTGGGAGACCAGAAGCGTCAGTCAAATGGGCACGGAAGGGGAAAGATACAACCAATTCTCTCAAATATATCGATGAGTTTGGAGGATTCTAGTGAAGCAGCTTGACCCGAATTAACGAGGTGTCCCGAGATTGAACTATTGACTAACTTATGCAGTCCTTTTGATAGTCAAGCCGGGAAATATTTCGAGGTGCATTTCAATAGGGTTCGCTTTTTACGGTCAACATAACCTGCTCCAAAACAGCAATTAGACTGATAGATGTACACTGATTCGTCCTAAAGCGGAAGCTTGTGCTTCATACAACTACGAGTCAAAAGCCGACTACAGAAGACAATACAAGTTCAGCCGGATAGATTGTTTTTCTCGGAGATTTGGGTAGTTTGTTTTTCAGACTTTTTCTTACAATATCACTCTTAAACCGAATGTTCATAAAAATGATCTCCATTGGCCCTACAGACATTCTTTCACATTGTTTTTCTGGCTTCAGATTTCTATCAATGAACGTAAGTAAATAATCATTGTTCATAAGTATCTGTCATATTTTATCAAGTTTGATGTCAATCCTTGTTTATAGGTCGTCAAACTGTACAGTCAAGTCTCCATCCCACTATGTGCTGCTTGTTGAGCATCTTGGCTGAGATCCTTTCGTTAATAATTAACCTTATTCTTTTGGTATTGATGTGTTAATCAATCAGAATGCTGACCGAGATAACGATAAAGTGATTGAAAACCTGTACTCATTTAGTGGACTACTTTAGAATTTCGTAACTGTTTACCGACTGATGTAATCTTGTGATGAAAATTACTCTTATGTATTGACATAAATTGCAGAAACTACTCAACTACACAATATTGTAGTGATAACTTCGAAATAAACTCCCGAAGTTCATGATGTGAGTTCAACACGTGTTGTGGTAACAGAAACTCGCTGTTGTGGATGTTTAAATGCATACGCAACCGCTGTCTGGTTCTCGTCCTTCAGTAGTTCTCTAGATTATGTTAGAACAAGGCAAAAGTTATCTTCAAATTGAGCTTTTTCTCTACAAACCACCCAATAGCATTAATTTAATCGGTATTTTGTTAAATACCATTGTTTTTATTTTACATATCTCTAATCTTATCTATTTCTGACTACAGCATTCTGTTTCTATTTTGTTTATTTCTATTTCTCATTTTTACAACAAATATTTGATGTCCTTGCATTATTGTCTCATTTCAGAAACTTATAAAAAAAATCAAATTGTTTATTATTATTTTCCCTTTATTTCAACTTATAGATTGAATTTGCTTCCATCACAGAAAACCACTTACCGTCCACATTGTTTGTGTTTGGTCTTTGATTCATTATAAGTCAGTTTTGTTGAAGAAAAGTGGATTACATTTTGAACACAAAATTATTCTTTATTTTTCCATGTACAACAAAACACTTATTTAAGAATGATAATCATAAAACCTTCGGTAAAATTATTTATTCTACTTATTATATTAATTACACTAATTAGATTTTCATAACTGAACTATTTAATGTGACTAAGTGTTATAATCCCAAATTTTGAAAGAAAAACAAAACATGAGTAATACAATTAAATACATTTTGATCACATTAAATAAAATGCACAAATGTGTATATGAATTTCCTTCATCGTATTTGACAGATATTAGTTGAAATAAATGATCACAATGAATAACCACGTTTAAGACGAATATATGTATTGCTAAAAGTTTCAGGACTTGGACTTTGGATTGTTAATCAGATAGAACTGTTACATAACGGCATTGATGCTTGTTGAAATGACTTATGTGTAGTCCACAGAAGCTGTCAAATTTACTTAGATGACGGTTGAGTTCACTCAAATAACACACCCAAAGTCTTGGCTATCTGAAAATATTTATCTATAAGTATATATAAATAATATATCGTCCAACAATAAATTTTAATTAGTTTAAGCTAAGCTTACGTCCAAGGTGATAAGATAACAACAAGTATCACACAGCAGTCAGATGTAATAAATGGCAGGTTCAAAATGGCTATTTGAGCCAATTGTGTTTTAACTAACAATTGGTTCAAAAAAGTAAACTGAGATATTGTTTGTTGCATCATCGTAAACTCTAATCAAATAATTCATCTTAAAACAAATAGATAGGATCAATGTTGGACCACCATTGAAAACCTGAAGACACTGGAAGGCCTCTTTGTCCAGGTATGGGATTCCTCAGATCCCAGGGCTACTGAACCGGATAGATCATATTTGCGTCAGCGAAAAATTTCACGAGGTCAATGGGAGATGTGAGAACCAGGAGAGGAGCTGACATACCTTCAGATCAGCATCTGATTGTGGCCAGGATGAAACTGAGGCTAAAGAAACACTGGAAAGACAGTATTACTAAAGTTCAACACAGTCTTTCTTAGAGATATTGTGTTTTACAACAACACGGTTATAGGTAGAACCATTATGCCCCACTAACACACACAAAAATACATAGGATTCACTGGACCACACTATAGAGAACCAAATCGATTACGTTTGCACGGATGAAAAATTTGAAAGGTGAATGAAAGATATAAGAACAAAGAGAAAGCTTTTCTTTGGCATGCTAGCAAGCTAAATGAGTTCACAACATAGCTTTCAGTAACAGATTTCAAGTCTTAAAAGATCTACTAGAAGAAATCGAAAACATTGGAGAGCAACTTGAAAGGGATTAAAGAAGCGATAATTTCAATATGTCCCGAGATGATTGGCCCAAAAAACACAAAAGTAAAGAATGATTCTCCGTAGACAGTTTGACTAGGATTCGAGAAAGGGAAACAATTAGACAGCAATTAACAACAAACGAAAATAGCAGAGAACGCCAGGCCATAGGCCGAATATATACAAGCAAAAAATGAGTGAATAAGAGCATTAGAGCTGGCAAGCGGAAATATGTAGGATACCCGGCAACTACAGCATAACAAGATGTGATTGAATGAAATATGAGAGAACTGTAAAATACAACTAAGAGGCTTTCAGAGGAATCCGGTAGTCAAGATATTATTCATGAACAAAGGGAGATCGATCAGTGAGGTTCAAGAGCAGTGGTGCAGGTAGGTAGAATAGACCAGCCTTACTGAACCCACTGGACATCAAAACATTACACTCAGACCTTCCTATAAATCTTACCCCACCAACAATCGAAGAAATCGGCAAGGCCATCAGACAAATCAATAGTGGCAATACAACAGGACCAGATAGCATACCAGCTGAAGCACTGAAGTCAGATCTAAAAAGATTTCTCACGTCCTTTTCAGGAAAATTTGGGAAGAAAAAGTACCGACAGACTGAAGAAAAGGATAACTCCCTGAGATGCCAAAGTAGGGAGATCTTAGCATATGTGAGAACTAAAGAGGCTTCACACTACTACAAGTTCCAGTATAAAACAAGACAATGGACGGAGAAAGCATTTGACAGTATCGACAGGAAAACCATATGGAATCATCTTCGACATTATGAAGTACTTGAGAGGATCGCTATTATCGTATGAAATTCCTACGAAGGACTGCATTGTAAATGCGTATATTCAGAGGAGCAAAATGTTAGGGATTCTAATTTCCACTCATTTGGTTATCATAAATATAACATTATTTTATTAGTTGTTAACGGATTTAAATCCATGATAATTCACATTGTATTGTGAGTACTGTCACTGGACATATCGGATTATTAATCAATCAGCTACCTTTATCTGTCTTCTAAGGATTTATGATATAGGATGATTATCGTTTGATTAGTTTCCGATTCGACGCTTTCTAAACGTTTTTTATGTAAAACTGCTAAAATAAAATAAAATGTGTTAATTTTATTTCCGTTACTTGTTTACTCTGAAGAAGTGGCTTACATTAAATCACAAGAAGTCAAAAATTAAATATTCTACTCATTGGGATATAACGAAAAAAATATTTGGTATTAACTTTTTACGCAATGCTAAATGTATTTTAAACTATCAAGTACAACCTTGATATTTTTTAGCTTAGTTAACCTCCACATTAGTAAGATCTGAATCATTCCAACAAATTGATATTGATCATATGGCGAGTTAAGTGTAAATTACGATCACGTGATTCTTATCTAAATTATAACGGTGTAGATGAGATGACTGACAGTTTTACATAATTTCAACTAGGATTATAAAAAACGTTTAGAAAGCTCATTAGGATAAACAAAAAACACATTTGTTATTAAAGTAGACAACTGTACATTAATTTATTTAAACACATAAATATTGGTACAAGGAGGTATCACATAGATATGCACCACATAAATCATTCGATTTATGTGAGGGCTGGGATACTGCCCGGGTGTCCAAACCGAAGCAGGTGGCTTTCCTAGGGGGCCACAACCGGAGCCTTCGACCTAAAGGTCTGATCCATAAGGCAGTGGAGCAACATTAAGTGATACAGTTTCATGGTAACCGGTGACCAACGATTGATTCATGCGCCATTTGTTCCTTCAGGATCCTGGAGACAATGTGCACCATTAGTTTGGAATCAGGATTTTCTAACTTCCCTAGGTGGACTCTCCATGTCCACCAACTCGGTTAAAGCGCCGAATATCCGCTTTTCGTCCTCTCAGTTTCGTAAACAACACCGTTGCCACGAGAAGGCAGTGAGTAGGACTTACCTGACAGCGGTTGTATGCATGTGACCATGTGAGAGCATTTCGAGAGGGATAGCTGACTCTCCCTACTTTCCGCCACAAAGTAGATCCAACCGAAAAATCCTGAGATTCCGGAACTTTGAATGATTCGGTGGTATAGTGTAAGCCATGAAACCTGAAAGTTCATTGGTTCGATTATATGTACGGTCGTCGAGGCCGCGGTGACTCAGCGGTAAAAAAAACTCAACTTTCTTAGGTTTAAACCCAGACCCTATATATTTCGGTTTAGGTTACTGGGTAGTACTGATTACCCTCAATTTCCAAAATTATGGCCTAAAACCGAGCACTTAGACTTTAATTTCGTAGATGATTCACACTGAATCTCGTAATCGATATACCTCACAAGCTAGAGCAGATCACACGCTGCCTGAATCCCACATCGTAGACAAGATGCAACTGTTGGTGAACTTTAGTAATTGAGTTACTCGCCGAGACTAGGCAACCGTTTACGTATTCTTGTTTAGGATCATCCATTCGGTAAACCTTCTGACAGATCTTACAAGCAACATTTTAAGTATAGCTCGAACCAAAAATCCACTGCGACAAGTTTTTTAGACTATCAGTCATCGCCTATCTATGCTAATTAATTTGAAAATAGGTTTAGGAGAGTTTAAAAAGTTACCAGACCAATATATGGTTTCAGTTCAAAAAGTTATTACCTGTTCACTTGAAACATCTATGGAAGTGAGAACTCCTTGGTTGGGATAAACGAGATAATTCCCAGTTATGATTGCAGACCATATTATTCAAAATTGATTGTAATAAATTAAATGCATCATTTTTCATTCTTCCTTCAAACATTTACAGACATAACATTTTATATTTAACATTCTGGAAATTCATTTATTTTATGTTCTCGCTACTGGTGTATTGATTTTACATGTGAAAAGATAGAGTCGGTACATATTTGTGTCATCAAGAGCTGATAAACCTTAATTCACTTACAGTATTAAAACATAACATGTTACATACTTTATCTATGATCATTACTTTTTATTTGACCTTTGGTTGTTTTCAAAGAAAATGTAATGTGTGGCTACTGTTCAAAATGGATTACGCAAATAAATCATACTTTTTAAATCAATTTCGTCTTATCATTATACTATGGAACATAGTACAACCGATTAATGATAGTCTATTTTCAATTCAAACATGCAACATCTTAAAAAGCAAGTGAGATGACAGTCTTATTCACAGTAACGAAAATCAAAAGTCTGTTCTACCATTGTACACGTAGTTTAGAGTTATACATACAACTCACCTGACCGAGAAGAATTAAAGAAAGAGAAATTTTAAGTAGCAACGCAACTGTTGAGTCACTAATATGGGACTTCAGTCACTTATACAAAATGTCACCTGAGGAAATTTGTGACAATACAAACATATCAAAATAGCCATGTAAGGTCACATGATGTTATACGGTACGGTTGTTTGTTAAACCAGATAAATGTATGCGGGAGTTGTGAAGCTTAACTAAACTATGACCCTAATCAAGGTCACTCCTCGCAAATTCATCATTATGACTACAAATTTCGTTTTCATTATGTTAGTGTGTAAGTGAATATGGTTATCGAGATATAAGTATAAATAAACTTTTCACGTCTTACACAGTTTGCCATCTTTATATATTTAGTGATCACGCAACAAGTCAGTATTGAGTTGAAACACAGAAACATTTAAGCATTCAAAAACGAGCGTGCTCTTAAGAAGGACCAAACTCAAACAAACTAAATTCGGAACTGCGAAAAATCTGCGTCAAAAGTGAGAGATTATAAATTACACTTTTAGGTTATCAATGTATTAACTAAAGTGAAGGTTACTGGAAACTATCATTCAGACTTATTTGCTTAAAACTTTCAGGTGTTCAAATAATCAGATATACAATCAGATTGAGTTAATAAATTGAAACAAAACGACGACAAAATAGTTATATCTTCGGAAAAAAAGAATGAGAGGTGGTATTTTCGTACAAATAAAGCGATAGACACTTTAAAATCGTGGGACTGTTTCTAGTAACAAAAGATTCTCGACAATTTTGAGTGACGAGCACTGTATTGTTCAAAACATACATATTAATTAGTGTAGATTTCTTAAGCATTGAAAAAATATTTCCGTGCTGCCAATAATTAAGGGTGTTCTACAAAAAAGGCCTTGAAATTTAGCATGAATTGTTTTTTACACGATCCGATTGGCGAATAATTGCAGCCAATCAACAGAGTAATTTCGCTGGAAACCTTTGACAGATCACACCTGTTTGTTATGACCTAACTTTCGTAACCGGATAAAAGCTTTTACGAAGTTGACTAGGTGACCTGATTTTTAACCTACAGATGTGAGTCTAAACAAAATGAAATATAACCAAATTGTCAATTCATACGGAAAACGTCAACCAATTACATGATCGGAGGTCAACAAAACAACAGGAAATGGCAAACAAAAGACAGAAAAATATAAAAACAGATGAAGACATCACGTTTGGAGTGAGGTCATCAGCATGAACTAACTTAACACATGTGAAACGGTCAAGATATCCACTTCTACTTTAAATCAGCGCTAATGATAGTGTACAGAGCCATAATGAAATTAAACCATCTTGCTCAGAAAACTCGGCATCGCCGAAAATAAGAACACTTTTACGTTGCCGCGAGAATGTCGGTAATTCCGAAATTCTGTATTTGTTTTAACAAATGACCATAACTAAAGTATAAGTAATATCTTTATCCAAAAATAAGTAATTAAGCTTACCAGATAACCGCTTTTTCATTGTTAAACGCACACGAGATTGATTTGTTATAAGTTTAACTGGTGTACCATGTAGTTCGGTTAGTAGACCATCGGCCACAATACGTGCCGATTCCCAAGAGACTTCCTTGAATATCAATATGGAATCATATTGTGGCAGTGTCAGAGTGCTTAAATTTAACAAACAATTTTGCCAGTTCGGTGATTTACTCAGCACACAAAACCTGGACAACTAAAGGAAACCAATTGAAGGAATGATGCAATAAACTATGCGAAGACTGTATTTATTTCACAAATGAAGAAAATAAAATGTACTGTCTAAGTTTGTTGGCTGATACAATCTGGGAAATGATTCGTTTCTGCCCATATCTACAACTATTCTGGAAATTAAAATGACGTGGTCAATGACCATTTTGTCAGATTATTGGGTGAATAAGTTGAACATCCTCGAAATCCATTAGTACTGAATGAAATGAGAGATTTGAAATTATCAGTGCCGACTGGTGGATTTTGTTACCCAAATCAGTAATGAAAACAATCGAAGACTGTTTTGCTTATTCGGAACTAAGCTTGTAATAAGTGCATCCAGATCACCTTACTTTAACAAGAATTTGCATATCAAGTGTGAAAAGTTGCTGATTACATATTTCGTTTACTGGTACATTTACTTCATTTATGAAGCATCAAGTCAGAAATAGTAAACCCTGTGATACTAACCAAAATGTTTCCACAAAGTCTTTGTACACATCACAATTAGATGGTTGAAACAGAGCACAATAACGAGCATGAAATGTTCAGTTAGATTATACAGTTTACAAACAATCAAATTTTCCCATTCGTTGAGATTTTAGAGGCGCATTTCTTCCAAGAGAACGAACTGTATTCTGTTTGAAACTGCGCCAGTTTAAGTTTATATTGTAAAGATAAAATAGAATACACCTTATTTTGAATTTATAAGAAAGATCACCAATGGGTCTAATGAAATCGTGATAAATGGCTTTATTTTTCCCTTCATAAATCAAACTTTCTTGTAACGAAATCAGAATAATCATTTGTATTTGTTATAATCTACTCCAAATGCCGTGACACTAATTTATAAACGTCACCCAGTAGGTATGGCTTATGGTTTAGTCCTGTAATATGCGATCAGCAGAATGATTAAAAATGTCATTTCTTATCGATTTTTCACTTAGGAAAATCTATCTAAAACTTCAGATCAATGAAACACTAAAACCAACCTTAATACTGTATATAAGCTCAATGGCTCAAAAGTATAGTCAAACTAACAAGCTGGGACAGTGTATAACTCCTCAAATTGAGGTTGAACCTGTCATTAGTCGAAAATTCGGATTAAAAAAAGAACAAAATGGAGAAAAAGTATGGGCGTTTTGTAGAAAGGCTCTTTCCCGAAGTCAAGAGTTGTAGCCATCAAGTTGTAATCTCCCAGGTTCGTTTATACTATGAATGAAAACAGCTTCATCAGCAAATATATATCTAAAAAGGGTTGATGGACAAAACTATGACTAAACAAATGGTATGTAATCCTTCCCAAAGTTAGTTTCTTGCATAATTAAATTGACAGCTTATAAAAGAAAAACGTGTGTTTACACGTTCCGTTAAAAGTAACCTACTGGATATCTAACTAATTGTAAGTATTTGTAGTTCCCCATTGTTGATATTAAGGACTGAAAACTACTATTCTCCATTAACATAAAGAGTCCGTATGTAGATGTCTCAATGATGACTATGTTTACTATATTTTTGCACAGTATTGTAATCACTGAGGTGTGCTTCATTCTAATAAAAATAAGTCAGTTAAATCTATCTGTATTCCAACGTTGGTCTTCCCACTGAGAACAGAGCTCAATACCAATTATTTTAAACGTCAAAGCGTTACTCACTGATTAATAAAACCCGTTGATTAATTTAACAAGTATATGTTGAGTGTATATCGTTCGTTTAAATGGCATACATATGTAGAAGTGAAGATGAAAGTTTAAAACGAAAGTGTGGACTATAAAATTATTAAGTAGAAAACATTGACACTGTGTAAACAATAAACTGACAAAATTATATAAAGTAGAAAGTTACTAGATTCAAATACATCTCAATATTCGACTACGAAAGTCTTGATTCTGACAATAGTTATTAGTTTAAACAGTCTAGATAACATGGAACATAATTCCTATGTTCGATTAACCAGTTTGAACTCTTCAGTATTTTCTTATAACCCCAAATGCCCTGATACGGCCGAGAGTAGGGAGAGTTAGCTATCCCTCTCGAAATGCTCTCACATGGCCACATGCATACAACCGCTGTCAGGTAAGTCCTACTCACTGCCTTCTCGTGGCAACGGTGTTGTTTACGAAACTGAGAGGACGAAAAGCGGATATTCGGCGCTTTAACCGAGTTGGTGGACATGGAGAGTCCACCTAGGGAAGTTAGAAAATCCTGATTCCAAACTAATGGTGCACATTGTCTCCAGGATCCTGAAGGAACAAATGGCGCATGAACCAATCGTTGGTCACCGGTTACCATGAAACTATCACTTAATGTTGCTCCACTGCCTTATGGATCAGACCTTTAGGTCGAAGGCTCCGGTTGTGGCCCCCTAGGAAAGCCACCTGCTTCGGTTTGGACACCCGGGCAGTATCCCAGCCCTCACATAAATCGAATGATTTATGTGGTGCATATCTATGTGATGCCTCATTGTACCAACGTTTACGTCTGAATAGATAATAAATAAATAAAAATTAAAGCATCTTTCAAAACAAAGGAGTGGATCACAATAAACGTTATCCAATACAATGCACCCACCAATGATAATAATGAAGACGATAAAGATCCGTTTTATGAGAGGGTGCTATCGATCTTAGATAAGTGCCAAGGAAAGGACCTGACCATCTTTGTGGGCATCCGGGCAGTAGCACAGTCCACACACAAATCAAATGACTTGTGTGGCGCATATGTATTCGGTACCCCTTTTTTCCAATATTTATGTGTTCAAATAAATAAATAAATATTTTATGACTCTAACAGCAGCCTAAGTAAAAAGGTTATGTTGGCTGGGGTAGGGGTAGGTTGGAAGAAATCTAAGGGCGGCTAAAACAAAACATAGAATTAGTTTGTAAAGACACTAACAGTTGATATGAGCTATGTTGTTAGGTGTAAGCTACCTGGTTAGGACTCATGTAATCGTCATAAAAGACAAAAACTTTGTGCTGTATTGCTTTAAATTCGTCGCAATGGTGCAGATGGATTCACTCTTTATCTCCCGTTTGATACTGAGTTTCAAAAACTATTGGATAATTTTTACCCTTGGAATTCATTTGTTCATCTTAAATTTTATCCTCCACGTGTACTGTTTTATGCTATCACTGATACTACTACTATACTAATACAACTTCTACTAACTTGGTATTCATCTTGACAATTTCATTTCATTTTGCTGATGTGGTGTGGTAACGTGAACTGATATACATATGCGCAAGGTTCTACGCCATTTATGATTAAAGTTATTATTAGGGTTTGAAACAGACGACTGATATTTGTGCACAACATGTCCCTTAACCGTCTTGGTCAATAGAAGCAAACTACATCATTCAATAAGCAAGATCCCCCCACCTAAAAAATATTTTACTCTTAGATTTTATGTTCTTTAGGCAGTGATTTAATCTGATGAAATTAGTTCTATAATTGTATTATTGACCATCACACATACCTCATAGCTAGGAAGTTAAACATAGCCCCTTATATCTTATACATGATTATAAGGGAACCATAAACTCAACAGTATAGGTATTAGAGATTAGAGAATGACAACTTACAACGAAATTTCGTTCATAAAATATACACACTGGTGAACACAGCTTCCAAAAAAATAAAAGGTCATATACAGATATCAAAATAATCAGGGGACATAAATTTTTACTTCGGAAATCTTTAACGAAATCACAAAAGGAACCTCGAAACAGGATTTAAAACTACTTAAAAACCACCTTTTCGTGCACAGCGATACAAATAACGTGGATAATAAAGTAACACAACTCAATTCGAGAGCTAAATATAGGTTGGAGTGCATCAGCGAGCGACGTAACGGTTAGTAATACAAAAAACAAAAGTTTATGGTGTACGTCTTGATCACTTAGCTTGGATAGAAGAAATCAATAGACTTATCATACTTTGATGACACAATACAAAGCGGATTTATAAACTGAAATCGATTTTCATTATTATTCTCCTAATGTGAATCAATTCGCATAACAGATACAGGTTTTTTTACTGAGCTTCGAGTCACACTTCAGTTGTGTGAGAGTTAGGAGGTGAGGTCAGGCTTGAGGAGCAGCTAAGTGGTTTAGAGTCAAGTGCTTTAACCAACAAACAACCATCCTATAATACCATGACTATGATATCACTACTTGTTTTTTGCCATATGATCATGATATGCTATGTAACGCGATAGCGACGGATGTATGTAAAATTACAGTCAATTCTTCATCATTCACACCTATGTATCGATCTATGTCTAAATAACGAATATTATTTTAAGTATACTTCGAAACATATAACATACAGAAAACTACTATGGAAAAATATAATTTTTCAATTATAAAGAACACTTTTAAGGAAGACATACTTCAACTGAGCCCTGAAAGGCTTGAGCGAAGAACTCAATAAACACTGAGTTCACTTGAATAGTAACTCCATCAATTACTTTATCACTGAACCCATATTTGCCAGATCCACCTCTGTGATACGGATAGAAACGTTCATTCAGTTTTTATCAAAAAACAAACCTATAATTAGCTATAGGCGACTGTGAAGCTTGACGTGGTTCATCGAGCGCTTGTAACTCAATATTTACATGATCGATACTCTTGATCAACGAGTAATTTTCCATGATAATAAAATGTGAGTTTAATATGAATGCTTACAATGAGAACAGGATGAGTTTTTAACTTTGTCCAGTGTATCTAAAAAGAACGTTTTATTTGTTATTCGTGACATAAAATGGAGAACTTACTTTAGCTACAACATTTGTACAATGTGCTTTACGTAAAAGTAACCAAGTTGGAAGATCAAGAAGCTCCATTAAAGCATTTTCTTCTAATTCTAGTGTTTCCAGCTCCAAAACACCTCTTAATAAACTCATATGAAGTTTATTTGAAGAAAGGTTTTTCGTAAACCTGAAGTTGAATTTTTTATCAGTAGGTATTAAGAAAGACATTTAAAGATGAGTAATAGGACAAAAAGGGATTCGCTTACTTCAAACACGAATTGACACCAATGGGGAAATATTAATAATTATGAAACTCTGGACCGTTATATAGTTGTTTGTCAGCAAAAATCTACGGGTCCCAGGATCTCAAAAACATTATTATTCAAGGCACCAAATCAGGATTTCGTAATTTACATTGTCGAAGATTAGTAAATTGGGCATACGGAGCGATTATCGTACAATATCGCTGATGACTACATATTAAGTTTTTCAACTGCAATGATTGCACAGATTGGTAAATAATGGAATATCACTCAACGAATTGGTTTGAAGAATTTGTCTGATTTACATACACCACACCACGTACAGGAATATCTACTAAAGCCCATTTAGTGAGATTTTTATGAGAAACACCTACATATTATGAGTTACAACACGAGACATCCATATTACCAGTATGTCAGCTAAAAAGTGTGAAGAACAACAGGTTTTCTGTTTTTTACCTGAAAAATATTGCGGATTGTTCGAGAGACCTTAACTAAATTTATTCGAAATCCTCCGAAAATGTACAAGCCGCAGTCTATTTCTAAGTGTCTATAACATCCCCCATCTACTTCTTTTTAAATTTACTTTCGATTCAACATTTGAAACTATTACTCTGAATGATTCGCTACATTTTAAGGATTCTATATGATAAAAAGCAATGATTAAGGTTATCGATTGGTAAGATGTGATCAGCAATTGACTAGAATTTGGTAGTTTTGAAAAAATATGTTATTTATTACTTGAGCATGATATTCTACCATATTTTGATAGTGTTATCATGTATTTCTCCCAATTTTGAGATGGGTTTATCAAAAAAGTTCATTTTACACAGCGATTATCTGATTATAATTATTGATTGTCAAGAAGTTAGTCTGAAAAAATGCTGTTTTTTAGTACTAAACGTACTTCTTCCTAAACCGGTTTGTTTCCTTACCACTTGAATGCTGAAACGATAATATTGGACACATAATGTTGAATCCAAATTGCAGCTTTCAATAACTGCCTTGATTCATTACGTTTACTATAGTGTTGATAATTTAGAATCGGGTAGCCAAGTACACTTTACAACACACTGGACTTTTAAGTCAAAACAACATTTGAAGTCTCCAGTTTATCAATAAAAGTTACAAATGGTATAATGGTTTTTCTAAATACGGCCCGGATACTCTTATTTCACTCGACAAGTCTCCAAAACAGAACATAGTTGAACAGGAACGTAATTACATTTTAAATAAACAAAGGTGAATGGGAGTAGAAAACACAATAATAAAAATGTTGGTATATTAACAATTTTACACAAGGAGATTCTAGAGTCTTCTCCAAGTATCCGCTAGCTCTGGTTAAGAAATGACCGATCAGCGTGCTCCAACACAATCCTGGACGGAACATACCTTAATCATATCTAAATCTCGCTAACGAACGGGTTCCCATATGATATCTTTATGAAGTCACTATAGACATAAGTTCAATGCGGCTCGTGCAAAGAATGATCTGTTCCGAACGTGCAAAGATTTTAGCCGTCAAGCTTTAAGCATTTCAAAAGATATGGAACAATGTTATGGTGGTAAGAAAGATATTTCCGAAAGTCTATAAGTATACCTAATTGTTAAATAAAAACAAACTTTTAGCAACTGAGCATTGGCGCTATAAGAAAAATACTGGAAGAAGCGAACACTAGGGTAAGAAATTTACTGTTAACTTAAGTTGCAAGTGAAATACCTTGTTGCATATCAAACAGAGTACAAAGTAAAAAATACTCTGAGTAAACTCCTAGTTTCTGACTAAAAATAGTGTCAAAGCATTGCCTGTGTAGAATGGGACCAGAGTGAGTAATCGGGATGTAAGACTAGGATGTCAAACAGGGATGGTGAATCAAATCGGTAAGGATGTGAAACTTAATCGACTGAGGTGGTATGTATTACGCATCTCTATCCACCCATTACCCCAATACGCTATACTAGTAAGCACGAAATCAGGTTGAATAAAGGTTACGAAAGTCATACAACAGTGTAATATATGAGGCTGCTGAAGCTTGGTTCTTAAAAGGGAGGTATGAAAGATAGTAGTACTCTGCTTTTGAAGGCTAAGTGATATGGCTTAAAAACAATTACGCAAACCGTTGAATTAGGAAGAGATATTTTAATCTAATTAACTGAACTTATATCGCCACAGTATGAGGTAGTAAACAAGTATAAAATTATGGACGAACTAATCAGATTTACAATAACATGTCTTGAATTTTGGAGTGAAGTTAATTCACTCATTTGGCTGAATAGAGTTTTGGTATTATAGCTGACGTCAGTTCGTGATGAAAACCTTAGATCTAATTCCTAACCCTAACTATCAACTGTAAATATTAATCATAATTCCTCATACAGGTTTATAACTCTCATTAAGCCGTAGTATGTAGGTGGACATACTTAAGGCCTTTTTTAGTATCGCTCAAAGGTCATCCATGAATTAAAATATCACTGAAAATTCTAGGAAGCATTAATGGTAATATAGATAGTGCAGAAAAAGCCATAAACAAGTAAAGAAATATTTGAAAAACAGATAAAATCTGGGGATATGAAGTTTGTAGCGTTTATGTTTAAACTTCAGAAAAGAACGAGGTATAAACGTGAATGGATTAATTAGCTTTTATAAATAAAACATCAGAGGACAGAAGTTGTGGAATCCGAATCCACCGAAAATCAATTTATTTATTTCTTCTGACACTATTTTGAGATCCACGGGAAGAACCATATCTACTAGTAGATGTTGACACGAATGTACAAGACACAGCCATTTAAAGAAAATATGGTTTCGAGTTGAAAAACAGCGCCTATGTCAGGAGTCGTTGCACAGGAAAACTTACGGCGCGCTATTCAAAAAGGACAGTGGTATTTTTCCTCGCTGAGTAAATTCTTTTGTTTTGATCGTTTATACGTATCAAAACTACTGTTTTTCACTTTAATTGAGTTTCTTTCAGTTAAAGTATTCGATTAGAGCATCGTTTTTGTTTCTAAAGTAGTTTGTTGCCAGTACTTTTGAGTTCTCTGTTTTTCTATTGCAACTGTTAGTACTTTTGGTTCTAACGATCTACAGTTTTCAACTTTTTTTGGTCATAGATCATTTTTGTCTCTGAGTACTTTTGCATCTAGTTCTTTTAAAAAAAACTCCGTTTTTCAATGACTGGACAATGCAAAAAAGCAGTTGCCAACGTCCGAGCTGTCGTTATCCTGTTGAAGGCGGCATGCAGTGAGATGAGTGCAAAGGCTTGTGCCACGAAGCTTGCACAAAGTCAACGCATGCGGCTTTCAAATGGTTTAGTAAGAGGGGTTGCGTATGGCTCTGTCAACAGTGCTGTTCCGATGCTAACAGCTTGCTAACCGAGACCATCTCAGTGGTTAATGCTGAGAAAAAATGTTTTGGCAAGTGTGGTCGCGACACATCAACAAGTACTCGCTCCGTCGACACGCAAATTGGCGTGAAGCAAACTAAAGTGAGTTCGAAAACAGATGACTCGCACCGAACAAAGGAGGGAAAACAGTCTCCAAAATGGTCTGTCCCAACTAAAAACTTAAGGAAGAAAGTTTCTTCTGTCCCACGTCCTCAAAATGGTATCCAGAAACAAACACATAGAAGCCGCAACCGTAAGGCTCGATCAGTTTCTAGTGGGACACATAACCTGACCTTCCAAGTCATCGAAAACCCTCCGGAATCCCACAGTATGTTTGACGCGACTGTGGTTGCTTCTACAAGCAGCGTTGACGAATGGGTACAGGTTGTAAGGAAGGAACAAAATAACGATATAAAAGAGAACCCTGCCCCCATAAAAGCAGTCAAAAAATCGAAGGCTGATCACAGTGACAGATCAGTTATTTTTCATAGGATCAAGGAGCGAAAGCTCCGAACCAAAAACTCGTTTTGAGCGTAACATTGTCCTGATAAAACAACTACTTCATCAACTCATGCCTCAAATAACTCCAGAGTCACCTTGCTAAAGGTGTATAGACTAGGTAGTCTAGCGAACTTGAAGCCTAATCAATCTAGACTGCTTAAAGTAGTATTCAAATTCTCGAATGAAAGGGAGCTTTTTAAGTACCTCGATGTAAACCAAATCCTCTCGGAGAAACAGAACGGTTTCAGAATAGGTTATTCTTGTCTCACTAACTTATTAGTCACTCGTGTAAGCTGGTGAGCTCTTAAAGACCAAAAGTTACCTGAAGACATAGCCTTCATTGATCTCAGCAAAGCTTTTGAAAAAGTTCCGCACAACCGGCTGTTATATAAGCTAAAAAATGTCGGAATTGGAGGCAATCTATTGACGTGGATAGAAGACTTCTTTGTTGGGCGCCAACAAAGAGTACGGGTAAACTCAAAATTATCTAGCTGGGAAACTGTGCTTAGTGGAGCGCCCCAGGGTACAGTTTTGGGGCCAGTGCTATTCCTCCTGTATGTAAATGACCTTCCTCGCTTACTATCATCATCGGTCTTGCTATATGCTGACGATGTCAAGATATGGAGAACGATACGATGTAAGGGTGATAGCTTAGAACTCCAAAATGACCTGAAGAAATTATCCGAATGGTCTCATACATGGCAGCTGCCGATAAATACTTCCAAGTGTGTTGTGATGCATATCGGTCATCAAGGTTCAGATACATACACGATGAATAACACTGAGCTACCTGTTGTCCAGACACATAATGACTTAGGAGTCATCGTTAGCCAAGATCTGAAGACTACTGCACACTGCCGTGCAATAGCCGCCAAAGCTTTTAGAACTTTATGGTCAATACGTAGGGCTTTTACTCATGTCGACGCTAAAACGTTTTTGACTTTGTATACAGTGTTCGTACGTCCTAAACTTGAGTACTGCATACAAGCGGCTAGCCCCTGCTTAAAAAAAGACAGTGAGCTTTTGGAAAAGGTCCAGAGAACAGCAACGAAGCTGATTCATGGAATAGCGAAGCTTCCGTATGATGCTCGACTGGCCAAGCTAAACCTATTCCCTTTGTCATATCGTAGAACTAGAGGCGACTTGATTACAGTCTTCAAATTGCTTAGTGATAAATTTGCACCTGATATGCCCTCATTTTTCCTGTCTTCCAAAACAGAGAATTTACGAGGACACTCCAAAAAAGTTCACAAGCCCAGAACAAATTACTTGTCAGCTGATTATCGACTTTCCCACCGAATCATCAACGAGTGGAATTCATTACCTCAAAATGTGGTTGAAGCTCCATCCGTAGATCATTTCAAAAGAAAGTTGGATCAAGTGAGAGAACACCATTACCAGGACTAACACAGGCCATCAAGCCTCCTGTCCTATCCAAACTGAAACTGAAACTGATATAAGGGGTTGGAGTCACTATGCATCATATAAACTGGATCTATTGGTCTAGCCGTAAAAATAAAGATGCAAGCTGAAATGTGGCTTACTGCTAAACTTCACACAAAATCGCTTACGCAAACACAAGAACACATGTGTTGTAACTTCAACCTACTTTGAAATGAAAGATTCAGTTGGAATTTCCCAAGAAACGGTCGAGACAACAAAATCTATAGCAGAAAACATAGACGGGAATTTCATGGAAAAAGTCATATATTTCCCATGTTAATTACTAATCCATGTGGATATCAGTTGATCACGTTATGATCAAGAGGTCGTGTATCGTTTAATATGTTTTGGCAGATGAACCAAAGTGAGTATTAAATACATACAGTGCTTACTTAAGAAATGGTTTCAAAATCTTGCCCTTTAGAACAGATGACATCACGAGAAAGAGTGTGACGCGCTCTTTATTCAAGCCGCCTTTCTTGATCAATAGGAAACCGACTGCCAAATATGATAAGGGACGTGTTTAATCTTACGTAGGTTTACGCAAGTCCGTTCACCAAATTTTCGTTGAACCGGATATTCAATGCCAATGATTGGTTCAAATCTGCAACAACACAAAAACTTACTCATCGACACGAGCAAACGGATGGTAGTAGAGAGAAATAATAGATTGTCTGTCTGCGGAACTTCTTTTTCTAGTTTTAGTTAATGCTGAGGTAAACTAGACAAAAGTGAGCCATGCTCCTGACAGGCACTCGACAAGTAACCGAACTTTACAAAACTCAACAGAAACGAACATGTGTTACTAGCAAGGATTCACAACACTTCACGACTACATACAGAACCTGTATTTTTGAAAGCGCGCTAACTAGCTCCTAAAAAGCTAAGATTGGTGAAAGATGAGTTTGAGCATACAATAGAATTGAGAATCATCCTGCCATTCGCCTTCCACATGGTCCATAGAAATGGCAGCAACAGTTGCTATTTAACTGGTGATCACCATCAGCTGATTACGACAATCGCACTCAACCGTAACTCGTTGCTAAACATCCACGACCTAGAAGCTGCCTTCGAAATATGTGAGTATCTCACTAAAAACTTACTTAGTCGAATTGGTGTTTTTTTACCACGAAATATTTAGATTTTCTTGAGACCTTTGAATGCAGGGCGAAGCGGTGCTTTTTTGTCACATCTTATCTAGACGTGATCGGAATCGCTTAGATTCTTAGGTACATACGTAGCTCTCGATCGTTCACGAGTATTAATTGGTTTGAGTTTGGATAATACGGTCCCAAGGTTGATCTACGTAATTTTCTCAATCAGGAGTTTTACTGTCACTATGAGTGTTAATAAATTCATCCGGTAGTCCCGGAGTCGTTCCGTAAACTAGTTCCGCGGCCGAACACTCTGAGTCAGTTCTGACAGTTGTTCATAAGTAATGGGGGGAATTCTACCCACTGATTGGGGTTTAGGTGCGATATAAGGGTAGCATTTAGTTGACGGAGGAAACGCTCTACCATCCTATTAGACTGAGGGTGATATACAGTGCAACGTACTCCCTTACCAGGACGAAAGAGCCGCCAAGTGCTTGCAGATTTTCCATAGTGGTCTAGCTTTACTTGACTCGTGAATTCAACCATGAAATTGCTAAAATCTACACAAAGCCCCTTTCCTATTGTAGCCAAGAACTTTAGTTAGGCTGTTAAATAGTTCAAATTCAAATTGTGCCACTCTATCCGTCGTTATTGTTATAGGTTTACCAAAAACCGTAACCTAGCTCTAAATGTGAATGTTGTTTCACACTCATTCTGGTCGAGATAATTCATCTGCCACCTGTTTTTCCTGACCTTTGACATTTTGAATATCACTCGTGAACTGTGATATAGAATCAAGGTTTCGAACGTCTCGAGGTGAGTATTTATCGGCTCTCGCTTCTAGTGCATTGGTCTGTGGTTTGTTACCCCTAAAGACTATGAAGTCCTTGCCTTCTAACATGTTTCGGAAATGTTTGAGAGTTAGGCAGATTGCGAGAATTTCTCTTCCGAAGGTAGAATATATTATCTGCTGGATTGAGTCTTTTTTGGAAGAAAGCAATTGGTTTCCAGGCGTTTTCAAGCAAGTGGTCAAGAGTACCGCCTATTGTTTTGTCGAAGCATTTACAACCAATGCAAGTGGGGAAATGGAATTCGGGTACATCAATTTAGATGCTTGAGCCGGTTTGCCTTTAGCTGTTTAATAGCCCCAACAGTCTTGGAAGTCAGTTTGAATTCTTTTGGTTTCCCTTTAAGTGAATCTGTCAAACGTTGCATTAGTTGGGCATAATCGGGTACGAATCTGCTAAAAAAAGTTAATTAGATTAAGGAAGTTTCTAAGTTGTGTAAGAGAACTAGGTATGAGGTATTATTTGGTGATGTCCACTTCTTTGATGGGCGTAATCCTTTCTGGGTTTATCATGTGCTCAAGAAATTTTAGAGTTTGAACATTGAAAACACACTTTGGTGAAGATTCATTCAATTTTCACCCAGCCGTTTCGGCACTCCTCTAACATGCTGATCGTGTGATTTTAAATCGGGACTAACAATCAACAAATCGTATACATAGCCCTGTGCAAATGGCATATCCTGAAGTAGGTTATCCATGAATCTTTGAAATGTCTGTGCCGCGTTCTTCAGGTCAAATGATAAGCGTACGAACTCGAACAATCCAAAAGTATAGTAATAGCTGTCTCAGGGATATCTTCTTTAGCTACTGGGATATTGTGATATGCCCTAAGTCAATTTTGATGAATATTTTCATAACCTGTAAATCATTTGTAGAGTCTTGGATATGAGGTGCTGTGTGACTAACTGGTACCGTTTGACGGTTGAGGGCTCTATAATCGCCTCACGATCTCCAATCACCTTCAATTTTCTTTGGGATCATATGAAAAGGGGACGCCTATAGACTATCAGATGGACGGACAATCCTCGGCCGTAGCATGTTGCCCACTTCAGCTCTAGCGATTTTTAACTTACTTGCTGCCAGCCTCCTGCGTCTAGCAAACACAGATTCATTTTTGGTTTTCATCGTACAACATACTTTTAGTTTACTTTTGGAAGGCTGTGGGCTTGCTTTGGTTGCGTTTGAAAATTCCGCTAGTATATCTTGGAATTTGTCATCGTTACTGGTGGAGATTGTACCAAATTTACAGATGTAATATGACTTTCGTTGCCTTTCGTGTAATTTGAAGTGTAATAATAATAATATATTTCTGTATGAGCAGGTACCCACCAATTTTACTGCCGTGTTCGGTTTATTATTGTGCCTTTTCTTAGGCAGGGAAAGTCGTAGCTTGTCATTAAAAGTGTTTGAATATTACAATCTGACTGTGGAGATTGGACAGTTTTCTCTATTTGTGAGAGATCAGCGAGGGCAAGTTAGACTCGAAGAGTAAAATTTACAGGTTCCTTATATAGCTCAATAAACGGGATATTTAAACGATCCACTGTAAACCACTCGGCTTATTTGCACCCATTTTCCGGTGATAAATTATTGTCACTGGTCTTTTTTATTATTTGATGTGTGTATTATGGCCCGACGCTACTCTGAAAAATGATAACATTCATAATATGTTTCTGATAAAGTAAATACATACAGCTTTTGAAGGCATTGTCAATTGTACACAAAAATGTTTCCAATAAATCTTCACAGATAAAGTGCAAACCCAACATAAATTTTGAAAAACAAAAATAATAAATCATGAAATTTTTGCAACAGGGTGTTTAGGTATAATTACCCGCTAAGTATTTACGTAGTAATACTGCGCCATGAGTTTGTACTTCTTATAAGGTAATGGTTGGAGTGCACTTTGTATGAGCTGTTATCTTCATGACAGAGCGGTATAGTGAATGAATATCTAAGCAACAATACAGAAGCTTTAACCATCTCATTTGTTTGTAACATGAAACTAGTAATAATAATAATAATAAATTTCTGCAGATACACACCATTTTTACAATCGTGATCTACAAATTACAACATTTGTCGGCTCACAACATGCTTCAAAAATTATTAAGTTTAAAGTTGCTACAAAGTAGACTCGTGGAGCGCTTGCTGTATAATATGACCTTGACGAGGCACGTACGTCGAGTTTGTTCCAGACGTCAGAAGTTCCATAGATGTGCCCTCAGAGAGAGATTCTGAAAAAAAGAAGGAAAAGAAACAGAAGAGCAGCAAGGCATTTGCATATGAACACCAAAAGTTGCTTAACATTTCGTGGTAGAACAGAGAGAGATATAATAAATTATAATAAATTCACATTATCTCTTGTTAGAGTGAAATGAAGTCAGAGGCTCCATACAAGAGAATGTAGCTATAAGGAACAATGAGTTGAGCGCTTAACAAAAAGAAGTAAGCTCACATGAAGTAAGGAAAGCCAAGGTTGGTACAAGGAAAGTTGCTTATTAGGAGTGAGTGTGCTTATAGAGGGTGAAGTGTTAAGAATGCTAATAACTATATCTTTTGTTGTACAATTTTTTTTTTGTCCATCTGATGCCAGCCACACAATAATAGTGTAAAAGTCTGAGTTAACATGTTACAGGTTGTCTTAGTAGAGTGGTTAATCCAGAGTTGAATAGGAAACATGAGCCTGAATGATTTCAGTTTCAGTTTGGAAAGGACAAAAGGCTTGATGGCCTGTGTTAGTCCTGGTAATGGTGTACTCTCACTTGATCCAACTTTCTTTTGAAATAATCTACGGATGGAGCTTCAACCACATTTTGAAACCATTTCTTAAGTAAGCACTGTATGTATTTAATACTCACTTTGGTTTATCTGCCAAAACATATTAAACGATACACGACCTCTTGATCATAACGTGATCAACTGATATCCACATGGATTAGTAATTAACATGGGAAATATATGACTTTTTCCATGAAATTCCCGTCTATGTTTTCTGCTATAGATTTTGTTGTCTCGACCGTTTCTTGGGAAATTCCAACTGAATCTTTCATTTCAAAGTAGGTTGAAGTTACAACACATGTGTTCTTGTGTTTGCGTAAGCGATTTTGTGTGAAGTTTAGCAGTAAGCCACATTTCAGCTTGCATCTTTATTTTTACGGCTAGACCAATAGATCCAGTTTATATGATGCATAGTGACTCCAACCCCTTATATCAGTTTCAGTTTCAGTTTGGATAGGACAGGAGGCTTGATGGCCTGTGTTAGTCCTGGTAATGGTGTTCTCTCACTTGATCCAACTTTCTTTTGAAATGATCTACGGATGGAGCTTCAACCACATTTTGAGGTAATGAATTCCACTCGTTGATGATTCGGTGGGAAAGTCGATAATCAGCTGACAAGTAATTTGTTCTGGGCTTGTGAACTTTTTTGGAGTGTCCTCGTAAATTCTCTGTTTTGGAAGACAGGAAAAATGAGGGCATATCAGGTGCAAATTTATCACTAAGCAATTTGAAGACTGTAATCAAGTCGCCTCTAGTTCTACGATATGACAAAGGGAATAGGTTTAGCTTGGCCAGTCGAGCATCATACGGAAGCTTCGCTATTCCATGAATCAGCTTCGTTGCTGTTCTCTGGACCTTTTCCAAAAGCTCACTGTCTTTTTTTAAGCAGGGGCTAGCCGCTTGTATGCAGTACTCAAGTTTAGGACGTACGAACACTGTATACAAAGTCAAAAACGTTTTAGCGTCGACATGAGTAAAAGCCCTACGTATTGACCATAAAGTTCTAAAAGCTTTGGCGGCTATTGCACGGCAGTGTGCAGTAGTCTTCAGATCTTGGCTAACGATGACTCCTAAGTCATTATGTGTCTGGACAACAGGTAGCTCAGTGTTATTCATCGTGTATGTATCTGAACCTTGATGACCGATATGCATCACAACACACTTGGAAGTATTTATCGGCAGCTGCCATGTATGAGACCATTCGGATAATTTCTTCAGGTCATTTTGGAGTTCTAAGCTATCACCCTTACATCGTATCGTTCTCCATATCTTGACATCGTCAGCATATAGCAAGACCGATGATGATAGTAAGCGAGGAAGGTCATTTACATACAGGAGGAATAGCACTGGCCCCAAAACTGTACCCTGGGGCGCTCCACTAAGCACAGTTTCCCAGCTAGATAATTTTGAGTTTACCCGTACTCTTTGTTGGCGCCCAACAAAGAAGTCTTCTATCCACGTCAATAGATTGCCTCCAATTCCGACATTTTTTAGCTTATATAACAGCCGGTTGTGCGGAACTTTTTCAAAAGCTTTGCTGAGATCAATGAAGGCTATGTCTTCAGGTAACTTTTGGTCTTTAAGAGCTCACCAGCTTACACGAGTGACTAATAAGTTAGTGAGACAAGAATAACCTATTCTGAAACCGTTCTGTTTCTCCGAGAGGATTTGGTTTACATCGAGGTACTTAAAAAGCTCCCTTTCATTCGAGAATTTGAATACTACTTTAAGCAGTCTAGATTGATTAGGCTTCAAGTTCGCTAGACTACCTAGTCTATACACCTTTAGCAAGGTGACTCTGGAGTTATTTGAGGCATGAGTTGATGAAGTAGTTGTTTTATCAGGACAATGTTACGCTCAAAACGAGTTTTTGGTTCGGAGCTTTCGCTCCTTGATCCTATGAAAAATAACTGATCTGTCACTGTGATCAGCCTTCGATTTTTTGACTGCTTTTATGGGGGCAGGGTTCTCTTTTATATCGTTATTTTGTTCCTTCCTTACAACCTGTACCCATTCGTCAACGCTGCTTGTAGAAGCAACCACAGTCGCGTCAAACATACTGTGGGATTCCGGAGGGTTTTCGATGACTTGGAAGGTCAGGTTATGTGTCCCACTAGAAACTGATCGAGCCTTACGGTTGCGGCTTCTATGTGTTTGTTTCTGGATACCATTTTGAGGACGTGGGACAGAAGAAACTTTCTTCCTTAAGTTTTTAGTTGGGACAGACCATTTTGGAGACTGTTTTCCCTCCTTTGTTCGGTGCGAGTCATCTGTTTTCGAACTCACTTTAGTTTGCTTCACGCCAATTTGCGTGTCGACGGAGCGAGTACTTGTTGATGTGTCGCGACCACACTTGCCAAAACATTTTTTCTCAGCATTAACCACTGAGATGGTCTCGGTTAGCAAGCTGTTAGCATCGGAACAGCACTGTTGACAGAGCCATACGCAACCCCTCTTACTAAAC
The DNA here is from genome assembly GCA_946903255.1 of Schistosoma spindalis. Taxonomy (NCBI): domain Eukaryota; kingdom Metazoa; phylum Platyhelminthes; class Trematoda; order Strigeidida; family Schistosomatidae; genus Schistosoma; species Schistosoma spindalis. The sequence goes on along the minus strand of OX336417.1, from coordinate 4,747,053 downwards.
CATTTGAAAGCCGCATGCGTTGACTTTGTGCAAGCTTCGTGGCACAAGCCTTTGCACTCATCTCACTGCATGCCGCCTTCAACAGGATAACGACAGCTCGGACGTTGGCAACTGCTTTTTTGCATTGTCCAGTCATTGAAAAACGGAGTTTTTTTTAAAAGAACTAGATGCAAAAGTACTCAGAGACAAAAATGATCTATGACCAAAAAAAGTTGAAAACTGTAGATCGTTAGAACCAAAAGTACTAACAGTTGCAATAGAAAAACAGAGAACTCAAAAGTACTGGCAACAAACTACTTTAGAAACAAAAACGATGCTCTAATCGAATACTTTAACTGAAAGAAACTCAATTAAAGTGAAAAACAGTAGTTTTGATACGTATAAACGATCAAAACAAAAGAATTTACTCAGCGAGGAAAAATACCACTGTCCATTTTGAATAGCGTGTGTTGGGCATGACATGAGCGTAGGAAGACAATATATATCACAGATTGATTGACTTATGCTCAATCATAATAAACCTGATACATACAAAATTTTCTGCCTCACAAACGCGGGTGGATTGAAGTCATCGCCCGCACCGTCAATGCTTGCTTGTCAGTAACTCCACCCTCCCTCATTTTGTGATGTTGGGCTCATTTAAGCTTATTTTTGGATATATGTCATACCTCACACAATCCTTTGTTTCAAATCCTGTTGGAAAATACTATTTCGATAAGTACCATTTTACAAGCTTATCATGCAGTTACAACTTATGGACTGTGGGTAAGGCATCGATGCAGTGCTGCAATTGACTATAGTATAAAGTATAGTTTGCAAATCAGAGTATAAACATTAAGAAGGGTATGATGTAGGATAGTTTGTTATTAAAGCAGGAGGGGTGTAATGTAGGATAGTAGTTTATGAAAGCGGGCTGAATAGTATAGAAGTATATGGGTTGTAGATAAGGTAACGAGTGGAGAAATAACATTAATTGCTAGTCAACATGGTGTGCAGAAGAGTAAAAAGCTAATAATTAATAAACACAAAGAAACTCACAATAAGTTGGTGCTGGTGTTATTTTGTGTTGTCCCAATCGGTTGATGGGTAACAGGCTTCATAGATGCAGGATCACTTGCAGTAGGCATTCGATTGTGCGGTTCTCATGGCTTCTTAAGGTGGTAGTGAGTGTCCCTTAGCAATAGAGTTTAGTTAAACAGTATTAATAGGTCCAGTGAGTTACTTGTCTACTTCAAGTGAAGAAATATGGTGGAAAAAGCAACTAATTCAACTGAAAATAGAAAAAATTAAGGCAAACTGAACTTGATGTCCATTTTGGTCAAGACTTTCAGTGTAAAAGATAGCCACGTCTCCCCACGGTTTAATCTATCAGCCCTACTGGATAAAATAAAGTCAGCTGATTTTGAAGATGCAACAGGTATTCGGAGTTTGACAACGCTTTAACCAGTAACACCTAATATGAAGCGTACCCACCAAGTGAAATCAAAAGACAGAAGCGAGGAGATCGAAGATATATTTGATAAGCTATCAATATATCGAGGATCGTTTGAACTAATCTGGCTAGCGATTGCGGCCGATGTTGAGCACGGCGTTCCCACACGTGACCTGGTGCGGATGCTTGACCGAGCGCCTTTAGCTAGACGAGTCCATTGAAACTGTAGTGTGCATCCAATGTCGAAAACCAACAGAGCTATTTATTTTGGGGGTTTATTTACCGCTACGGATCACTCCCCTCTCAGTGGGGTAGTGATGACCCTAAGACACGGCCAGTCAGAAGTTTAAACCCAACTAGTTTTTCGTTGGTAAACACTCTACTGATAGCTTGCTAGGTTTGGCAGCGTCTGGTCGTCTTACTATAATGGACTACGATGTACAATACAGTAAAAAAGAAAAGGTACAATGAAGATTTCTGTTTCTCGCAAACTTCATCGTTCTTTTCGTCGTCTTTTCCAGCCGTCCTGGAAGAAAAAAGATGTATGTGCATGTCGAAATGCACTCGTACGCGCGTGAAGACACAAAACGAGCAAAATAAGTATCAACGTGTGTGTCGGCTGTCGATTGAGGTATTATAAGGGCAGGAGTTGTGTCGTGCGACTGTATTGAAAGCGAATCGACGTGCATAGGATTTCCTTCTAAATACGCTGCTTTGAGGCGACCGATGCTGATGCTTTTGTTGGTTCCGTTCTTATCGATTATATAGTACTTTAATTCGCGTTGAAGGACTTTGAAAGGTCCTTCGTATGCTGATTCGAGAGGTTGTCGATGCGAGTCTCGACATACGAAGACGTGTGTACTATATCGTAAGTCAGCTTGAACGAAAACATCAGTTGATTGTGGTCGAGTGGAAACAGGTTTAACTGAACGCCTTGCGTTTGTAAGCCTGTTCGCATAATAGGTTAGATCCATGTCCATCGAAGAGGATGAAGGATCCACGAATTCTCCTGGAAGTCGAAGGGTCGTACCATAAACGAGTTGAGACGCAGTGTATCCAATGTCAGCTTTCACTGCATTGCGAATACCTAGTAAGACGAGTGGGAGAGCGTCAGTTCACTAAGAAATGTTTGAGGCGGATAGTGACACTTTTAGTTGTCGGTGAAAACGTTCTACCAACCCGTTTGCTTGTGGGTAGTACGCCGTCGTTCAGAAGCGAGTGATTCCTAATTTTGTGATCAGACAACGGAAAATTCTAGATTCAAACTGACGTCCACGATCTGTAGTGATTGTTGTTGGGCAGCTGAAGTTTGCTACCTATAGTTCGACGAAGGTGCGGGCCACTGTTTTAGCAGTAATGTCTTTGATGAGTACTGCTTCTGGCCATGGAGTAAAACGGTCTACGCATGTTAAAAGATAAGAATATCCATTTGAATCTGGTAAAAGTATTACCAAACCCAAATGAATGTCGTCAAAGCGAGCATCGGGAGTTTTAAACGAGCCTAAGGGACATTGTTATGTCTAATAACCTTAGATTTCTGGCAGCTTACACAGGAGCGTGCCCACTTCCTCACGTCTTTATTCATACCAGGCCAGCAAAAGCGTTCCGCTATAAGCTTGATGGTTGCACGAACACCTGGATGAGGAAGTCTGTGCAACGTATTGAAGACGTTGCGTCGATATTGTTTCGGCACGATTGGGTGATCCCTACCTGTAGATGTATCACAAAGTAAGGTTTCCTTACCTGTGTAGAGTGGAGTCTAGTCGCGATTGACTATGAACACCACTACAAGAAGACTACGTGCCAATTAACCAATAAGATCCCCGTAGGCCAATATCAGAAGGCAGATGATGGCTGTAGTCGAGATGTATTTGTTGGCGATCTCGTGGTATCGAAAGAATACCGAGATCGTGCCAAAGGAGTACAAGCGTGATTACTGAGCGTAACCGAATTCGTACAAGTTCAAAGTCAACGGTAGAGTAAGTGAGTATAATGGCTGTCATTAGCACAGTTAAACAAACGAGCACAGTAAAACAATCACTGGTACAATTGGTTATAATAATGATTGTTTTCATTGAACCAATCGCGTTCTGTTGACAAAAGTAGGTCACTACACCTGTTCTTATCTGTTTAATGGGCAGTTTAAGTGTTGTTGAGGACAACTCGTGCTGAAGATCACTATCTTCTTTTTGAAGTTGGGCGAGTTTTAAAAGGTCGATTCCTTGGAAACTGTTCAAGGAATTTATACGAGACAAGGCGTCTGCAACTACATTGTTTGCTCCAGAAATGTGTCGAATATCTGAAGTAAAATGCGAAATGTAGTCCAGTTGTCAGACTCACGTGGTGAGTACTTGTCTGAAGATGAGCTTAAAGAGAAGGTAAGAGGTTGATGATCAGTAAAAATGGTGAATTCACGGCCTTTGATATAGTGTTGAAAATGTCGGACAGCACAATACATAGCTAGAAGTTCCCTACCGAATGTGTTATACCTCGATTCAGTGTCTAGCAAACGTCTAGAGAAAAATGCCAAAGGTTGCCAGGAGTGGTTAACCCATTGTTGTAAGACTGCTATGATTGCTTAGTCGGATGCATCTACTGCGATAATAATGGGCGCTTTAGGGTCCTGTTGAGCAAGCATTGTTGCTTGAGCGATATGTTCCTTAACCGTGGAGAATGCTTTTCGCGCGGTGTCATCCAGATTGATGGATTTCGCATTTCCACGAAGTTGGTCTGTAAGAGGTTTCTTAAGTAACGCGCATTTTCCCATGAATCGTCTATAAAAACTTACCAGACCGTTAAACGCGCGCAATTGCTTGATGGTGGTCGGTTCTGGGTAATCCAGAATGGCCGCCACTTTTGTTCTAAGGGGTCGGATGCCTTGTGCATCTATAGTGTGTCCTAAGAAGTCTAAGGAGTCGGTTCCGATTTGGCATTTCTGAATGTTTACGGTAATGCCATGTTTTTGTAGTCGGTCGAAAACAAGATCCAGATGCTGGAGATGTGATTCTCTGTCCGGACTTGCTATTAGGCAGTCATCAACATACGCATGTACGAAGTTGAGACCTCGAAAAACGTCATCTATGAACCTTTGGATAGTCTGTGTCGCATTTCTCAGACCGAAAGGCATTCGCGAAAATTCATAGAGTCCGAAGGGCGTTATAATAGCGGTTTTTGGAATGTCGTCAGGGGCCATAAGAATTCGGTTATACGCTTTAACCGAGTCGATTTTCGAAAAGACAGTTGTACCTTTCAAGGTAGCTGTCAAATCGTGAATGTGGGGTAACGGGTAACGATCGGGAATGATTTTCGCATTCAGTCGCCGATAGTCACCAGTTGGACGCCAATCGTTGCTGTCCTTTTTAGGTACCATGTGCAACGGAGATGCCCATGGGCTATTTGATGGTCGTATGATTCCTAAGTCTATCATATGGTCAAATTCGTTTTTCGCCAACCTTAACTTTTCGGGGGCTATTCGACGTGCTTTAGAGAATACAGGTGGTCCTGTAGTCGTGATGTGATGTGTAACGTTGCTGGTTACACACGGCAATTTCGGTTGCGATTGGTAAATGCTAGAATACTCATCGAGTATTGATTGATAGAAGGGGCTTAATGGAGACAGGAGATAACCTGCAACCAGAAAAAGAAGTCAGGCAAACAGATAAATTAGTATTTCCATCCAATAGTCTCCGTTTGCGCGTATCGATAATTAAGTTGTGGTGCTGTAGAAGGTCCATACCAATGATTGGCATAGAAACATCTGCAACAACAAAGCTCCAGTGAATGGGTTTGCGTAAACCCACGTTGAGATAAACATACCTTTTGCCATACGTAGCGATAGGCTTTCCGTTTGCCGCCTGTATATTTAAAACCGATTCGTGAAGCCGGTCGTTGGAATTCGCTGGGAGAATGCTAACTTCTGCGCCAGTATCGACGAGGTAGCGAACTCTCGTTATCACATCAGTGACATATAATAGACGGCTATGTTCGCCGGCTACGGTTACCGTTAATCCGTGCCGGCTTGAAAGTTTCCCGAAACATTTTTCGTGCCGACCGGTTTTGAGTTGGGAAAATTGCAGGGTTTTCTGCAATTTTTGGAGGACTTCCCATACTGGTTATGATACCAGCACCAGTTAGAATTATCCATCTCTCGAGGTCTAGAGACAGATCGCCTACGTGATGTGCTTCTTCGCGGGGTGTTTGACAGTTTACGGTCGTTACGAAGTTTGAGATAATTCTGTTTGACATAATTCTGTTATGTCATTCTGGGTGGTTTGGGGCTTTACTTTGACTGAAAAAACCTCGGCGTTAGAAGATCTAGTGATCTCGAGGATGCGGTCGGCAGATGCAGCCAGCCCGTCTACGGCGTTGTTTTGGAACGAGGCCAGCACAGCTTGCACCTGTTGAGGAAGTTTTGATAAGAAAAGCTGTTTGAATAGGCCATCATCGAAGGTTCTTTGGCCAATAAATTCTCTCATTCTTTGCAACATGTCTATGGCGGAGCCGTGTTGCAGGTCGATGTTGTTAAGGATTTGGTCTAACCTTTGTCGATCGGTTAGATCTCCGCGTTTAAGGGTTTTGTATGAGTCAGAAACATCACTAGTGAACATATCAGGTGTTACGTACCTGTTGAATTCGCGCGTAGTGCCTTGACTACTGTGAGGAATTGTGCACGTGTGTCCTTCACACCGTGCTCGTAGAAGTCCGCTTCTGCGTAGCAAAATCAGGCTTCAATGTTGCCTGGCAAGAAGGGCATAAGTTGGAAGGAAGGTGGGGACACAGTCTTTAACTTAAATATTTTAGGTGTCCGTTCAGTCATGGCAAAATATCAAGTACGAAAAATGAACGAGTGGGAAATATATATATATATCGAAAAACACGGGAAAAAAATATCACAGTGTATGAAAAAATTTAAAATAAGACAATTTTATATAAAATCACATAAAGCAACAGACTCACAGTTTGCAATTTGGTGTACCAGATCACGTCAGGCTCATCAATGAAGATGCCACAGGTATTCGGAGTTTGACAACGCTTTAACCGGTAACACCTAATATGAAGCGTACCCACCAAGTGAAATCAAAAGACAGAAGCGAGGAGATCGAAGATATATTTGATAAGCTATCAATATATCGAGGATCGTTTGAACTAATCTGGCTAGCGGTTGCGGCCGATGTTGAGCACGGCGTTCCCACACGTGACCTGGTGCGGATGCTTGACCGAGCGCCTTTAGCTAGACGAGTCCATTGAAACTGTAGTGTGCATCCAATGTCGAAAACCAACAGAGCTATTTATTTTGGGGGTTTATTTGCCACTACAATTTCCATCATCAAGCACTTCTGATGGTAACCATGTTTCTGAGGTAGCAATCACATCCAGTTTTTCTATATCCACCACTGTCTTGAGCTTCGCCATTTTATTTAGTAGGCTACGGGCATTCTTAGAGTATACTTCTGCTGATTATTTCTTAATACGATCAACCAGACTGACATTATCAAGGACGTGCATTCCGGATCCGATAAGTTCGCGTGAGTTTCCCAGTTTCAGGTTTCTTTCTTCAGCCGAAGTAAAGGTAACCTTGAAGAGGCTGTTTTTTATTTGCAGCCGATGTGAGTCCGGTGCACACATTGTGATAACACTTATTGCAGTTGTCAAATAGCATTCCATAATTGACAGGGAAATAGCATTAAGGTCTCCCGCAACGATGTTTTATTTGCGTCGTAAATTTGTTTTGTAATTTCACAGCCAAAATTTATCTCTAGATAAGTGTCTTTTGAGGCTAGATACGTGATAGACACGGAACACAAGCAAAAATAAAGGTTTGTATATAACTGTACCTAACAACAATTCAAATATCCGACTTCGGTAGTTACAAAAGACCTTATTACCATTTGGTACAAACAATACTAAAAGATATACTCAACAAGGATAAATAAATACCAGCGCCCTTAAAGTTTTTTACCTGTAAAGAAGAAGTACAGGTGATAAACTTCTCTAGAAAAAAGCGGTACTCTTAGGGATTACTTTAACAGAAATATATTCAGTTAAAGCAAAAACAGTAGTCTTGATACATAATTTAACAATCAATACTATAAAATATACTCAGTAGAAAAATACTACTGTCCTTTTTAAATAGCGCGCGAGGTGAATAAGTCTTTTCAGTAATTGTCTGCTCGACTGCAAAGGTCGTGTGGCTAGGATCCAATGCCACTACAAACCTCTGCCTATCGTACTCGAACCGATCTATGATGATTCCTCTATTAAATGATAAGTTATTGGCTCTGCCACACCTATGTATATCTACGAATTCAGCTGCTTCTGTGGGCGCACTACCAAACAACTGAACCAATGAGTCAGTGAACACCTCCCTTCGTGGTTAAGAAAAGGTACTGCCATGACAATACGCAGCTCGGTTCTATCGTAAGTGATTGATAGCGGTCATATATAGTAGACAGAAACTGGTCAGTTAAAGTTATTTATCGTATCCCCATTAGTTTTCCTTATTGGGTTCGATCTCGTCTCTTACACAAAACAGAATCTGCAGGAATTCGAGCTAACAATCCACGTTTTTGTGCTCATAAGAAATTCGCAACATCTTTACCTCTCCCATGGTCTTAATAAATAATCTTATTTATTGTTATTTTCCACACTCTTCGGTTATTTTTCTTCATCCCTCCCTCCCTTTTCTCAAATATAAACTTCACTGTTCATTTATCTGAACAACCCTTATTGCATAATCTTATAATTTTTGATGAATGATATTTCAGTGTCTATTTTCCAAGTCATCGACCTACTTTCTTTTATGAAACATTGATTCAAGCCTTTACCATTTTTGTCACAACTAATACACCTGACATCACACTATCAATTTTTACTTATTACTTAATATGCTTATTTATGTTATCTTTTCCACCGTTATCATTGTCTCATAAACTGCCTTGATCAGTTTAACAATTTCAGATCTTCAACCAGATATTCACGTATATTCGAGTAAAGCCTGATGAGGATCTAATCGAAAACAATACTGTTCACTTATATATGTTGTTCTACACTGCAGTATAGGGATTTTTCAAGTATTACATGTAAATCATGTTCCGCTTTTATTGTACAGATGGCTCATTGATAATGTCATAAATAAGCAGAATAGAAAGTCATCGATCTCAAGCTGTTTGTGATGTCAAAATACTAATAATGTCATGAAAAAAATGATTAGACTAATTGGAAGTTCTTTGTTGCTATCCTGAAATAAGCGTTAGAATAATGTACAGTCAAGACTCTGAGAGAGTGGTCATAAGTAGCAGTAAGATGCAGAAAAAATAGTTGGATAACTGTTATGCAAAATCTGGTATGCCATGCTTCGATGAGGAATTTTAATCACTTAATTTTAAACTAGGTCAGTCACATGGATGCGCATCCGCATTTATAATATCTGCCCTTCGAAAACCAACGGTTATTTGTACTCCTCTGTAAACACTTTGATGCACAGTTAATTGTGATGCAATATCACCTACGGGATGGGCATGTCGGAATCACACAATAGTTTAGTGGTCTTTGTGAGGTGTTCTGAATTATTAAGGGTCATTCTGCTATTCCTATGGTTTTAAAATAAAGCTATCTATATCAGAAACCATACTTTGCGCGATGTTTCTGAATGAGGGAGTTGTTACCGAAATGCTGTCAAGAAGTTCATGTACTGCCTTTTTGCTTGGTTGGTATATATTACTTTAAACTACCTTTAAGTAGTTGTTAATTTTTTTTCACATCAAAGGCATTTATACAAAATCACTCATACTTTTATTACGGACTCATTTTGATGTGGACTATCATGTTTTTTTTCACCGAAACTAGAAACCAAAGATACATATATCGTAATGGCAGCTTGGATTATAGAGAAGTGAAAGACTGTCTGAAACAGATTATTAGATATCGGAACCAAAATGAGGTATAGAGTGATATTGACGGTAGAGGATGAGGATGGCATTTTAACCCACCTGGAACGAGTCACTGAGGTAGAACACGGAAATATGTCATAATGTTAGCCAGAAATATTTTGAAATCACTTCTGTCTTAAAAAAGTAATCACTGATGAAACCCTGCAACCATTTTTGGCCGAGACAGATAGAATACTAAATAATCAAGTGCTCGTAAAAACCACAAACGACTATGGTAACTTAGGGGCTCTCACTCGAATTAAATTGTTGTTGATTTAAAAGGACTATTGTTGGTAGAAGCACCTGCCAGTAAAACTTTGTTCTGCAACAAAATATGGGAAGAACCATTAGCAACAGCATTTTAGAAAGGATATTTACAAGAATATCGACCCACTCTTTAGACTGAATCTAATTGGTTGAATATATAGAAGAGCTCGCTTAAGACAATTTAGTCGTCTTCGGCAACATCAAAGCATCCTGAATTCTACGGCTTAGGTTGTTATCAAACAAGTAAAATACGACCCCGATATATATATATATATATATATATCATTGTTATTTTATTTAAATCTATATATCAAATGCAACGACTTTGCATTTAGAGGTATATTTATAAATAATATTTGAAATATTGAGAAAAGTTACTCAGTATTCGAAATGGCTACTACATTTTAAAATAAAATACTGGGGAAATTGTCCAGTTCTAATTAATATTCATGTTTTCCCCAGTGTCCAAGTAAATATTGTATTCATGATGATGATGATGACGATGATGAATTACAGAAGCCCATTCACTTGAATACATGCAGATATACAAATAAAAATATTTTACCAAAATCTCTAGTATTTTATTTTCGGTATTCCAGCATTGACATCATTTTCAATCCCACATTCATTTTTACCACGAACTATTTTAAAATAACCATTATCCCCCCAATCACTATTCCATGAATTAGCAATTAACCAGTAGGGTACATTATTCTCTTCACCCCAGCCAAGTAAACGCACTGCATGTCCGCCAAGTAGGGCTCCACTAACGTGTTGATAAACACCTGATTTGTAATTTGGGAAATCGGCATACACTTCAAAATCTACCTCAACTGGTCCATTTTGCATTAGCTCTCGCATGATAGCTTCTGGATTTGAATGAACACGATAGACTTTTTCACCTGTAAATGAAATGGTGACCAATGTACTGCAAGAACTGATTTCATAAAATTAAATTACTTATAAACATATATTCACAATATTTTTTCGGCTGATCTTTTCCAAACCAAAGTTTGTTGAGATTGAAAAGAAATATATACGTATTTTCGGAAGAAGCTTTCCTGTCCACCACTTGTGTAAAAACCTTAGATTTCATGTATCACTGGCTGTGGGAAACTATCGATCCGTTTGGTAGCCTACTTAGTCACTTTACTTATAACTAAGCCATTATAAATCGTCTCCGACAATACGCATATCAGACAATTGAGGAACAAACTGTAATGTCAGTCAGTAAGTCGCAACGTAGAACCTGGTATGTATATCCATCAGTTGAAGTCACCATACCCCGCTAGCACAGAGAGGTGAAATTGTGTGGTGTTTGTATGAACTAGTGATTCTCTTGTACTCGGTGTGCACCTGATTTGGAGGTCCAAATACAATACGTTCGTTAGTGCTCACATAGTTCGACCTGACTTAAATTGCATTATTTCGTGGATTCCTAGTTCACAGAATATTCTGAATTCTTCTAATTATCACAAATTGTCAGGTCGAATCCCGGAATAGTAGAAATATTAACAGTCCGAGTGGTGATAGAAAACATCAGGTATCGAAGATACGATTCGGGAAAATATAAATCAGTGAGAGAAAAAAATTATCATTAAATCCGAAGTTCAGTATTTGGAGGAGCACAAAAAATTAATGCAATTGTGTCACTGTAAACAATTTTGAGCCATGTCATTCAGTCTTTAGCAACCGGTTATGATAATCACGCAGACCACAACAAGGGGACTTTTCATTGGCTTACGTCTAAGCTGCCTCCATTCAGTTATCGTATTTGGAGCCAAATAGGATGAGTTTCCGACCATCTGTCGGTTCAGTAGACACCTCTGGAATCCACTAGTCCATCCTAACCCCTTTGTCTAAGTGATTGGTAGGTGACACTGCTGTTTCCACAGCTTTCTGGATGTCATGCAAAGATACCTCGGATTGGATATCACATTCACGGTTGAGTAACTACTTCACTAGGCGTTCCTAAAAAATATTTTTAACTTATTCACCAAGTTTTCGTGCTGTGACTTTTCTATATGTGGTACGACGCAGATAAATTCGTGTTGGAAGTGGAGCGTGATTCGAGTCTAGACGTATGCTCCAGAATGAGCTGCAGTGTTCTGTTGAGCGCCTACTACGATGTCTAACGATGATGTGATCTATTAATGTCCATCAATGAGTCCGTTGTGAAGGTCGCTACGTCAGATGATGTTTCCCCTCACGTTCAAAGTTGGTGTCTGTTAAAAACAGACGGTTGTCTGAGCATTATAGCGGTAAATGGTCGCAATCATCTATTCGCTGAGCCACAACGCCGTCATATTCGTCTAAGTGCCCTTCAGTTTGGTTCAGTCTTTCGACTTAAACATTAAAATAAAACTGAAGTCTTATTACATCAAAGCGTTTAGCTTTTAGGATAAGGTTTGATAGCTTCCTATTAAGTTCATTTTAACCTCATTGTAGCTGCAATCAAGGGGAATATAAGCAGAGACAACGAAAAATCAACGGCGCGTGTCCTACTGTTTCCTTTAGTCAAATAGCGCGAAAGCGACTTTCCACTGGGATCCAGAGCCTATCCTGCTTTAGAATTTAATACTATACTTACATCAGCGAGGCCATAGGAAGTAGCCGTGGGGTCTCCGGGTAATCGACAGGCAAATCGTGCAAGTTCTTCCCTATGACAAGGTGAGATCGAATGAGCGATTGTACTCAGGTCCTGTACGCCTATTTTGGGGACGCACAACATCGAGGGCGTGAGATTTTAGAGTCCTAGTTAAAGAATCTTGTTATCGTTTGTAATGCGAGGCTCGAAAATTAGCTCAAACATGTAGTTTAGAGTGTGGTTTCAGGTGACCACGGATAACATTTTGTGATAAAGATATACGAGAAGGGTTAATTGTTGGGATGGTAGATTTATCAAAAGGTAAGGGAAGCATTCTGTCGTCAACATTATGATCCTGGGTGCTGATAGATGTATGAAGGCAGTTGTCACTTTTCGGTTGTCATCACCATAGAAGGAAATTTTTCTTGAGTGACTTGAATAAGAAGCTCAATCGCAAGTGGCTTTAATGATCTGCAGACACATTTTTTAACATATACAACTACATCAGATTAAAACACCAGGAATAATGATTCACTTTTAGCTTTATATGTCTTTAGTGTTTAAATTATATCTTATTACCATTAAGATAATTCAGACTACAGAAATTCCTAATTTAACGGAATCTAAAGATTGTCCAGAGCTAACAATATAAGAGTTATACTGAATAAAGTAAATTATTTCAAGATATCCATGCACACATTTCAGAATAGCATAGTCATGTGATCTGACTCTAGAAGAGAGTTCTGTCTGTGAGTTTAATAACTCAATAATGAAGTGACTATTATAATGTATAACGTTTCAAAACCATAAATGCATTATGCATATGTACATATGTATATTGTGAATCAGTGTTTAAATCGTTCGACTTACCATACCATTTATCTTTCTCATATGATATATTATATCCTGGTTGACAAGTTGTTTTACATGGAGGTGTTTCAACATCACCACCACATGAAGGTAATGGACCGACCACATGGTGTTCACATGGTGGAAATTCATAGGGCTGACAACCGTTTGTTGTATTATATAAATCACCTGTTACTATACCTTGGTTTTTCCAATATAACCATGCTGAATGTGGGAAACCACCATTACAACCCATTCCACATGATGAACAACAAGATACTAAATTTTCTGCGCTTAAAAATGGCTTATGCTTCCCTTTTGATTTTATACAAATGCGATCAGACATAGCTTCAACTGCGCCAAATGCCTATGGTATTATTGTAATGCAGAAAAGATAATATATTAATGAAGTGGAAATCGGGTTGACTGTATTTAGTATGTGTGGAATGATTAAACAAAATGAATTTATTTTGTTGAGATTTAAGAGTGATAACTTCGTAGGGACAAGCAACAATATTAATGAGAACATTGATTGTCCTGTACCAAACAAAATATTGTTTATCACAATTAGAGATCGACAAGTACCCCTTAAATGATGTCCCAAACAGAGTGTATAAATTTATATATATCTACCCTTGCAATCGCTCTGGTCGAGCGGAAAGAAGGGTCTACATCTAATTCCAAGAACATATTCCAAAATAAACACGAGTAAATCTTTCTGCACCATAACGATACTCAGCTAGTTTCATTATGTGATTTTTAAGACATTTTCTCATATATTGACTGTATTATTTTCAGTCGTTCTGAATTCATAACTACTTTTAAATGACTGATCTGAACTCATGTTATTCCTACTTATCAGCTACTTCGTAAAGTTTACAAGTTGTTTTTGTTTCGATAATGTAATTAGAAGACGGAGATTGTTTAGCTCTGTGATCTTTAGTTGTTAGTCTGGTGTTATAAAATGGTTTTACCCACATTTTATTTGTTTACAATTCTTCTCCAATCTTAATAATTCTATTGAAATCATTGCTCCACTATGATGATAACAATTCATTTTAATCGATTTCACTCAGGGAATAAAATGAATTTATGCAATTCTACTTATATAACTGAACTTACGGTGTAAGTATGAAAAAAGGACTAACTTGTTGAAATGAATTTTTATTCATGAACTTAATGTAGACTTTATTTGCTAATAATTTTCTGTTATTAATCACGTATTCCATAAATTCATTTCATTTCTACAATTATTCTTATTAACTACAAATTGTTATTTAGGTAGACCTCAAATTTTGCTGTACCCTATTTCTATGTTGCACTGAGTGTCGTTCATTAAATACACGAGCTACATATTACCACATCTCGTTCTCTCTCAGTTCCGTGGCAAATCAACAGGTCTCTAATATATCCGTTACATACAGATTTACAGCTTCTGTCTCTCAATATCACTTGGGTTAATCATAAGTCATCATCTTGAACAATAATCCATATATTAAAGTTGTCAGTTCCTCGTCATTATTGTGGACTTATTTTTTCAACCTACTGGGCGTACAACTACTGATAATTTGGGGACGAATTACGGATAGTGTAAAAATATATATCTTCCATATTCTTAACTCAATTTTATACGTTTTTCTTAGACTAACATCACTAGACTTTAAATAATTTCCTTTTAGTCCACTGAAACATTACTGGCTATGAGCATAGTCAATTGTATTTATGGAAATTACTGCATACATTATTTCCCTTTGAAGTTGAAAAATAATTTTATTATCTAACACGACGACGATTGTTTCTCCATCAAAACAAATTTAGTTCAAGTCGTAATACACTAGAAAATAAATAAGTGACATATGATAATATAAACGCTGTAAACTACTAAAACGTATTTAACATTTTAACACTTACTACTTACCCAACAAGAACCACAAGATGACTGATCACGTATTTCAGAGATAGAAGGACAATGTGGCCATTCTACCCTCGCATCAAAGCTCTTGGGTAATTCATCTGATGTGTAACCAGCACATAAAGTTTCTAGTTGTTCATTATTTGGATCTGGAAGTGCACCTAACATTCTACGAATATCAGATACTGTCCTAAATCTTGTAGTGGGAGCAGCTTTCCAAGTCGTATTGGCCTTAATATTTTATGACAGAAAGAAAAAAGGAAGATGTTCAGATATATTATTGTAACTTATGATGGTCATTATTGAATCCAAAACTAATTCTCAATATCTTCACACCAAATATTCCGTTTAGAGTTTTCTTTTTTGTATACAAATGTCAAACATAAATTAACTTTGTTTGCTCAGGTGTGTGGGTGTGTGACCGATCCTCTGAAATAAGGTGACACGTGATGAAGTGGTAATTGCCAACGGAAACCAAATTATTGACATGGAGGTTCTCTCAAGCGATTGTACAATACAGGTTTTGTGGGTCATTAATCAACCAACGAAACTGAGACATGACCATCTGGTTTAATTTTTGACTACTATATCGAAAACCCTAATGGTGATCTTTATTATCAGTCGCTACCGATGTAACGGAAACTTCCAATAGGTTTTCCACAATCCAGGTTCTCAAGGATGTGTAGCGAAAAATTAGTAGCATTAGTGACTAACATAACTGAACTTTTTTCTTAATTCATTTAACACTGACATTTACAATTAAGTGGTTGGAATAGTCTTATGATTATTTAAGCAACAAATTATCATTGAAAAGGAGATAAGTGATAGCCGCATACTGTTGTTAGGATGAGGGGAACAAAAGATGATTACCTTTTGTTGAATTTGTTTGTCTATTTCTAGAGAATATTTATCAATTAGTTGTTATAACATTTTTTTACACAAATGTCAATGACTCAGTGATTGTTTCTATACTCTTTAGTGTTTACAAACTACAAGATAGATAACCTTAAATCTAGTACAGCGGTTATGAATCTAATGATATTTATTGTCCGTAATGCGTTATGCTATATTTTACATAAATAATTAGGTGGGTCTTTTGAGTCTAAGTAACAACAGATCATTGTGATTACTGAATAAGGTAACTATTGAAAATCATAAATTCCGGTGTCATATTTATCAGTTTAATGGGAGATTTCCTAACTGACGTGAATGTTTTGTAATAATACTTCATGTACTCACCCAAAAGTAGATTCATTTTGTCTCACTTTTAATTATTTACAGATAGGATATAAAATACTACTAAGCAGATGGATTTTAAAGATAAAATACGAAAACCATATTCATTTATATCTTTCCGTTGACGTTGAGGACTGCAATTGATCAGTATCTTATTGGCATATGTGCATGCTGTGCGGATTGCCTCGATATAGCCTCAAGTCACAAGCATTCTAAGCAAAGACGGATAGTGGCTAGCAGTGGAATTCAGGACGTGGGTTTCGTGCCATTTGACACTAGTCAGCTGGATATACCTCTATCCCACGGTAGATGTTCACAGCATGCACATATGCTAATAACATGCTGATCAGTTGCAGTCCTCGACTTTAATAGGAAGAATCAAATAATTGATACAAAGAAATTAAGCTTCAACCGATCGCATAAGCTAGTACCTCTCTGAACTCAGTAGCCAAATGGATAATGCAATGGCGTTTGAATCTAACAGTACTGGGTTCGAGTGTTCAAGTAAAAATCAACTTGAGGATGCGGTCACATCCGACAGACTTATCACAAATAGGACCAAACGTTTAGCCTGAATTCCACTGCTAGCCATCCCCCATCTTTGCTGAAAACTAGGTTTCTTGGATTTTGATTTTGCCGAGCTGTGATATATATAACCAGCTATTGTTTTCACTCCGCTAGTTTATTGTTACTGCACTTATTGTAAATTTTAGAGTTAGTTTCAGTAGCGTATGAGACTGCAGTTACGGACCGTAAATAAATCCCAGACCAAGCTAAAGTAGTTATTTAGTATTTTCTGGTTTTTCAACTGATGCTAGTCTTTCTTAGAAACAGCCTTTAGATTGAACGAATTTCTAGAAACTAATCGATCATAAATAACTATTAGTTATCAGTGTTGTATAGGATTACACAGAAATATTAGCTTTCTGAATGATTAATGCATAAATAGAACAGTAACATCTGTTACCGAATTTCATGATTAATTTTAATTTCTGAAGGAAAGTAACTATGAGGCAAAATGTTTTAAGACTACTTAAATGTAATTGATTATAATTTCAGTAAAATCTGTTGAAAAATATATGAAGATAAAGATTGATATAACAGATCAAAAAGATCGTCTTATTTTTTCTGTTGAGTATTTAAACAATCATATGTGGTCAAACATAACTTCAATGTAATAGTACCGTGTTAGTGTTGAGTTCCGATTCAAGATAAAATAGTTACTCTATAGATTCTGATTTTAGATTAAAGTAAGTATATCGGAAGAATCACTAAAGAAATTTTGTAAGATATATTTTCTATAGGTTTAAACAGTACTGATAGTTTCATCATGTATTCATCTTATTCACTTCTCAATTGTTCGTGAATAGACTTTAGTCTCAAATCTCTTGATAAAGCGATGATTTGGAATTCATCATCTTGAATTTACCGAATTCAATGAAATTTATAAATTAAGTTAAAATAAATAAACAATATTCGCTGGTGTCCTTAGAAGACTAAACAGTGTTGTACATTTCAACTGCAAAATAATTCTTAAGTGGTGACTTATTTTTGTTATAACACGATATAGATTTCACGTTTGAGATAATAAATATGTTAACCTGAAAAAATAACTATTATTCTACTATGAAGATGATAGACGAATTTCAGCCGATGAACTCTTATAAACTAGACATTGATTAGTCATTTCGTTATAGCTTCCCGGAACACAGCAGTAAACACATATGCCCTTGTCAGAGATCAAACATAGATTCACAGATCACTCCTTAAGTGAGAACGATTTTCAATAAAACTAGGTTGGAATTTAATAATTTATATCTATAACTTCAATCAATCATTGGATTCATTAGACGGTATCATCAGTAAGGAGTGTCACATTATCGACATGTATGGATTCCATTTGTCATAGATTCTTAGACCTTCAGAAGTTCCAATTGAAGTTATTTATCATTAAACATATTGTATAATAATAATTAATATACTTATAATATAACTTAATGTATATTTCATTTACCTCATAATTGATGTAATTGATTAGTTCCAACGAGAGAGGTTGGTACATACGTTTATGTTGTTTAGCATCAATTTCATTTGAAGTATAACTTAGTAAAATTATTATGCAATATTGTAATAAGTAAAAATTGTACTGAAACATTATCATTATATAAATAAACAATTTAAGTAGTTTAGAATATTTATATATTAAAGTGTAAACTAATATTTTTTTCCTCTCTCTCTCTCCATAAATAATTTATTCAATTATTGTACTGACTGTTTGTTCATACGATTGAACATACATACAAATATCCTGGTTCTTGTATATCCATTCTCACAACCTACACATTACACTATCATATATAAACAATTAACTTTCCATTACACTATCGTATTTCGATTGATTTTTTTCGAATAATGTTACTAATCTGTGTGATAACACTATAAATGACCTCCGTGATTTAAAAATCGAGTAACAATTTGTGTAGTGGGCATAAAATAAACGATTTGTGATTTTTTGCAGTGTTAATTAATTGATAACAGTTCTTAAATATCCAATGGGTGTGAAGAATTACGATGTTTATATCAGTATAGGGTTGTGCAGATTATAGAGATGGAAACTCAACAATCTGCACAACCCTATACTGATAATTATGATGTGCTTACTGATGCGATAAGCCTAACATGGAAAGGCTGGGAAGCAGCAGCTCATTGGTAAATAACTCCAGATTATTGACGATATGTTTTTTAACACATAAAGAGGGTTTCAGCTTGCGTATAGTCACGGCTTCGATGAAACTTGGTATGCGACCTTAAAAACTCTTGTATAACACTACATTGGCTGACGTTTTATTAACCATATGACAGGTCTCCATCCTGTGATCTTATTTGACCATTGGAATTCATCTGTTTCTGTAGCTATTTAAGTATGTGTCCAACCCCTTTTTATCGGAGATCACGATTACACCTGTCTGTGTATGTGTTTCCGCACATGCATGTAAATTGATAGACGCAATAGAATGTGGCGATCATTTACATGGTGTTTACGTTTCTAGTGAAATATAGATCTTGAGTTTTCGATAGTGATGAGTTGGGCTACGTAAAAGGTTTTACTGATATTCAGAGTTCACGCCTTTTTCAAAATAAGCCAATTTGTGTCATGTCTGAATGGTAGGGAAAACTATGATCGGTCTTCGGGTGACGAAAATGTTTTAGGTCTCATCATCTTGCTACCTTTCCGATGGTTTATAAACCTTAATGAGCAACCGTTATTCATCAATGTTTCAATTAAGGTATGTACATCCCCCTCAATGGTATCGCTAGTACAAGTACGACTGATCCTATTGAATAAGCCCCTTATAATTCCACGTTTGTACCGGATTGAACAGTGACCATGGAAACTAAGATACTTCTCTGTCCATATCAGCTTTCTATATACAGAACGTTTGATGGAACCATTATCTCTCTTACTGATCAGTATGTCTATAAAAAGGACCCGGTTATTCCACATAAACCATAAACACATCGGCCACCAATGATCATAAACAGCTACCCATAGCTATGCCATCGATCAGTCTAAAATGCTCTTCCTCAAAAGCGAATTTCACATTGTCAGTACGTAGTAACAATAATAAATCTCTAAAAGCTTTGACAGGCAATGTCACTTGAAGACTATTTAGTGGGACGTAGTCACACAAAGCACCAATGGTCTTTCTAAGAGATAAATTTGTACACAAACTGTTTACATCAAAGGAGGACATTGTCTTGGTTTCTGTATTAGCATTCAATAAGTAACTAATTGATTCCAATCAATATTTCAAAGAATACTTACAAGATTGGTGTCGAATAGGGTTTAGTACTTTTTCAGCTATTTTCCAATGCGTGTAGGTGACAGACACATGAATAGAATTAGACGTAAGGGGATATTGCACTTATGAATTTTTGGTGATGCATATAAATGAAGATTCACCGAACCCATATGTTTTAATAAATTAAACTTTTTTGTTCATAACATTCACGTTAAGGAAGTTTCTTTCTGATTTACGTAATACGTCACAGTCAACATTTGCCATAAATTTGCTTTCATGACTGACAATGGTTGTTATTTTATCAGTATTACTTCGCAATTCTTTTAATGCCTTGAAATGCTGAGAAGTTAATATACTTGTTTACTTTAGTCCAGGGATACCAAACTAATGCGCTATATCCACTAGTTCAGCATTGTACAAAGTTTGATTCTCTAAGAATGAAGGGGTTAGTGTTCATTCGATCATAGAGGTTTTCGAATTGGATGTTAATTGCCAATCAACATGTTTGTTGTAGGAACAGAGAAATTGAAACCCGGAGAAAGTGCTCCCTTTTCATGAGCAAACAATACAATGAAGGATAAATCAGGGAATATCTATTATAATTGATTAGGAGACGAATTGGCATGATAGTTAAAAGCCGTGACCAGTGGAGTTCAAACGTGTTGAATGTGAAGAAACGTAATGGAAGTTATTATCATTATTAATGTCTTTATTCAATATCATATGTTAAGTACCATATACAATTCTCGGTAAAAGTATTCCAAAAACTTTGTTTTACAAAACAAAAAAGCAATACATACATAAAGAAGTGAATTCTATTGATATGATGATGTGATGTTTTTTTTTATTTTAACACATAAGTATAGGTACAGGGAGGCACCAAATACATATGCGCCACACAAATCTCAATTGATTTGTGTGAGGGCTGTGATACTGCCCGGGTGCCCAAACCGAAGCAGGTGGTTTTCTTAGGGGACCACACCCCAAGCCTTTGACCTGAACGTCTGACCCACAAGGCAGTGGAGCATCGTGAGGAGATGCAGTCCCATGGTAGCCGGTGACCAACGATTGGTTCATACGCCATTTGTTCCTTCAGGATACTGGAGCCCATGTGCACCATTGGTTTGGGGTCCGGTTAAAGCGCCGGACATTCGCTTTTCGTCCTCTCATTTTTGTAAACAACACCCCCGCCACGAGAAGGCAGTGAGTAGGACTTCCCTGGCAGGGGCTATATACGCATGACCATGTGAGAGCATTTCGAGAGGGTGAGCAGAGTCTCCCCACTCTCGGCCGTACCAGGGCATTCGGGGGCGATGATGTGATGTAGTGTCAACTGTCACTCTACCGAACTTCTAATCGGGTTGACATCAACAGACAAGACAACAAACCAGAATAATAGTTTTCAATTTAGTAAAATAATGCTTTCACTCACAAAGTATGCAACACAAAAATGATCTAAATTGAGTATCGTTTAACAATTAAGCAAGTTAAGTAATGTATGACAAAGATCACTAGCTCATCGAGGAAACGAACATCTGGCAATCAGACTTAATTCTCACTCTACATATCAACTTCTTGGATCATCCACACACGAGATAACTGCAGTATTTGAGTCTAATTAGATCAGTGTTATAATTGTCAAACAGACTGACCAATTGAAATCCATCTATCTTGTACGTGCTTGTTTTCTGTCTTCTAAACCAATGACAATAAATCTTACAACCCTATTACTGAGTTTGGTTTGAATGAATGACAATGATAAATACTGGATATGTTCCATATAAGAGAAAAGTTTTGTGACAGATTTCATTGTTCGACACTATCAATCGAATTCTAATTACCGTTAATATTGAAGTATACCAACAAATAGTTCATAAACAATTAAACGTTCGAGAAATGTGGTCACTGAGTATAAAAACTGACAATATGAAATTTTACAAATAATAAAGCTATATTTCTGTCTAGACGTGTAGTTATAGTTTTTTTTAATGAATATTATTTCCGTTATAATTCATGGTTGAAGGCTTCTTTCTATCAGTCCTTTCACTGAATGTTAATGCTATCGCGAACAATTCACACTCTCTTTTATGTGAGTAAATATTGATAATTGTCTGACAAAACTCTTATAAACTAATTGCATTCGGAAAGTTTTCCTGATGATATAATCAATGAAAAAAAGGTATCGATATTTGATCGAATTATACTTTATTTATTACCGTTTTAATAAATTTTGGGTTGTTCTTCTTGATAGTGATGATGCCGAACTTCAAATAGTCTGTTCAGTAGATTCAGTGCACATATTTAAACAAATTTAACAAACAACAACGAGGTTTTGTATATTATTTAAAAATGGTGAAATTCATAAGATTATTGATCAAAATTATCTGTTTAACATTGTCATATAATTAAAGGGATAAATCGAAATTTCCAAAGTTTTTGGAACAAAAGAATGAAAGGAAATTTTCTATTTATAATTATGTTGTTTTCCCTGATAGTACTAGATATACGGCAGTACACTCATTTTTGTTACTTGGATTAATCGCTTTTTATAAGATTCCAGATTTTGTGAATAAACTGATAATCGAAAGCAAAAAGACCGAAAGCCAAATCTATTTTGGATGATCGATAATTGTTTTCTAGAACTGACGGTTTAAGTCTTTAATTTTCTCTCAGTGGGATCAATGATGTTTTGCTTCCTGTAGCGTCCGAATATCATCGGTTAAATGTGTTAAGATATAAGAAATTCGAATTCTATAGAAGTATTAAACTTACAGAAATTCAAGGTTAAGATGCTTTCATTGGTCGATGAAACTATGCAACTTTTTAAAAAAATTTCAGCACCGTATGCAAACTTCCATGAAACGCCTGAAACACACTTATCACTTTGAAAAAACAGTGTTAACAACAAATTAAACTAAGAAGTATAAAGGTTGAATTAGAAAAATAAAACGTCAACTGGAAAAATTAAAAGGCAAGCTGAAATAAACAAAAACAATATGAAAACCACGCTGGATAATAAACCAATATTACAACTCCGCCTGGAGTCCTTCCGGAGCTATTGCCGGTCCCAAGCCCGGATAAAAGAGGCGCGTTTGGCGTGGGGTTAGCGATCCCACTCCGTAGAAAACTAACTCGCTAAAAAACGATAACCAGAAAACATTATTCAAACCATTTGAACTCTTCCCTGAGAGTTAGAAGGTCTTCGTTTAGAAGAGTTCTGACGCATCATGACGAAAGCCGTGTTTCTTTGGTAGTCACGAGGCTGATGCCTCCTCTGGCAACCAGAGCAACCATTAATTTAGTTAAATAGACCGCTCGTACAATGTGGGAGAGTCAGCCAAGTTGTTGCAGAAATGAGGAGATACAATTTAGAGGTGCTTGGAATCAGTGAAACACATTGGACGCAAGCTGGACAACAACGACTAGCTTCAGGGGAGCTGCTGTTATACTCCGAACATGAAGAAGAAAATGACCCACATACACAAGGAGTTGCACTGATGCTGTCCACACAAGCACAAAATGCACTTATAGGATGGGAATCTCATGGACCAAGGATCATCAAAGCCTCCTTCAAAACAAAGAAAACGGGGATTACAATGAACGTCATCCAATGCTACGCGCCTACCAACGACTACAACGAAGACGCTAAAGATCAATTCTACGATAGGCTGCAGTCAATCGTCGAGAAGTGCCCAACAAAGGACCTGACCATTATGATGGGAGATTTAAATGCCAAGGTTGGAATGGACAACACCGGATATGAAGGCATCATGGGACGACACGGACTGAGAAAAGAACGAACATGGTGAGAGATTCGCAAATCTATGTGCCTTCAATAAACTGGTTGTGGGCGGCACTATATTCCCACATAAACGCATCCACAAAACCACATGGACTTCACCGGATCACAGCACACAGAACCAAATCGACCATATCTGCATCAACAAAAAGTTCAGGAGGACGATGGAGGACGTGAGAACTAAGAGGGGAGCTGATATAGCATCAGATCATCACTTGCTGGCCGCCAAGATGAAATTGAAACTTAGGTGGCACTGGAGAACGTGGTGGACAATATCACAAAAGTTTAATACGGCTCTTCTTCGGGATAATGACAAACTCAATAAATTCAAGATAACCCTCAGCAATAAGTTCCAAGCCTTTCATGATCTACTCAATGGAGAAGGAACTACTATGGAGAGCAACTGGAAAGAGATAAAGGAGGCATTCACTTCAACATGTCATGAGGTTCTGGGCCAAAAGAAGCACCATCACAAGAATTGGATCACGGTTGATACACTGAATAATATTAAAGAAAGGATGAGTAAGAAGGCAGCGATCAATACCAGCCGGACAAGAGCAGAAAAAGTCACAAGCTGAATGCACAGAAGTATACAAGCAAGTGAAGAGGAGCATCAGAACTGACAAGCGTAAATATGTGAAGATTTAGCAAGGACGGCGGAAAATGCTGCCAGAGAAGGAAACATGAGACAACTGTATGACACAACAAAGAAACTCTCTGGAAATCACCGTAAACTAGATTGACCAGTGAAAAACAAGGAAGGCAAGATAATCACCAACATTGAAGAACAACGAAACAGGTGGGTAGAACACTTCAAAGAACTCTTGAATCGACCAGCCCCATCGAACCTACCCAACATCGAAGAACCACTCACGGACCTTCCAATCGATGTTGGCCCACCAACAGTTGAAGAAATCAGCATGGCTATCAGACAAACCAAGAATGGCAAAGCAGCAGGACCAGACAACATTCCAGCAGAAGCACTGAAAGCAGACGTGCAAGAATACTCCACATTATCTTCAGAAAGATCTGGGATGAGGAACAGGTACCAAAAGATTGAAAAGAAGGACTTCTAGTCAAAATACCAAAGAAAGGCGATCTCAGCAACTGTGACAACTACAGGGGAATCACTCTTCTTTCAATACCAGGAAAAGTCTTCAACAGGGTATTGTTAAACAGGATGAAGGACTCCGTAGACGCCCAACTTCGAGACCAACAGGCAGGATTCCGTAAGGATAGATCGTGCACAGACCAAATCGCAACTCTACGGATCATTGTGGAACAATCAATTGAATGGAATTCATCACTCTATATCAACTTCATTGACTACGAAAAAGCATTTGATAGCGTGGACAGAACAACCCTATGGAAGCTTCTTCGACACTACGGCGTGCCTCAAGAAGATAGTCAATATCATACGGAATTCCTATGATGGATTAAACTGCAAAATTGTTCATGGAGGACAGTTGACAAAGTCGTTCGAAGTAAAGACCGGTGTCAGGCAAGGTTGCTTACCCCTTTCTCTTTCTCCTGGTGATCGACTGGATCATGAAGACATCAACTTCTGAAGGGAAGCACGGGATACAGTGGATAGCTAGGATGCGATTGAATGATCTAGACTTCGCAGATGATCTGGCTCTTCTATCGCACACGTAACAACAAATGCAGGAGAAGACGACCAGTATAGCAGCAGCTTCAGCAGCAATAGGTCTCAATATACCCAATAAAAAAGCAAGATTCTCCGATACAACACAGCATGCAACAATTCAGTCACAATTGACGGAGAAGATTTGGAAGATGTACAAACCTTTACATATTTGGGCAGTATCATCAATGAACACGGTGGATCTGATGCAGATGTGAAGGCACGGATCGGCAAAGCAAGAGCAGCATATTTACAACTGAAGAACATCTGGGACTCAAAACAATTAGCAACCAACACCAAAGTCAGAATTTTCAATACAAATGTCAAGATAGTTCTACTGTATGGGGTGGAAACCTGGAAAACTACGAAATCCATCATCCAGAAGATACAGGTGTTTATTAACAGTTGTCTACACAAAATACTTTGGATCCGTTGGCCGGACACTATTAGCAACAACCTACTGTGGGATAGAACAAATCAGATCCCAGTGGAGGAAGAAATCAGGAAGAAGCGCTGGAAGTGGATAGGACACACATTGAGGAAAGCACCGAACTGCGTCACAGGACAAGCCCTTATATGAGATCCTCAAGGTCGAAGGAGGAGAGGAAGGCCAAAGAAATGGAAATGACACGAGAAAAATGAACAAGAACCGGATGGAATTAGAAAAGAAGGCATAGGACAGAGTAGGATAGAGAATTCTGGTCGGCGGCCTATACTCCATTAGGAGTAACAGGCGTAAGTAATTAAGTAAGTAAATACTGTCAGCTAAGTTGAAATATGACACAGTCTAAAAGACTCAATATATCGTACACTGCCTTATTTGTTAAATGCTTGAAGTGAATTGATTAAAAGAATTCGATCAAAATCTAATATATGAAAAATATAACGTCGGTTACTTCTCAGTGATCAACAAATTTTTAATATAATGTCTATACACCAAAAATAACCAATCGACAAATCATTATCTCATCCTTCTCTCAGCCAGTCAGGCTGTAATTCATCTTTTCCGGATATGCAACATTTCCCTGGGCTGCAGTGGAATCGAATGGTAAGTTTCATAAAATTAAAATATTCTATGTGTGACATACAGTCTGCACTACGAATGTACACTTAATTCACTGATTTCTATTAACTATTGTAAACACATTTTCAACGTATTCTCCGCAAACCATATAACTAGTTTATTTTATTTTACATCTGAATGAACTAAGCATTTTGTTGACTAATTCAATTAGCTCAAGATCAGTTTTTATTGTGAAACGATACGTAGTTGGGGAACCATTAAAAACACATAATTAGAAACTCTCAAATAGTGCCTCTATAGTAAAACCTCAATTGAATTTAAAACCTTTACAATACTATTGATAGATCATATATTTTAATATATACTGACCTTTAGATATTGTCGTCAGTAAATTACTGTCTCATTGTGCACGTGAACTATTCACTTATCTTCTTATCCCCACTAAATTGAAGTAGGTTTAGGGAACTTCAATACTACAAACTATTTGTTGAACTTCAGTATTTTTCTCATTTATTCATTATTTTGTCTAATTATTGTTCTAAACAAATATTATAGGTAACTGAATATATAACTAAATACACTATGTAAAATTGAGTCTTTCTTATCATATAGAACATTAAAGGGATGTTTGTTGTGTTAAATTGACAATTTTTTATGTAAATGTAAATGAATTATCGGTTAGTGACTAAGTTTAAATGTTAAATGTCTATAGTAATAATAAATCACATTGGTTACTATGACCCAGAAAATGATCTGGTACCTCAGTGGGTATCATAGTTCAAATGTTATTTAGGCAATAATTACAAGATATCGACTTCAGAACAATTATAAGTGCAAAGAGTAATGGACGAATATTTATTTCTAGCTAGCATCCACTACTCTATTATGGAATCCAATCCAAATCTCTGTACATTCAAACTTGTAAGTGTGGATATAATGGTCCAGTTGGATCATAGTTTTCTATGATCCATCAGCCAACGGTATTAACTACCTTCAAGGTATAAAAAATTCACCTAACGAACACAATCTTTTCACCGAATATGTTACCACAGTTATCGACAAACGCACGAAAAACTTAATATCGGACCTCACTAAAAGTTTAAAATCCACAGAAACACAACATAAATTTCCTAGCAATCTTGAGAACTGTGTGTTTAATCATTCTTCAATATCCTTAACAAATGTACAATTAGAAGCCTTATCTTTGGGGACAAAATTCTGTGACATAAATGAAAAAATTAACAAAATCCACACACATACCCGATTCGAAAACTTAATCAAACAAACAAATGGTTTTAATTCAATCTCTGATCAAGATTTCCAACGTTTCAAATCTACTCTTCTCGATAGCTGCAACCAATATATTAGCACAAAAGTAACAGGCAAAAGTCTTCTAACAAAAGAACATAGAAATCAAATAAAACTACTTAGAAATAATATCGACTTGATTATAACACGTCCAGATAAAGGTGCTGGTTTAGTGCTGCTGGATCGCAAGATTTATGTGGAAAAAAATGATAACATTATTATCAGATGACACCAAATTCTCTAAACCAATCAATGAGTAAAACAAGACTGAAAGTATAGAAAAGCAACTGATTGATGTTCTTAAAAGAATGAAAAATGAGCAGTTAGTCGACGAACAGGTCTTTGAGCGCATACAACCAACAGCATCAATAATCCCACGATTATACGGTCTGCCAAAAATACACAAACTTGACTTACCTCTTAGACCAATTCTTGATATGTCAGGATCCCCTTACCGTTCTATAACAAAGTGGCTGACAAATCTCTTAGAACCCGTTAGAAAACGCATTTGTAAACATTCCGTACATGATACTTTTGAATTTATCGAGCACATAAAAGAAGTGAATGTAAGTGACAAAATTATGCTATCTCTGGATGTCGAATCATTATTCACTAATGTTCCACTCACAGAGACCATTAATTTTATATGCAACTACATAAATAATAATAAGATAAGCATTGGAATACCGAATGCTTATTTGAAGGAACTTACTACGTTGCACTTGCAATGTACAGTTCACATTCAACGATGGAATTTATAGACAGAAGGATAGTATAGCAATGGTTTCCCTACTTGGTCCATTACTGGCAGATTGCTTCATGGCCAGTTTAGAAAACAACCCACTCAAAACAATTATAGAAAACCTCCACTTGTATAAAAGGTACGTGGATGACACCTTTATCATTTGTGACAATAAATGTGATTTAAGTCATCTCCTACATACATTTAACAGTTGTCACCCATCAATAAAATTCACACTTGGAGTTGAAAACAAACAAAATATTCACTTTCTCGATGTGGAAATGACAAGAAAGCAAGATGGTACTTTAAAAAGATCTATCTACAGGAAACCCATGTGGAATGGCCAACTATCAAGTTTCCGCAGCTGGGTTCCCATCAGCCGAAAAAGAAACTTAATAATAACACTCGCTACAAGAATACGAATAATCTGTAGCCCAGAAGTCATAGATGAAAAATTGGGCCTTTTAAAAGAGATACTTATCAAAAACGGGTGTCCTTCGATATTCATTGATAAGAACATGAGGCCGAGAACGCCAAAAAATGCAAATAATTACAGTAGAAAAGAAAACCCTATACATGAACATCGACTTCAAAGGAGATAGAGCCACATATGTCTGAAAGAGGAGAATTTCGGACTCTTTAAAATGAACATTCCCCGCAGCAACATTGAGAATATTATTCTCCAGCCGATCATTGTTTACCAATAATCTGAAAGATAAATTATCACATCTGACCAACTCAATGTGCATTTACCAATTTACCTGCTCATGTGGAGCTAGGTATATAGGTCGTTCGATGCGTACTTTATCCAAAAGAATTCAAGAACATTGTCCGGCGTGGCTAAAAAGAGGAGGCAACGGCTTAGTAAGAAGTTCTATAATCGAACACTTTGTGAACACAGGTCACTCAATCAAGACAGACTCTGCATTCAAAGTCATCTACAAGGTAAGTAGAAATCTTACTAAGGCAATCAGACTGCATCTTCTTTGCATCGCCGAAGCAATAACTATACACCTGGAAAAACCAGAATTATGTGTGCAAAAGAGACTGGTACAATCTCTTCTTATACCTTGGTCTTAATGTATGAAAAATTTTTTCTCTTGTTCCTTTACAGACATCTGCTTCACCTTTCACCTTCCCCTTAAATCTTCTACCCCCAACTGGTTTGTTTTTATTTCCATGATCATTCCGATTACACTTAATCTCAATTTCAACATTTTATCATGCTGAGCCATCCTTTCCCAATGATAATTTCCCTATCTATGTTTTGATAAATATTTAAGCCATTAACAATCAAATGATTATCAAACTTTCCTTGTTTTATAAAATTTTTAATACTTTTGTTTATTTAATCTCACTGTCACCATGTATAACAAGTTTATTATCAGTACTATTATCATCCTGTAAAAATAAGTATATATATTTGCGATTGTACAGCTTTGAAAATGAATTCGCCGAAAAGAGAACTCTTTGCGGAACTAATTTTTCTTATTTAATGTTTCAATGGGTGTATTTCGTTTATACAAAATTCTTCCGAAACGTTTTCTCCTTAATAACGAAGACTTGGATTTCCATAGCTGTATAGCAGCTCAAGTGCAATTGAGTTTGCTCACATTTAATTTGGTTAAGCCCTTTCGTTAACTTATTTAACGGACGAAGTCATCATTACAATAACAACTTATCTATCTCCTTGTACC